>CM035594.1:38492967-38917967 GCA_020423425.1 Chrysopa pallens
ATTACGTGTTTAGCTAAATAAAGAATAAACGAATTTTTCTCCCTTATTTAAATTTTCCTAGAGAAATGCTACACATAAAAGTTTTAGAAGTAGTTGAAGAAAATCGGTCGAGGCATATTCGATAAAAACGTAAAAAACTCACTAGAATAAAGAGTAACTAAAGGCATCGCGGCATCACAAGAGGATAGAAGATTGAATATGAAGATAGATACCAAGTTTGGATAAAGGGGTCGATACGATATCACTGTGACACACACACATATATGTAAACATTCACAACTCACGCATTCATACACACAGTGGCAAACTTCTGAAAACCACTTTTTGAATTCAGGAGGCCTCAATGCATGAATTTCCGTTGAAAACTCGAAATCGAAATTTTGACGCAAATAAGATAATCTTAGCGGATAATGAGATGACAATATGGAGTCATACAGATATTAACAGTTTTTTAATGATTTTATTTTATTTATTTTTTATAGTTATTTTTACAATTATACAAATAATATTTTCAATTTTAATGAATATTTTTTTAATTCAAGTTAGATATAAAATTAACAGACGGTAGTATATGAAGTATTTTTAATTATAAATTTTTATATTCTATTTAAAATTTATAAATTAAATGCAATTCGAATAAAGTACTGACAGAATAAGTAATTATAAAATTTCAATTATTAAAATATTAATAAAACATTAAAACGGATGATGCATCCTCTATATGGAAGTCAATATTTAATGATTTCATTTTGTACCCAAATTCACTTTGTAATTGTTGTATTACGGAGTGATTATAAAGATTCAAACTTCTTGGTTGAATATAAATTTCTTTGAGTTCTGGAATTATAAATATTTATAAAATATGTTTAATATAAAATAAACATCAAAATTATATTTTAATATATTCACCAGCTTATGAAGGTATTTCTAATGACATGAGAGAGAACGCAATATTGTAAAAAAACATTGTAACAAATACTATCATACATTGCTTATCTGGAATAGTAGTTCAGTAAGTACACATGGCTATTTACATCGTTTACATACAAACCGTAAAGGCGACAAGGCTGTTGGACAATTCACCGCTTTATTACATTAAATATTTGTGAAAAGTAATCTTTTCTTATTGTTTTTTCGTAAACGTCGCGGTAAATTACATCTTTGTTAGGCTCAACACATTCCTATTTATTCATTTATAAATATCCAGTTTATTTTCTAAAGCGGAAACGCGAAATATAAATCTTCAAAAACAAATACTAAAAACAATGAATTCTTATCCTTTATGTGTCAAATATTGATAATTTTGCAAATTAATTGCAGCTGACAGAGACGGTTAATACTTCTACATTTTTTTTTAACATTATATCGTTGAAAATTACATCTCTGCAAAATTTTAGGCAAAAATATTTTTACTACTCACGTCGTTAGAAATATCTTAAATATTAATAAAAGTATTCTTGTTGTAAAATGGGATTTCAACTACTATACTAAAAATACTAAAAAAAATTTAACCACTCGATAATCGTTCATTTTCAGACCTTATTATAAAAAATGCGCAAATTTTTCCAAATAAACTGTAAATCTAAGCCTTTTTAGCCTTAAAAATTTATTCCGAAACTCACTATATTTCAGTCTTATGTGACATTTTTTTTATTAACTTAGTCTTTTTTAACAAATACAACCTACTTGAAAATGAGGAATCACATTGTAGATCACAAATGTCCCTCACAACATCCATACTACGTAAAATTCCATCATAGTCCAATTTTTGTAACAAGGGACATTGTTTTAGCATTGTTATAAGCAGATCATCCAATTGTTCTCTATTATTTCGTACATGTAAATGAACTTCAACTGAAAAACCATTGAAAATAGGAATAGTAATTTATGAATTTTTTTAATTTAATCGATATTTCATAAGCTGTAAAGTGCCAATGTGTGTAGTATACAGTCATGTTGCGTGTGAAAATGACTCGATTCGTTAAAAAAATTAAAATATCCTTTGTTTTTAATGACTGTGTACAAGCGGTCTATGGCGCAGAATAAATATAAGTATAAGTTTCTAATACAAATCTGGGCATAGCCTTCCACATCGTCCTTGTAAACGAAGCGACAATTGAATTCCAAGGATTTGGCCGTCGGGCTAAAATGAATGTCAAAGCGAAGTGAGTTTTTGGTTAAAGGCTTTTCTTATATATGGAGCTGCCAAAGATCTTGACTGAGATTTGTAATCTTGACTAAAAGAACTCGATAAAAAAACCAACAGCGCTAGTATTTCATAAATGCAATTCATACCTAATGTCTCATAAAAATTAACAATTAAAAGTTTCATTGTTGCTCTCAAATTTCGGCTTCTACTTTGATCCCACACAAATCCGGATATCATACTAAAATTACGAAGCGGCATACCACGAACTAATAAATACGACGTATCTTCAAAATGACAAATATTAACTGCAAGCAAAATAAATTTAAAAAAAATCATAATAGATATAAAATATGAGATTGATTTTTTTGAGACCAAAATTCGAATGCCAAGAACGGGATAAATTTATTTGAAAAATTTACATTTAAATAAACATTAAAAGTAATTTTTTCATTTTAAAGCTGTTCCCTCGGCAGTAATAGAAAAATATATTAGGAGATAATGAGCCGAATGTTTAATATAGCTAACGAAACCTATATAAAACAAAAATTTATGTAGGTACCTTGCCGATCAATTCAGAGAGTAATTAATTAAAAATACACTAAATAACCTTAAATGAGGTTGTTTAGTGTATTTTCCATTAATAATTCTCTTAATTGATCGGCAAGGTCCTCAAATTCTTGTTTTATATAATAATATATTTCGTTAACTATAACGTATTAAAAATTAGAATTAATATCGCTACAGAAAAGTTTATGTTTAAATATAGATAACTTTTCATACCTATACATATATTGACATTGATAAATTATTTTTGATACTTACTTAATTTTAAACCTACACGTAAATTTTTGCATTTACTACATAAATCACGCCACGCTTCTTCACTAATCAAATGTCCCCGTGAATCTGAATCTCTTACTCGTATATCCAAAAAACTTAATACATTATTTGCGCTTCTTCCAATTGCATACAGTGTTTCATTTGATAAAGATGAATAATCAATCTTTAATACGGTTAAAAATTTTAATCGTTCTAACACTCTCATAAATCGTGGAAATGAGAATGCTGTTTGCCATTCATGAAAAGCACTTCTTATATCAACATACCGTAGTGTATTGTGTGAACTTCGTGCACATGATGAAAGTAATTTCAACATTTCTGGTGGTCCAAGATTTGCATTGTAAAAGCTTACATATTCTAATTTCGTTTGTGTGCTAAAAAATCAGCAGTCATTATTTATAAATTTGTATTTTAAAATTCTAAATAAGGGAGCCTGTATTCTATAATTCTTGTTAGGAGCGATTATGCACAGCCATTATTGACATAAAGGAGTGTGTTTCTAACAAGCTGTTGACTTAAATTATATGTAAAACACATTGTATTTCTTTCAATCTTCGTGCCCAAAAAATTCAAAAAATACTTACCTAATGTTTGGAAATTTGGTACGCACAATATTGACAAGAAAACGAACGGCAAATCGAAAAAAAAAAATTCTAAGATAAAAATTAAAATTTGATTTTGTTTTTTTATTATATTTTTTCGAGAAAACCTCTTCGACAAGTCCTCCGTTTTCATGTCAATATTGTACATACCAAATTTCAACATAAGGATAATTATTTTTTTAGCTATTTGGGTGCGAAAAGATTTTTATATAATAGAGGGTGCTTCAGTATTATGTTTCAATCCCTCTTAAATTCCTGTGTTTATAATGATTTGATACCATCAGAAATCAAACGAGTTTCAAGTTTAGTAAAAAAATAAAGCATAGAAGACCTAGAAAAACATTTTCAATGTTGTCAATACGTACATACCTAATAAAATTTGATAAATGATATGTCATTTTTTTAAATTTCCATGCGAAAAACCAATCTGTCAGGCGTAAGCTTATAAGTTGAACTCCTTCTTCTGTTAACAGCATAAAATATCGACAACAGTCGTGCGCAATTAGATTTAAATGATCTCTTATCCATTGGCGTGGCATGTAGGGCTTTGACCAAGCGAAATCTATCGAATGTATATAACGTCCAAATTTCAATGTTAATATACTAGTCCATGGTTCTAAAATTAAATTTATTATTATTATTGTTTATTAAATGTTTGGTAGTTTCCCTATACTTTCCACGAAAATATAGGCGCACTGTATCGAAGATCACCGGAGAGAGGCGGAGATGTGTTATATATGTGAGGTAGAGAGTCGAAAATTTGTACGCAGATTATTCTGTAGGAGGTGTATTTTTAGAGTGTTAACCTGTAAGTCTATCTATTTACGAACAAAACATCATTTTCACGGTTTTTTAGAGTTTGAGAACTTATATATAGCCTCTCGAAATTAAGCTAGAGAGCTGTAAAGTTATATTTAAGTTTGTTCCTAGATTGGATCTTTTTGGAGTATCAAATCATTAGTCTACCAAACCGCTCTGGGGATAGTTTCTGATAAAATCAGCCAGAGCTACACAAGCCAGGTACATTCCTTTCATTTTCCCAAGCCTAACGTATGGAAGTATGACAGTGTTGTAAAATAGTGTACTGTTGAAAAAAAACCAATATATATTATTATTATTATCGTTTTCACTTAGTAAAAGTAACCGTAAAAGTTATTGATTATACTTAGAAGAAAATGCAATTACAATTTGTACCTTTGAGATCTGAATCAATATATACTTTAAAATGTCTCCATAATATGGGATTGTCTAATGCTCTTGACCAAGCACGACATACCATTCCGCAATAAATTCGATCCCGTCGAGATAAATATCCCATTATCTGAGCTAATATTAATTCAGGCAACGAATCCCATCCTGCCATTGTTACCCTTTATAAAACCCAAAATTATACTTAATTCAATTAATTATTATAACATGTTAAATGAAACTTGACAATTTGATTTTGACACAAGGGTAATGTAAGTAAACCCATAGCAACAACAATATTATGCAAAAATGACCCATGTTTTGTTTCTATATTTCCTGGTTAGTTGGATTGCGACAGAGATTCGTTCAATTGATGACTCTACTTATACGCCAAATTAATTATTGTTTTATGTAAATTGGGTAAAAAGACTTTTTATTTTTCAATTTTTCGAAAAACGGACTAAAATTAACTTTGTTGAATTCCTATAATTTTTTCGAACAAATGTTTGGTTTTCAAACTATAAAATCGAAAAAAGTCAAAACACTATTTTTAAATATGGCTAACCAGATTTCTACTTCCAAACATTTGGTTTTCAAACTATAAAATCGAAAAAAGTCAAAACACTATTTTTAAATATGGCTAACCAGATTTCTACTGTAACCTTTTTAATATATTTTTTTAATGGAAATAATCGAAAAGAGCTATATATTCATGCAACTCTTTTCGATGACTGTGGAACTTAAATCGCATATAGAACAAAAACGAAGCGTTTTGCCCAATTGACATAAAACAATCATTAATGTAGCTTTAAAACTTAAAGCCCATAGAAAAATGAGAAGTGTCTTAAAAATTTAAAAATGGGCCCGATAACATTCGGGTCCTTAATATTTAAGCTGCACAACTCCATTGTAGAATCCGGTGGTCTACTCTTGCGTACTTAAGTATTTTCAAGTTCTGCTCTATCATAAGTATTTTTAGGTCTTTAGATAAGTACCTAAAATGTTTTTATTAATTATGTATTGTATTTATTACAATGAACAGATTAATAACAATTTAAAAAGGATAATAACCTGTGTTTGATTTTTGTAAATTCAGGTACTTATATATATTATTTTATTTCCAATAATGTGCTAGTGAATTTTTTCATTGCAACAAAAACATTAATAATTGTTTCATTTACTCAAGCCCTCTGACTTACCCTGATAAAGTACTAGTACTTCTGTGACATGCAGATCTCACTCCGAAGTCAATCAAAGGACATGAATATTACAACTAAGCAGTTGATAATTAATGAATTAGAGAAGCATTGATCATTTTAAAGCGTAATAATTTTTTAGTTTTATACTGTACGTAACTAAAAACATTATACTTGTGAGAGAACTTATTAAATATTTTCATTTCTGGAAACTATTTGAACTTTAAAATTGATTTTAGTAACGGTGAAAATAAAACCAAATAATAACTTGAAACAGTTCTAAATTTCCTGCATCTGCCTACTGGAAATCGATTTGTATAAATTTCACGCAATTGAAGAAATACAATACTGGTAGTCTCGGTGGCCCTAATCATATCATGTCGTTGATAAATACACTTATAAAAATTTGTTTATGACTTAATTATCGTTACTGTAACAACTTTTTCTCTACGAAAATATTGAAAAGTGGGACATTTTGTTTTTTGGAGCCCGTAAAATTTTCGATTGACTCCATAGGCTTGAAATCGACGGACATCTATTTTTTTGTTATTGTAACATCAATTTAAAAAAAGATACAAAAACAATTTTCTCCAACATGTGACAAAATGAATATCCTTTGTCCGAAAAACATAAAAATTTCTATTTTTCATAATTTCCAGGTTATTATATGGCGGACAAAATGCTTTTTACATTTATAATTGAATAATCTTCCTATTACAATAACAAAATAAAGGATTTCTATCAATTTGACGACTGTGGAGGACAATCGAAATTTTTTTGGGCTCCAAAAAAGAAACCACCCACTTTTCAGAATTTTTGTACAAGAAAAAGTTGTTACACTAATTAAACTTCAGCCATATAAAAAATTTTAGAATTATATTTATAAATGAGTTGATATGATTACGGGCACCTATACCTCAATTACACACACAGTCTATGGCTCAATTCTTTCGATGAATACTCAAATAATTTCAGACATAAATTTTGTGCATAGAAAAAAATTATTTCACGTATTTATTGAAATCTTTTAAAAATTTTAAATTACAGCGCGATATTAATTTGATAATAAGTGAAGTATCTATTGTGTAAGAAGTATGTTCTGATTATCTTCAGAGTATTGTTTATTGTATTTAAACAGGGCACAATAAACAAAATATAGATACGAAATCATAACCAAGGGACTCAATCACAAAGTAATACAGTTTAATATTTTTATTTAAAAACATGTATTAAACATCCCTTTAAAAGGTCTAAACAGCGTAAATATCAATTTGGATAGTTCTTTATGAGTATAGATTAAAAGTCTCCACTGACACAAAGTTATCTCTACAAAATTGACGGTTGTAAGCTTTTATTTTGCGTATCCAATTTTGTTGGAAAGATCTATTGCAGATGATAATGACAAATTTTTTCAAGCGATTTTTAAACCTCTTCTCCCTATCATAAAAACATTTTCGAAACTAGATCGTATGAATGCAAGATTTCTCGAAATGGATATTTCCACTGAGAATTCAAAATAGATTATAGTAGTTCGTATACTTTATAAAAATATGAATTTTCATAATCTCTAGTTTCAGAATTTTCCATGTCTAATAAAAAAAATATAACTTTAAAACAGCACAAACCTAATTGGTAATTGAGAACGAGAAATCCAAAATAGCATTTTTTAGGAACTTATAATGTTATAAGATTCACTTAGTAGATCCACATACTTAGTCTGAAAAAGAATTAAAGCATGTATAAGAGACATAAAGTGCACCAGCCATCAAAGTTTGAACGGATGCTGTGCATACAATTTTCAATATTCATAAATACTAATGGTGTGAAAAAACGGGCTGCGATCGCGCCATCTTATACACCGGTGATAAAGCGATATAAATCGAACTTGTTTCCAGTTTACAGGTAGAAGAAAAATAAAACTTGTGTGGCCAGAGAACAAGCATGTATGTTTAAGAGAGTACCATTGAGGGAACAGAACTATTAGTATTCAAATATGTTAGCCTAACTTTTCGTAGGTACGCCAAAAAAATAAGAAAAACGTGAGTAGGGCAAAAACGTATTAGTTTCCTGAATCTTGTATTCAATACGATTACGATTCACAGATTTTCCTGAATTATATGTGTAGCAAACAATCTTCCATAAAAATAGGGACAATTTAAATGGAGACTATCTATATATTTCGTTCTTACCCAGGTATAGATGAGACATTGATGGATCACATTTAGTATACTACTTTACAAAGATATCGGATATCGGACTGAGAAAACCTATAGAGTTTCAACAGACTACGTTCTATTCGTTGAGTTACGAGAATGATAGATAGGTCTTGTCGAAAGCTCAAAGAAAGAGACGTTAAGATCTAAGACGTTAAGACGTCTAAGATCATCGTATTGATAGAACATTAGAGCAGCATTAATATGATAGGGACAGTATTAAATGTTTTCCTGTAATCCAAACTCAAGACGTATTCATAGTGTTTCGCTTCAAAATTTTTAAGTGCAAAATTTTATGAGAGAGTCCATTTTATATAAAAAATAATTAAGTATTGATATATAATAAAGGTAAATAACATTTCAAAATTTTAAAAAGTTTATTATTACAAATATAATCATTAATTATGTTTCAAAGTTTACTAATTGTTTTATATTTTTTATGTATTATTGTTCAAAACAGCAATGGACTTGATAATGGTCTTGCATTGACGCCCCCAATGGGTTGGATGTCTTGGCAACGATATCGCTGTAACATTGATTGTGAGTTTAATGAAGCTGGTGAGCCCAATGATGAATGTATCAGGTATTTATAAATTATATTATTAATAATGTTACATACAAATTAAATTTGAATTTCTTTATTCTGGTGTAGTTTGATTATCCCCATTTTAGTTCTAACAGCTACAAAAATTAAATATAATGTGCTTCTTCACTTTTTAAAAGTTCGTTTTATTATGTTATTAAAGTAACTATCTTATTTGGATTTTTCGATTTGAATAAGGCTTTTTATTGGTAATACTCTCGAATCATACAAACGCTATGAACGATTTAGTTTTTTTACTTTCCCTATACAAATTTCTAAATTGAGTTCGTTATTAAAATTTTTAACTAATGTTGTTTAATGTAAAATAATATTTATTTATTACATATAAATGCAATACATATTATTATAATATATAATTCTTATAACTATATAGACTGGATATTTAGAGTATTTAATGAATGCTAAATGATTAAAAATAGTTCAAACGCTGATACTCAATCATATATCTAACCAATTAATTCTGTTAGTTCTTAATTCACTTGTTTTTTTTTACCTGCTTTTTCCAATAAAAAATAATCGTTTTCATTTATTAAATTATTCTTTTTTTAAGAAAAATAACATATATTAATAATTATAGTTTTATTTATAAAATTAAATTATAGAAATATTATTCTTTAAAAAAATCATCACAGATCTATGTGTAAAAAGGAATAACTGAAAACTTTAATGACTTCAATTTGCTACTGAAACGTTTTATATAGGAATCGTTAGAGTCATTATTAGATCATAAATTGTTCGTCTATCATAAACATATAAAATTCCATTATTTATAATACCCTTTACAACTTGTTTAATTATAAATGGTATATATTACCTTTACTTTATTGCGACCATAAATTCATCAAATGCCTTATAAACCTACAAGAGAATTACTCTTATTTTTCTTCTCATTTGATCGAATATTTTTGAATTTTAAAAACATACATATTTGGATTTCTATTGTCCTTGTTTTTATTTATGTTCAATGTCTGGTAGATTTACTTCCGATGGCCACTCGATAACTGTCGATTACTCGATTTAGATGACCAATCGATAAAATGTTAACAACTGTTTAATTGAATTGCATGATTACGGGCGTCGCAACAAAAATGCATTCATGCAAGTATAGCCAAAGGTTGAAATTCGATCAAATGTTTAGAAAATCTCCGAAATATTCTTAATAATAAACTTATTTTATTCATACAGACATTTTCATACTCGACATATATGAGAGTATATTAAATTTTGTTATGTTAGAAAATAAGGGAATCTTACAAAATTTTGGTATAGGTTTTCATAGAATTCCGAACGTAATTATCCCATTTTTTCTGCCTGATAAAACTTTAACTATGTATTCTAGACATAAAAATTGAATTTAAATTCGTGAATGAACAAAATCGATCAATTGAGTCCAAAGTATCAATGATCCACCTTTTAAATCATTTAAGAGATATTAGAAAAACTCAAATTCAAAAAATGTTTTCTTTTCCTTCAAAACAAACAACTTTAAAACAGTATTTTTAACTGTTTAATCGCCACAATTTTTATATCAAATGTATCTAATTAGCTCAAATTAAGATCAATAAATTGTATAAATTGTTTAATTTCAGCGAACAATTATTTAAAAAGACAGCCGATTTGATGGTATCCGAAGGATACTTAGAAGCTGGCTATGAATATGTTATAATTGATGATTGTTGGTTAGCAGAAGAGAGAGATGAAGATGGTAAATTACAACCAGACCCAGAAAGATTTCCAAGCGGTATTAAAGCTTTAGCCGATTATGTAAGCATATACTTATATTATTTATTTAAACGATTTATTATCATTAGGATGACTTTATAATGATGCCCAGAACGTTCTACCACTCTCCTTTATGTAAGAGACGAGTGTGATTTTTGATTTTTTAGATGTTATCACAGATTATTTTATTTTTGGTTTATTATTATTTTTGCATGTAATCTCTATAGAGATACTGTGTGATGACGTCACTTCTAAGTATAACTATCTTTGTTTAATCAGTATTTTTAATCGTTCCTATGTTGCTCATTTTTTAAGATTTAAAAAAAAAGCTTTAGTCCCTTATTCGTTAGGTAAAATGCATCAAACGAAGTAATGAAAAAGCCTAGCCCATTACAAAAGTTTAAAGAATTTGTTTTGGTTTTAGTGACCTCTCTCTTAATTTAGTACTAGCGTTACAAACTAATAGAAAGCCAATATTCCAGCTAGTGATTGTAAATTATTTATAATTTCAGATTCATAGTAAAGGACTGAAATTTGGAATTTATGAAGACTATGGCACTAACACTTGCGCTGGTTATCCAGGTATACTTGGTAATCTTGAACTTGATGCTCAGACGTTTGCCGAATGGGATGTGGATTATATAAAAATTGATGGATGCTATGCTGATATTTCTGATTACCCAAAAGGTGCGCTTAAAATATACTTTGTTTAATTAACAATTTTCTCATTTTTATAAGTTTTAATAACAATATTGATTTTATAGGCTATCCAGAGTTTGGAAAACATTTAAATGAAACTGGTCGTCCAATAGTTTATTCTTGCAGTTGGCCAGCTTATGAAGATGAAGTTAGTAAAATTACACTTTTAGTTGCCATGAATAAAAAAACTATGGAATAAAAATAACACCCAATTATCTAAATTGTTAAATTATATAAATTAGTCTTACTTATTTTGACTGAAGTAACGTACAGTTTTCTGTAATCTTGATACAGCGGCGGAACAAGACAAGAGTAAATTTTATGTGGGCAAGGTAATTTTTGTAAGACCCTCAAGTGGTGCTAAAAGGTGGATGTATATAAAATTCGAAAAAAAAAAACTAATAAATTTTATTCATGAAAAACAAATTTTTTTCCTTGATTAACTTAAACTGGAAGTTTAATGGTACTTAGTTTTTAATAGTTTTAATTTAAAAAAGTTCCTTTCAAAGGCGACTGTAGTAGTAGTGTCAGCAAAATTCGGACGATAATATTGGCTAAAATAAACTACATTCATCTTACATTATGTCGTTTTTGTGAAAAACATAAAAAATCGCTAAAAATCAAAAAAATGTTATTCCTGGTATCAGTTTTACTAGGCTATTAAAGGTCTAGGAAAACCAAAAAAAAAACATTTATATTACGATTTGATTGATAGTTTTCGAGATATCGCTTAAAACTATCGCTTAAAAATAGTTATTCGAAGTATTGTCTTTCAGTTTAGATTTAAGGTGATATCTCAAAAACTACGCACCCAATCGTTAAACAGATGTTATTTTTGAAATCTACGTATCAAATAACCTTTATAAACGCAATTTTATTGAAATCGGAAACAAAAAAAATTCCTCGATTTTTCGTAATTTTCTTAAGGACCCTTTTAAAAATTTGAAAAATCGAGAAAAGTTTTTTATCTCTGATTTCGATAAAATTATGATTATAAAGGTAATTTGACCTGTAGATTTTTAAAATTGTATCTATTAAACGATTGGATGCGAAGTTTTTGAGATATCGCCTAGAAACCAACCCGAAAGTTTATACTTCAGACAAATTTCAAGCGATATATTGAAAACTTACAATCCAATCTTAAAATAAGTGTTATTTTTGGTTTTCCTGGACCTAAATTATCTTAGATAATATATCAACTGCAAAAAAAAATAAGTAAAATTTCTCTATAGAGTGATTATGAAGCAATTTCTAAAACATGTAATCTATGGAGAAATTATGGTGATATACAAGATTCATGGCAGTCGGCAACAAGCATAATAAATTGGTATGGAGATAATCAAAAAATATTTGCACATTATGCTGGTCCTGGTAATTGGAATGATCCAGATATGGTAAATGTTTAAGTTTAATTAAATAATAAATATAGGTTGCACAAAGTCTTTATACAACTCCATTGATTAACAGGTACATATCTCCTGTTAATCAGCCGATGTTCTTAAATTTGAAAGTTACTGTGTTTGGTCGCTAGAAAAGCTTAACGAGACAAATTATTTTGCCGGCCGAACTATTTATTATGGAAAGTTGAAGTAATTTCAAAGTATGTCACAAAATTTAGTAATCTAACAATCCTTTAGAATAATAAATTTAAGAAAGATTGATTATAATTTGTAATAATAAACATAATATTTTTCAAGTATTGAGGAAAATCTATATTTTTTTATCACTTTAACAGCTCTATGATGACTAGGTCAAAAAAATTTGAAAAAACATGACAATTATAGGCAGTTCAGTGAAAAAATTGTTCAGGTATATTAACTAATATTTCAAAGACCAACCCGATAAAAACAAAAATTTTAGGGCTGATTTTCTAGTTTGTACGAGCCTGTAAAAATAGACAAGACTTTATAGTTGACAAGTTATGTACCAAACCAATTCATATCAGAATCCAAAATTTATTATTTTAATAAATGCCAACTTCATCAAAGTACAAGGCGAAATAAGAAAATTTCAATTTGTTCAATTTGATTACGATCCCTATATAACTCCACTTCGTCTATACAACTCCAAAAACTGAATTTACCATTAACTTAAAAAGGATAGAAGCACTATTTATGATATGAAAGGAAAGGTTATTGACTCTATATACTTGAATTATATGGCGCGCGATATTCCAGGCTAATTATAGTATTGACCCTTCCTAATTTGTAAGCTGATTTTCGAGATTCTACTCTACATCAAAAAAATAATTATTAAAACATAATATTTATTTCAGTTAATAGTGGGTAATTTTGGATTGACTTATGGGCAAAGTAGAGCACAAATGGCATTATGGTCTGTATTAGCTGCACCATTGTTGCTCTCAACGGATCTTGCCAATGTACGGCCAGAGCATAAAGAAATCTTATTAAATAAAGAATTAATAGCCATTAATAAAGATCCCTTGGGAATACACGGATTACGAGTTTTAAAAGTATGTATATAATAGTACCTTATTCAATTCTATTAAAAATTTTTAATGGGATTTTGTGGCAAGTTGTACACTATCGAAATTCCTAGACATATTAAATTCTTTAAATAATTAATGACTTGCATTCTCCTTTTTAGAAAAATGGTATTGAAGTATGGACTAAACCAATAACACCAATTATTGATGAATATGAATCATATGCAATTGTGATTTTAAATCAAAATAAGGATCCAGCTCCAACAAAAGTATCAATAGAATTTAAAAAAATTGGATTAAAAGCAAAAAAATATACATTAAAGGTAATTCCATTATTAAGTTCGAAAAGTATATGCTAAAGCAATTAAAAAATGTTGTTACTTCGATTATGTTAGTAGAAAGGATTAGGTGTGATAAAAAAACTTCAGAAAAATTGCGTAAAATCTTACAATCCCAAATTATATCTTTAAACTCCAAGACTTTTTTGAATAAATGGTGATTGGAACATGTATCCAAAAACACATAATTTTTAAACTGCGTCAACACGACCTATCCCTATCTTTTTCTGTCTCTTTTTATTATTTTGTAAGTGTGTCATTAAAAATTTAATAGTCTTTTTTTAAACAATTTTTTTAACACTCTCACATTTATATTATATTTAACAGCTACTAATATAGTGTATTTGTTTCTTTTTATTCATATAACGACGGCTATATTTTCCTCTCTCATTAAAATGATATTATTTTGTAGGTGTGTCTTATTTATACACTTAACTTTCTGTTAAAGAAATCACATATAAATTATTGAAATATTTTCAAGTATATACAAATTATGAAATAACTTACGGAACTTCCTTTGTGCCAGGGGTCCCCCGACGGCATGATTTTTTTCATAACTTATTGGTTAAAAAGATATTCAGTAGGATCTGTTAAGACCACTATATAAACAAAAATCAAACAAAAAATTTGGAGCTAAATAAATGAAAAATTTACCATTGTTTGAGTGAAATTTCTATAAAGTGTATTTTTCCTGATAAAATAAGTCCTATTCAATTTATATGGGATTCAATAATCAATAAAGAAATCAATAGGGTTGAATAATAATTCAAAATTTTGAATAGGTTTGAGTAGGAAATTTCATTTCCTATTCATTCAATTTTCCTCTAGAAAAAATTAGAACTTTTTTATCAGGGTTGTAGACAAATCAAAAAGTTAAAAAAATTGCATGTTTTTAAATAATTTCATTAATTTTTAGGATTTATATGATCCAGAAAAATCTGTGAAAGGATCAACTGACGTTATAAATGTTTCTGTCAATCCAAGTGGGGGTGTAATTGCTTTAAAAGCAACACCAGTTAAAAAAAATTTAAGAGTTTCACAAATTTTGTAAGTTGATAATTGATAAAATAAAATATTGATAAAATTAACTGATTCGTTATTATTAATTAAAAATATTTAGTTTGATCATTAATATTATACAAAACCTGAAAGTGAACGTAAATAACACCAAACCAATAAATCCCTAATTCTAAGTTCACTAATATATAAATTGATCTTCAAATAACCTTGAGGATCATTTCCAAGGTCAAAATAAATGACACCATTGAACCCTACCATTGATCTGCAAAAATACCGACTTCGGATAAAAAAATCTGATTTAAACAAGATTTAAAAAAATGGTTTTATTTATTTTGACCTTGGCAACAATCTTCAAGCTTAAATTTATGGTGAAAAAACCTTGATGATCTTTGCAAATGCTAAAATAAATATCTTTATAAACAAACTTCAAAATACAGAAAATATTATGAACCACAGACATCGAATATATCTGTATCTACAGTGTGTCAGTTAGTTTCTAAATATAAACAGGTAATGTTCAAAAAAATTTTTTTGTTAGAAGTTTGCGAACTTTAAAACAAAAAACACACAACTTTTGAACGGATTGTGGAAATAAGAGTATCTGCACAAATTTTCATCAAAATCCATGTAGTCCGAAAAAATTCGAAGATATCACATAATTTTTATCGCCAGGTAGTAGAATTATAAAAATAGAGAAAATTTAAAAAAGTTAAGAAGATTCGGGATAAAGTATTAAGTCAAGTTTACTGAACAAATTGCTTACTTAAGTCTAACTTTATTAAAAAAAAAAAAAACAAACAAACAAATCAAAATTCATAAATTTAAAAATCAAATACATAAACATTACAAGTTTTTAATATTAATATACTCAATAGGTAAATCACATCCGACATAAGCATTATTTTCGACAGTGTATTGCAAAATACTTCTCCAGTATGAATCAACAGCTAATACATGTGGATTACCAATAATAATAAGTAACGCTTGTGCTCTTGTTAATGCTACATTTAATCTTCGTGGGCTGGTTATGAATCCAAGAAAATATTTAACATCAGTTGATACTAATGTAAATGAAGATCTTACGGTTGATAAAATAATAACATTCCTTTCTTGTCCTTGAAAATCTTCAACGCTACTAATCTTCGGAACATCCAATTCTTTTTCAATAATTAGTTTCCGAATTTCTTTAACCTGTAACATGAAATTCATAAAATTATTTTTATTCTGATTAATTAATATATAAATTACGAAACCCCAATCACTAATAGTCGAACCTAGATCTCTGATAATCATACAAAAAAAAAAATAATTTTACCTGTTTTGAATACGGTGTAATAATTCCAATATCATCGACTTTTATACCAGCATTATATAGACGTGTTAAATAATAAAATACTTGAAGTGCTTCGTGGGGATTATACCAGGATGGACAATCCGTTTGTTGATAGTTTTCCCCACGTACACCGTGAAAGATTAGTGCGGGCGGTCCAAGTGATTCTCTCGGTGGTAATTCATCCGAAAACATTTTCAATATGTCAGCTTGTTCACCACTTATTTGTAAAATCTGCAACGCAACAATAATAGTGGGTCAGTACACGATTGTTAGATTTGTCCTCATGCATCCTAAAATGTGTATTTTTGTGTATAAATTAGCTCTATATTCTGAGGATAACTACATTATAATCGACATACGTATTTATAATATAAAAAATTAAGCTACACATTTGGACAGTTTTATAATTTTGATAAACTAGCCATCGAGCAATAACTTCGCTATACAATTCTAGTTTTATAAATGCTCATATAAAATTATGGAAGAATTCCAACATTTATTTAATGTGAACTGCATGGAGTTGTTGGAATTTTAAATATATGAATGTTTTTTAGTATGCGTTACACGCTATTAAGTTTCATAAATGTCCAAAATGACTTTCATTGTAATAATTGCTCCTATTGTAATAATTTTTGCAATAAAAATGTTAATTTCTGAAATCGTTTTTGTTATTAATTAAACATTATGTAATTTTTATAAAAGCAAAATAAATTTCCGAAGTTTTGACGTACATTTTTTTTTTAAATAACAACTGTTAAATTTTAAAGTTTGCTAACACTGCATTAGGCTGACGTTAATATTTCATTCCTAACTTATACGTTGTGCGGCTAGTCGAATTAATAAAAAAAGTATATGGACTACAAGACATATCGACTCAAAATAAACTGTCTTCCGACATTTCTATTAGAAATACATACCTGAGACTGTAACTCGCCATCGTAAAATAATTTACTAGAAAGATTCAATATTTCTGGAACAGATCTATAATTCATAACCAAGCGTGTAACAAGTCGAGGGTCATATCCACCAGTTTCCGGAAAACCTTGAAAATCTCTTTCATAAGGAAATCGGCGAGTTAAACGAACTAACATAGATTCCTCCATGCCAAAATGACAAGCTATCTTAGATAATACAACTGGTCCTAATTGTAGTGGATCGCCTGCCAAAATGACTTGTCCAGTATGAACATAAAGCAGACTTAAAGGTATCAATATTTCTGGTTCCGTAGCTTGACCGGCTTCATCAACAAGTACGTGAGTAAAATGTCCTTTTGCAAAACCCATGGTGTACAATTGGGCTAGACAAATACAAGTACCAACTGTAATCCTATGTCTTCCTAATACAGAACTTGAACATCCTAATCTAATTCCATCAATAACTGCTTCTTTAGAGCTTGCAGTTCCTTCGCGAGCCAAATCTCCAGTAGCACAATATGGAAGCAAATGTTCTGGTATTTTTCCTTCCATCACACACCGATGTGCAACTAAGCGTACTAAATCCCCTGGATTTAATATTTTCGATTCCAATAATCGTGTAGCTAATAAATCCGCCGAACTATTTGAAGGACTTGCTATAAGTAATCGGCTACCAGGAATCATTTTTATTATTTGTAATGCTGCTTCTACTAATGTAACTGTCTTTCCAGTACCTGGTGGTCCAAATATAATGTATGGCAGGGGACGAGCAACACCTTTTAAAATATTAACAATTGCTTGTTTCTGTAGAAAATTTAATTTAGTATTACACCATTTAATTGTATCGATGGTACAATTAATCTGGGGTACTTTTTCTTTGACTCCATTTGGAAATAAAAAATCACTTCCTAAATTTTTTACGGCTAATCCCACAGCTTGATGGCATCGCCTCATACTAGTTCGCATAAATGTAAATTCAATGTTGTAATCTTGTCCTTGATATGCTGTATGAAAACTTGAGCTAAATTTTAAATAAATGTGTTGGGCTTGTATTTTATGAATAAAACCTTCATATCTTGGTAAATTTGAATTCCATGGATTTATTGCAATAACTCGATCCCCGATTATTAACGATGGACGTCGTTCGTTTAAATTTGGTATTTCTAACATTAAATATTCGTCATTGACAATAAAACGTACTCTCTCCATGTCATACGACTGTACATGAATAGACATTTGAATTTCCTCCAAATATAACATATTATGAAATCGGTCATTGTAATTATTAAAATTCAAATCATTTTGAAAACAAGGTAAAATTTTTTCCATATCTGTAATGATTTCATCGGTACTTTTATTTTCATTATCTAAAATTGTTTCATATAATTTCTTAGGCACAGTATACAGTCCTAATCTATTCGGAACAAATGCTGGAGGTTTAATTAGTCGACAACCACGGAATAAATCATTTTTTTCACGATCAGATAATTTTTTCGCTAAATTTCCATAGCTTTTACGCACATATTTACAACTGTTATCATAAGATAAATCATTTATCACGTCAATTGAAAACCATCGTCCTATTTTGAAGCCTTTAAATGTAAATACAAATAGTTCTCGACTTTTACCCAAAAATTTTCCTTGACATTCAAATTCATAAAATATAGTGTCTTGAGGATTTAAAATTATTTCTTCATTTACACCATGAGATATTAAATTAAGCTGTGATAATGCTTTTTTTATATGAAAACTACAGCGAATTATTTTATGTTGTTCATTAGACCTGTTAAAAATAGATAATTTTAAACGCCGTTTTTCGTTAAGTTTCATTGAAGAAAATGTTAAATTTTCTTCATCGGTAATAATTATTCCATGCTTATTTTTGATTAATTCTTTAAATTCTTCATTACAATCATTAACATAATTTTTTGAACTTTGAACTGATACATCTGGTGAAACTGTTAGCGCACGCCATGAACATGAATTTTGATTACTTTCAATTATTTCCGATATAATTTTATCACCCACAACAGGCATATATCCAGCCTCACAATTCTCCTTACAAAAATAAATGTTGTTATTGATAATACCTAGAAAAAAAACACTAACTCAAACTCAAAAAAAAAAAGTTTTGAATACCCCTCTTGCTATATTTAAGTGTCAATGTTAAATAGGGAAACATTAAACAAGAAATCATTACCTTCTTGTAAAGCAGAATTCCATGATTTGACTGTACCGATTTGAGGTTTAGCACGTAATGGATATATACATTTTACAGATAAAACATTACCAGATAAATCACTAACAGATTCATCAACTTCAGTAAATGTTTCTAGTACAATCCAGTCACCAACATAAGGTATAAAATTTGACTCGATTTCATCCAAATTAATTTTTAAATTAAGAGGTTTAATATGTAAGATTCTATTTTCCCTACCAACAATTTCTCCAATAATATTTCGTTTAATAATTTGACTTTTATTTTGAACAATAATTTTTGAATCATTATTTTGGTTCATTGGAGTTTCATCCCACGTATCAATATTATATTTGTGTATATCTTTCACGATATGGGTATCATCATCGTTTAATTTATACACAACAAATGAAACCCGATCACTCAATTTAAAGTTTCCATATTTATTTGTGTTGAAATAAAATTTTCCATCAATTACACCATAGTCATTTTCTAATGTGGTTATTGTACCAATGCAATGTAAACAAGTATTTGTTTGAAAAGTAATATCATCACAAACATTTTCACAATCAGAATCAGAATCAGACTCTAAACTTTCTAAAGTATTTTTTAATTGTCTTTCTAAATCATCATCATCATCATTTAAGATTTTACGTATACACTGCCAAACATAATGCAAACCTAATGTTAGTGGAAATATTGAAATTAAGACTGGCCAATATACTTTTCTATAGGTTGATACTTCCATGATAAATTATTAAAATTATCAAGTAATTCTTTTCGTAGATTTTTCAAACGTTTTAAATGGGCGTCTCGTTGATCTTCGTTATGATTTACATGTACTAAAGCATCAAATTTTAATAATATCAATGTTCTGGAGCTTGTTGATACTTCATTATTTTCTCGTTGGTTCGGTGATGATAAAACGGCTCGAGATAAATTATTAATACGCATATCTAAATTTTGATTTAAGTTTATAACCAAAATAATATAATGTGTGAAATCTCTTCTTTTAATTTATTTGAGGCGTCTATATAACATTAAGTTTCCAAAATATGCAATATTCAAATAGGCACCACGAACTTAAATAAAAACAACACTTTTTAAGGTTATATTTTTCTTTCAGTTAAACAGTCATGTAAACAGTTAAACTGGTTAAATTAAACCACGGACAAAGAAAAGAGATATGCTACTCTTCTCTGTCACGGACGATCGACATGTCAGTAATATATTCTATGCATATGTAAAAAAAGGGTATTCACAGCATAATCAATTTGTTAACTTCATTTATATGAATGAACACAAGAAATAAATCACTAAAATAGTTCCAGAGTATATATCGGTAATGTTTTACCGATATATGATCATTTTTTCATAATATTAGCAAACCGTAGAATACAATAAACGCAGCGCACCACAGCGGTTCAACATGGTTAAAAAAAAAAAAATTAAAACGGTTAAGTTACCGAAATGTTTATATATATTATCGGATATATTTGGTTTATATATTCTATGGTACAACTTTAACTTGTTTACTTAAGTCGTTTAATATTGGCGTAAACTTTCACTTACGTAAAAAAGGTTCAATTAAAAAAAAAACTATATATTATCTGCATTCACATATTCTCAGTGCACAAAATAATCTCTTTTTGTGGTGAAATAATTTGATGATTTAATTTCAATTGTTTTTATTTTTAGTTGTCATTGGTCAGTCAATGCATAGACGTTTTAAATAAGTTGATTACCCAATTTTATCTGATAAATTACTTATAGAATCTTTTCACTCACAACAATTAGAAATAAAACTAAATGTAACTTTAATATTCGATTATTTCCTAAGCTTATATCCCATTTTTTTTAAAATTTTATGTTAAAATATATATTAATAGATTTTTTTTGCAATTTAAAAAATTTAAAATAAAATTCTGATTCCGAATATGGCTAAACAATTCAAAAGCAAAATAAATTTTCATGAACTACTTATCACGCTTAGTTCATTATTGTACATTTTCTAAATTCAAAATATATTGTTTGAATTATTTTTTAATCAATTTTGTTAATTATTTAGAGTCCCATAATTTGATAATTAAACCTCATACAAAAAAAACGGTATGTCTACATTCATACTCTGTATAAGTTAACTACGTCTAAAACGAAAAAATTTCAGAACTTCATATTATTTCGCAAACTAACATTTTTCTTATGGATATTTTATGTATATTCTTTAGTTTTCATGCTTTCATTATACAATATCGATTTCAATTCGGCAGTTGATTTTGTTTATATGCTCATTATATTTAATAAAAACTAATTTTTACCCAGCAATAGGATGAATGAAGGGCGTCTATAATTCATATCTTAAACTATTATAGATAAAAAGGAAATTTGAAACCATGTATTTATTTTATTCTTATACTTTTACAAACTATATAAGAAAATTACATTTTTTATTCATTTTCTGTAACAAATATATTTATTTCCTTTAAATTCTAACAATAATAAAAGTAGTAAAAAAATTAAATAATATTCCAGTTTAAAAATTATAATTAAAAAATCAAAAATGAAACGCACGTAGCACATGTAAATTTATAAAAAAGAATTTTGTATCATCTACTTTTATTAATCACAGTAATTTAAATAGTACAAAAGAATTAATATAGAACTGAAAATACGTTATAAACAATTATTATCCACATACTTCGTAAACTAAATTGAACATCGTCATGTTTTATAATAAAGTACTACATAATAATAACTATACAATTAATTCCATTAATATAAGTAGCAATTTGTAAATTCTAATAATGTAAGCTGTAGAATATGTGATTATATTACAATTCGATTTATTTAAGTATGATATAGATTCAGTTCCCGACTTTTTGTATATCAACTTCGTTCAGCTTATTATTTTTTATAACTGTTCACATGGGATTGTAATGAAAAAATGCAAATAAATAAGTTCTAAATTTAAATCAAAAATTTACCAAATTAGGTTTGTCCTACTAATTTAATAAACTTGGCGCATGAGTGAATCATTGACCTTTTTACCACCCAGATATCGATCAATTAATATAAACTTTAAATAATTAATATTAATTCTAGTATTAAAATGATTAAAGTACTGAGTAAAACATACTAAACATAAAATTGATAATAAGTGATATTTATATAATTTTAAACATTTCCCATATTTTTCTTTTATAATAATTATTTTAATATTATAATTTTTATTCTTAAAAAATGGTGATATTAATATGTTAGCATTATTTTTTTATAAGCAGTAATATGTAAATTTAGTTTAAGAAGTACACGATAATTAGTTATAAATTAAAATGTTTTTATAAAAAAAAATTAAATATGCATCCAACTTTTAAAAAATTCTAATGGATATTTTTAACTTATAACCAAGAATTAAATAAATTAAATTCATATCCAAATTATTTTTTTAATGTGAGATATTTTCTATTGTATCATCTTGAATTTCATCTAAATTAATTGTATCTTTATTATTTTCTTGACTATTATCTGCATCTGTATTGCTATTTGTTTTATTACATAACTTTAATTCATCAGTAAGAGATAGTTCAACCTTTTCATTGACATTATCTATAACATTCTGTTTATCTCTATTTTCAGTACTTTCATCTACGTATTTATTTTTTATTTGTTCAATATTTCTTTCACATTTCGATAAACTACCGTCTAGTTCTTTTAAATTGTCTGTTTCGATAATTATTTTATTGTCCACATTTTTCGACATATCAATTTTTATCTTATTGCTGCTATCATTTTCAGTCGAAATATTTTCCTCTTCTAATGAAGTTTCATCTTGAATGGTCGCTTCCTTTTCATTAAATATTTCATCATTTATTGTACTAGATAATTCAGATTGTGCGCTTTTCGATACAATGTCATCTTTTAATGTCAGTTCATTTTCATTAAATTGGTTTTCAATTTTATTGCTATTTATTTGTGATTGAGAACGTTCTACAGATTCTTTAATTAAAAATTCTTCATTTTCCTTACATTTTTCTTCAATTTTAATTGTATCTAATTTAGATTGAATGGTTTCTACAGATTCTTTGTTTGAAATTTCTTCTGTAAAAACTGCCTCACATTCGTTAGAATTCTTTGAAATTTTATTGCTTTCTAATTGAAATTGAACGCTTTCAGTGGTATTTTTCGGTATAGTTTTTTCTGTAGAAATCACATTATTTTCATCAGAATTTTCTTCAATTTTAAACGTATCTAATTGAGATTGAATAGTTTCTACAGAATCTGTAATTAAAATCTTTTCTGAAGAATTCATATTATTTTCATTATATTTTTCTTCAACTTTATTGCTATCTAGTAGTTCAATCTGAATACATTCTTTAGAATCTGTGATTAAAACATCACAAACAGGTTTTTGAATATCCAAATCTTTATTATCAGATTCTGGAATTTTGTTTTCAGTTTCTAAATAATCATTTTCTATCTTTTCTTCGTTAAGTGATTTTGTGTCATTTTCAATTTGTGAATTTGTATTGTTTTCTTCTCCTGTATTAGCAGCTTTTGGAAGATTTTGTACGTTTAAATTTGTAGCAGCAGTCATCGCATCTATTATTTTTCTACAAGTTGTCAGTGGTTGTGCCTCTTCTACTTTTTCTTGTATTTCATCGCTTTGTTCAACATAGTTTATGGCTAACGAAACGTCTTTCCCTTCCCAGTATAACGATACCAAAGCTGGATCAGCATCGACATTCAAAAATTTAATATCAAAAGTGGTATTGCCATAATCAGATAATTCATTTAGAGTCGAGCCTGCTTCTTGATTCCAAGTTGAAATCCCACTTGAATTCTTTAAACAACAATGTTTCGCCAATGGTTCAATTATTGCAAAATCTGGAGGGCATTCCCGTATTTTTTGAGTGATGCATTTATTACCATAATCTATAAAGAATACTTCGTACCCTTCATCCGTTCGTTCAGATAAAATTTTTGCTCGATGCCATAGTTGATCTTCAGGAAATTGTGCTATATAAATTGTGTTTTCTACGGGGTTATCAATGTTCTTTAAATCATCCACATCTTCAAGTTTATGGCAAATATCGGATAAAGTATTTGAATTATCACTAACTTGAATCCAGAATGATTCAGCAGATATTATATGACTAATTGCTGCGGTTATTGTTGGTTTTGCTTTGGGTAATAAAATTTCAATAATATTTTTATTTTCGATGGATAATTCAACAACGGATGTTTCACCAGTGGTCACAACTTTTACATCAAATATAGTGGCCCCATCAGCTGCTAATTCTCTAAATTGATCAGTAACATCATTTGGCCATTCTTCAATATACGATGGTTTTAATAAAGAACATTTGAGAGCAAGTGCACGTATATTTATAACCTGTTCTGGTAACATTTTCAATTCAGTTGTAGTTGAAGAATTACCATAATCGATAAATAATACTTGTGTGATATTTTCATCACCTGTAGAGCTCAATATTCGTGCACGATACCAATCATTATCATCAGGAAATCGAGCTGCACATAATACACCTGGACGTTTATCACTTAATTCTGGGAATTGATCAGCAATTGAAAGTTGATCTGATACCATTTCCAAATCTGCACATGAACTTTCTAATTGTATCCAAAATTCGTTAATCGAATTAATGTGGCTTACAAATCCTGTTTTATTTGATAATTCATCCTCAATATCACGATTTAAAGCTTTGGCATATCCTTCATGAATTAAACTTTCAGCTATATTTTCATTGTCGAAATAAATTGATACATACATAACTCCTTTATCTTGATAAAGTACATTTGCTTGACATGTTTGTCCAACTAATTTTTGTTCAAACATTTCACAGGCGGTTTGACTCCATTCTTCGCCTATTGGTGTCACATCTAAAGAACATTTTTTAGCATAACGATCAATTGTTAACATATGACTTGGTAACGTTTTGATTTCGCCTGATGAATTATCTAAGACATCCGTATTACCATAATCAATAAATCGTACGGTAGTTATTTGATCATCAGCATCAAGTACTTCAGCACGATACCAAACATCATCTGCTGAATATCTAGCTGCACATAATACACCAGCATCTGGTGCTTCTAGATCACTTAAGGTTGGTATAGATTTCTCTAATTCTTCCTGTAATGCTTTAATTGAATTCTCATCGTTTGCTAATTGAGCATAGAATTGATTCGGTGTATCAGCATGTGCAACATGAAGCATTATTTTGTCACATGTCTCGTCATCAGCGGTAGCTTCAAATCGACGTCTAAAGGGATCAAAATCTAATTTATTTGCTATACCCGATTCAATTAAATATGAACTTAATCCTATATTTTCACTGTACAATTCAATATACCAACATCCTTCAGTGTATGCTAATTTTGAATAAAATTCTTTACCATTAGTGAGTTCTTTTAATTGTTCACTAATATCATTTTCAGAGAATATAGGAAGTGCTACATGTAATGCGTATTCATTAATTTTATAAAATGAGGAATCTAAATTGTGTACACAATTAATATCAACCGTTTCTTGATTACCATAATCGATATATATGACATTGATTGATGTATTGTTTATTTTTAAAACTCGGCCACGATACCAATTACCATCTTGTGACTTAACGGCACATAATTGATTGATTGTAATATCGCTGTGAGTTATATCGCCATTTTCATAATGTTGATATAACTTATTCAATAATTCTGATACTTTATCATTGTCTGCTACTCGTTGAATATAGAATGAATCATAAGTATTTATGTGTGTTATCCATACTTTCATGTTACCATTCAACACAGCCAGTGGACATAATGGACTTACAGTTGGATAATCTTCTTCAGATTCATCATCTCTAATAAGTACTAATTTATTACCATTACAATCATATAAAGTAACCAATAACCTGCAAATAGAAATTTTGAGATGCAGTTTAAACAGACTAAATTTAAAATTGCATTTTTATGGGAAACAAAGTTTTGTTTTTAACATATGTGCAGTAAAACAGCATACCTAAAATGTCTTAATCCTGTGTACATTGAAAATAGCCAGAATGATTTTGGTTATACATTTCATACTTTCTCATATTTAAGGTACCGATTGTTTACACCTTTGCATTAAAATTGAACACCAAATAAAATTGATATAATGCAAAATATATATTTCAAAAAGTCGAAAGTATAAAGTAAAATTTTTAAGTCGAGAAAAAAAGAGTTATACTTCGAAATAAACGTAAATGAAAATCATTCGTCTAAACCAGAACTGTGTTAGAAAATTTTTTAACAAGTGATATTAGTGACTTCCAGATTAGAATGTTCAATTTGTCCAGCAATTCATTATTCTGTTAGTATGGATTATCTTTCAAAATTTAATTTAAATAGACGTTTAAGGTATTTAAAACAAGAATACCGTGATCGGATGAATTTTTTTAAATTAAACTGATTTGGGTATAAATAAATTTCAACAAGAGTCTTACAAAATATTAAGTAGCGCAAATCGTAAATTCGACTACCCATCTATCATTTTCCTCTAATTAATCTTATTTTTAAAAAGTAGTTAGTCAAGTGTTACACTTTAAAATATGTCTAAATTTTTCTCTTTACCACTAACTCAACTGATGTCCACTTTTTCTACCGTTAACAGTTGATAGAATAAATTTTGTTACAAACAATATTAATTGAATTACCTTCCATTTTGCACTTCATTAATATAAGCTATCAGTTCAGTTTTTTCATACGTAGATTGAAATTCTTCGTCACTTATAAGTTGTTCGCATCCGATATCAAAGTTTTTTAGACCGCATTCAACACTCTGATAATAATAACCAGTTAATTCAACTGGAAGAGTGTAAAGCTAAAATAAAAATTATATATCAATTACATTATAAATATATCAAATTTTAAAAAATTTACATTTAACTCAACAAACTTTGTAAGAGCTTATATATTAAAAAAATTATTTTAATAACATTACGTGAGTTATTTGGTAGCCAGATAAAATATTGTATTAAAATATTTATTGAAAATTAATTACCTTTTCAGGAGATATTTCCTCACCACCTCCAATATCAGGAAACTCTACATAAATACCCTTAGTTGCAGCTGCATTTGAAATGATACATCTTTGCCAACCGGTCTCTGTTTGTGTTAAACAAACAGTTCCGTTCACAATTTGTTCGGTCGATAATTGTTCAAAGGTCTATAATCAGTAAATAAATAATTTAAAAAATATACTCTAAAAATTTTAATATATTTTAATAATAACCAACTTACAGTACTATTTTCCGTTGCATAATCATGAATAAACTTTAAAACTTTTTCAGCTTTAATCTTATCCAAGTAAACATAAAAACGTTCGAGTCCGTAGGCACATGATATGGTAATACGAAGTGTTTGTTCTTGTAATAATCCTAAATCTACTGGAGCATCCTCTATAATTTAGACATAATTAAAATATATTATTATCCATTTCAGGATACATTTCAAGAGATATCAACAAATACGTTTCAAATTATTCACTCCAATAATTTCGAAAATTTGAATGATTAAAAAGTTTAAGATTTCGGTGTACGTTCAATCATTTTGGCTGTAGTATAAAAAATAATCCAAAGATTGTCTATTATGTGTAGAAAATCAAATTCTCTAACTTCTCTACCATCACTATTTAAAAAATATTTTGTTTTAATACAATTTGAATAACAAGATTTCTAACAGTATAATTCAAAATATGAGAGGAGGGAAAAAGTAGAAGCCTTTAATGAACCGCACTTTCATTAATCCGTTCATTCATTTGGGACTCAAATAAACGCAACTTTGACAAAAGAAATAATTTGTAATAGTTATCATTATTCATGCAATTTTTGTTTTCAACTAAACTAATTTCTACTTTATATTACCAAATCAGTAAAACAAACAAATTAAAAATTATAAATAGTTATTTCTAATCAAATTCGAAGTTAAAGATATGAATTCGTGATCGCATATAAAATACTCATTACGTATTATTTCTTATCACAAATCGTCAATGAGATAACTGATATTTACAGAAGTTTTAAGATTGAGCTGCACAGGTCTACCAAGAGTTAATATCATATTATACGATAATTAGAATTTGTACATTTAATAATTGTAACGATACAAGGTCATATCTTTACTTACAGTGTTTAATAACATTCATATGCAAAATATCAAACTAAATAAATAATATTCATAAAGAAGCAAATGAATATATAAAATTGTAAAACAAAATACAAAAAAATAAAAATAAAAGCAAAACAAAACAAACCTATATCATGCTCAATACCCGGTATTTGCTGTGAAATATTTGAATCGTTCAATTGTTCGTTCGTTGACAGTGCACTTGCATTGGTCGTTGCTAATCCTTTATTTATTAAATCGTCAGTTACCAGCATTCCATTAAATGAAAGACTGACCATACGTTTATTCTCATCAAATTCAGCTTGAAAAACGCATTGATAGTTGCCTTTATTGAAACAATTATCCATTTCAGGAGAATCGTTCCATGTTTCACCAGCTGGATAAATATCTTGTAATGTACAAACAATTGACTGTACTGGTAATTCCATAAATTGCTTTTCAACTTGATAGATTTTACTTTTATCAACGAAATTTGTGTTACCATAATCCACATATCGTACTTTATACTTATCAAGTCTAACATCTAATATGGTTGCACGGTACAACAAATTGTCCTCACTAAAGTGTGCAACCACCGATGATCCTACTGGAATTGAATCTTGTACGGGACTTCGACTTTTATATATTTTTTGAATATCTGTCATCATTTTCCTAAATTGATTTTCCATTGATGTGATTTGAATATAAAAGTGTTTTGGATTATAAAACCAAGATATCATAACATTTTCAATTGCTCCTTCTGGATAATCTAGTTCCGTAAATTTATCATTTAAATTTGCATAATCTGCCGGTGGAGCAGTATATGGAATGTTTGAAGTTTTAGGTTTTTCAAATCTCTTTTTACGAAAACTAGTATCAGATTTATCACTACTTCTTGAATCAGTACGTTTGCGTCCCTCAAATTTCGAATCTCGGTTTCTTGAGCTAAACGGTTTTTTTGAACGATCAAAACGTCGTTCACTATTCGAATCAGAATCAGATTTAGAAAATGAAGATCCTTCTTTTTTAAATTCTTTTCTATTATCTCTACGTGAATCACGTTTTGGAAAATTTTCTTTTTTTGATTCGTTCCAACTATCTTTTTTCGATTCATTCCAATTATCTTTTCTCGGTTCATTTCGATTATCTTTTCTCGATTCATTTCGATTATCTTTTCTCGATTCATTTCGATTATCTTTTCTCGATTCATTTCGATTATCTTTTCTCGATTCATTTCTAATATCTTTTCTCGATTCATTCCTATTATCTTTCTTGGATTCATTCCAATTATCTTTCTTGGATTCATTCCATGAAGAACTGGCTTTTTTAAAATCACTGCGGGAATCTTTTCTTGAATCATTCCGGGAAGTATTTGATTTTTTTAAATCGTTCCATGAATTGTCTTTTTTAGAATTATTCCAAGTGTTTTCATTTTTTGAATCATTACTAAAAGATTTTTCTCGTTTAGAATCATTCCATCCCGGTTTAGCTAATGGTGATTTATCATTTTTCTTATTCCATTCATTTCGTGGTGATCGATCATTATTAGTTGTTGATGCTATATTCCTAAATCTTCCCTTTTCATTTTCATCGCCACTGTTTTAAGATTAAAAATAAAATTAATTCTACTATAAATACTTAAAATTATAACATGAAAAAAATAAAGACATGATTCATGAAACATGCAATCTGAGGAACTGAGACGAGTGCAATTAGGAAATTTTATTTCAATGGTAAATACAAAATGTGTAAAAATGATACTATCAATCTAATTAATTATGTGATACAGCATTTTTAAAATAAGATTGAAGAATTTTATCATGAACATCATGAACAGGCATACTTGATTATAAGAAATCAGTCAAATACCCGATTGCAAATTTTTAATTTACAGTTAAAATTTTAATAGAGAATACCGTTTAATTTGTGCATAATTATGTCTTTCGTCTAAACAAACTATTTTCCACAGCGCCGTGAAATTTTGAGTCCGTTGAAATGATTTTTATGAAACATAGTCATGTAAAAATTTATTCTACAGGGTAGGTATTTATGTTTGAGAAGAATTTAAACAATGAGATCGAGTTCCAGCACATAAAATTTTTTGAAAAATATTTATGCCAAAATTTTTGAAGTTGAATGGCCAAATAATTATTAAATTATGAGAAAATATCAACTGACTGGAACTAATTAAATTCATAACTAATTATTCTTCAAATTTTTAAAATCATCTTATTTCATCTTTAAGTTTAGAAAAATAAAGATTGTACAAAAAAAAATGTTATTATAAACCGTTAAGTATTGTTTATTTAATAAACCACAGATTATAGACTTTCTCTTAGAGTAAATACATCGACACAATTACTTTAAAAATTAGATGTAAATGCTACACAACCTCGATGTAAGTATAAAACAATAAAATTGAATAAATGTTCAAATGAATATGTTATGAATTGAAAAAGCCTCATAATGGTTAAATTTAATTACAAAACTGAGAAAGAAAATAGTTTCTTCCTTTTAAAGAAAAAGGTTGAGAGGCTAATAATATACACTGGATGTATTCTATAAGAAAATTAGATAAATATTTCTCCAGTGATATTGGTGCCAACCAATCAATTTTTAAGCTAAAAATATGATTAACGCCGACTTCGAAAGGCCACATAGAAAAATTTTATATGAGGTTATTAATTTAAAAATATTTTTTACTTTTTAGTTCATATATATAAAGGCGGTTTTTTTTTTTTTTAAAAAAACTTGTACTTTTTAAATTTTGAGTGTTGACATACAAACTTTACGTTTTCATATTTTATAGCGTAATAAAACTTAAATAATCAGGGCAGGCTGTAAGACACCTAACTGGAGCATATTTTGTACTTATTAAAGTTTTTTTAAGTCCATTTATTTTAACTTACATTATATGTGGTGTACCGTGTGAAAAGAGTTATTATACTTAATGCAAGTAATAAAGCTATTTTTTAGACTGCGGAAGCCCAAATTCGGCCATCTTTTAATGAAAAATAGATGGATATCAAAAAACAAAAGAGTCGATCCTTTCATTTGCTTGCGCCACAAGTGATATTTTCATTTTTTTTTTTTGCTTAAAAACACCTAATCCTCCTTCACCATGAAGAACTACTTTGGCTAAGTCAATTTCTAATATTTTTGGACAAATAAAAAATAAATTTTTATATACTTCAAATTTGTATTCTCCATAATACACCTACAAAAAGTCTATACCAAAAGGGGTAGTTACAAATTTATTGATTGATTTATTTGATTTTTGTTTCTAATACCATAAGGGACATATTTATAATTTTGGGGGTATTATTTAGGAACAGATTGAATAATTGCAATGGTAAAAATAGAATATGTACAAAAGATAATGATAAGTGCAAAAATATAGGGTAAAAAACAACGATATGATGTTAATGTTTATATTAGTAGTGAAGCTCACAACACTAGATGACTGCATTAAAATGACGACATACCGTGCTAGTACATTTGGTGATGTACGACGTTGTAATCGTTCATTCACTGATGTACCATGTACAACATTTTCTTTTTTACGGAATCTAATGTAATAAAATATTTTAATTACAATATTACAATTCCTCTGATTGGAAATGATACAAAATTAAAAAAAAAAAAAACCATTATTTATTTAGTGTGTTAAAATTGAATAAATTTGTTTAATTCTTTCAGATAAACAAAGATAATTCCGAGCTTGTAGTTTACAGTTAAAAATAAAGTGGTACTAATGAAGTTACATATATCAATCCGAAATTAAATTTTCGAATAAACACTCTTTAAAATGTAGAATCGGAGTGTGTCGAATTTCCGACTTCATTTCGATTAAATTTTTGAATAAAAACACTAACTCAGTTTCAGCGTATATGATATTGTTTATTCGATATACTATAAAATATTGCTAGCTCTAAGGAGTAACAATAATTTAAGCTTCACATTTGCAAGAAGTGAAAAAAATCATAAATGTTATTAAATTTCAAGACCATAATTTTTTTAATACTAAATACATGTTTTCCTTATATTATTACTAGTATTTTTTCCGGTTGTATTCTTAAAAAGAAAAAAAATAAAATAAAACAAACTAATTTTTCGATTTTGGTTTGGCCAGACCATAAAAAAAATGATAAAGTAAAATAATACCAGTTTTGTCAAATAGCACTGTTTGAAAGAAATAAATGCGGTTTATGTTATTTTACATTCTGAACGAAAAAAATCGAAACTTAATTTTAAATTAAATGCCTATTATTTTATATAGTAATCAACAATTGGGATATTTTAGATTTTTATTCCAAACAAAATAATTTCTGCGAGTCGAGAAATTGATTTTTTCGAATCAAACCTAATATTAATATTAATTTTTGATTTAAATTACAATCAGAGTCAAAAATTACAATTGAGTTTTATCTGAAATATAATCATGTCTATAAATAGCTCTCATTGGACGGGGATTTTAAGATTTGTTATAACAAAACTTATAAATAGACATATTAATTCGCCTAAAAGTTTTATTAATACTAAAATAATGAATGTACATACCTCGGTGGTGTTTCCTCATTTCGATTTCGTGATTTTCTATTTGAATCCATATAATTACTATCACCAGCTCCTATATTCGATGAGGATGGTGATGACTTAAATGCTGGAGTTTGTGGAACGGTATCTTGTGTTTGTTTTTGTGCTTCTAATAGAGTATGGGAAATTAACGCTCGTGTAGTCATATCGATTAAATCAACCAATAACACATTTGGTGTATGATACTTAATAATTTTCATTGTATAATTATTTTCAAGAGAAATATTTTCGAAAATTGTCGAAAGTTGTTGATTTACAGGTTCATTTTCGTATCCAACCAAGCAACATCGTAATGCTTGTACCGGTAGTCGATTTACCAATTCAATTGGTATCTCTTTAATTTGTTCAATTCCAACAACGCCTTCATTTCCATAATCCACATATTTAACATGAATATCATTACCAGAACATCCCAATATTTCGGCTCGATACCATTGTGTGTCATCGGGGAATAATGCACAGCATGCCATCCCCACTTGAATACGATTATATTGTAAATAATTCTGATTTTGAATACAATGCGAACTCAAATCGGACATTAATCGATTTAATGTATCGATCTCGGATAAAAAGTGAACATAAAATTCTTGGCATGTTTTAATATATGCAACTGATACATCTGCGATACAATCTGTTTCTTGCCTACCCATCGAACGAAATTTTAAGATTTCTAAGCCTAACGTTGTTTTTAATATTGTTAAAACATTGATACCCTTTTCATCAAATAATTCACCATATTGTAAAACAGGTGGACCTTCTGGTGGCATTACACGTAATTTAAGTGTTTTTCCCATTGCAAAATCCTTAAAAGAACTTTTTATTTCTGATGTAATATTAATTGATTTTAAATTGGATAATGAGAATCTTAACGCTAAAATTTTATGTGAAATAAATGTCGGAGGTAATTGGTACAATTCAGAATATGGAATTATCTCACTATTTCCAAAATCAACAAAATATAGTTTACAGTTATTTTCGATTACTTGTGTGATAACAGCTCGACATAAAGCTCGATTTAAACCGTTTATAGCAATACACAGTGTACCAGGTACAGGAATTTCGCTTAGTGGTACTGTAAATAATGTATTTAAATCCACCATTAATTTATTTAAATATTTTTCCCATGATTGAATTTGTAATGTAAATGATTTTGGTCCATCTTCAACTGCCGATACAGTGACCAAATGTTCTGAATGAATTGGTAGAATTGTATTTTTAAAAACTGCCGGTGATTCTACCCGTGGTAATTCTTCAACTAAATTGCCACCTGTTGGGACTGAATTTGTACGCCGTGGTATTGGGTGTGATTTGTCACGAGGTGAACGATTTATTTGAAGTTCAGTTGTTGCTTGGTTAACTAGATTTGACTTTTGAACAAGTATTTGAGTTTGTGTACTAATCGAACATGGTATCGCAACATTGAAATTAATAAGCATTTTTGATAAATCCTCATTATTAAACTGCATACTAATTATTTTATACGGACCTACAGTTGCTATAGCAACTACATTAAGTTCCATATTGCAAACCATATTTGTAAGCATTTCAAAAGTACTACTATCCCATGTTTGTGACGCATTTATAATTCCAGCCAAAATATACTCGTTAGCCAAAGGTACAAACGAAACCAAGGGTGATGGTCCATCTACAACACGAATACTTGTTAATGGTAACGATTCTGTGTTACCATGATCTATGAAATGTACTAAAATAAAACCATCTCGTATTTGAGATAAGTCTAAAATTTTAGCACGATAATATACTCCATCATTGTATTTTCCTACGCATAATTGTCCCACTTTTAAATTAGCAATATTTGGTACATAATGTCCTTTTTCAAAATCCGGTGTTAATTGTAATAAAAATCTTTCGACAAACACCATTGATGTTTGATCTGATTGACCCCATAATTTTAATAAAGGGCCCACACTATCCACACATGTTATAAATAACTGAAATTGGCTATTATTTGCCATTTTTTTAAATTTTATTTTATCGAAAAATTTAATTCGTAATTAATTGTAATTTATTTTAAGCATAATCACATTTTTGTACAACTACATAGATGAATAAACACATCGGTCTACAATTATTACGCGCGTTTTCGTTGCTGATTTAACACTGTGTCAATTTTATTATTAATTTTTATTTGAAACGTGTATAACGGTACAACATAATTATTTTATTATTCATTCGTTTTGATTATTTATTCGTTAACTGAGAGTTGTATTAAATAAATAATTACATTGAACTAAATTTATCGGGAATGAAAAATGAAATTTAAAGTTACTATTTTACTAAATTCATTTTTTATAAAATTTTAAAAAACTGTGTTTACACGTATAAATTTAAAAACGAAGCTATCTTGTGATAACCGTTTATGGCCGAAATTCATTCTTTTACTAATAAAGCATAGAAATCATATATAGATAATCAATGACAGATATTTAACACGTGTTATAAATTATAAATTTTAAGATAAATTTTAGAGAAAGGCATTCTAATTTATTTATTTATTTGTATTTATTTGTATTTTTAAATAGATATAAATATAATGTATATGTTTACATATATATATATATATATATATATATATATATATATATATATATATATATATATATATATATATATATATATATATATATATATATATATATATATATATATATATATATATATATATATATAATAGGCGAAGAACCACATTCCAATGAACCAATGAACTATATATATATATATATATAGTTCATTGGTTCATTGGAATGTGGTTCTTCGCCAATTATTGTTCGTCAATTTGAATCGTTAAGAACAAAAATTACTGACTTAAGATATAAATTTTATTAAGTAATATGGCAGTAATATCCGAACACAGTCCAAATATACGCCTCAAATAACTGATATTCATTTATTTTGACTGCCATGTTTTGATAACCTCCCGTTCATGGGAAGTTTCATTGAAATTCGTTCAACGTTTGTCATTGTTTAACCCATTGTCTTAGTACTTTGAATAAATTTTTTTTTTCAATTAAAAATATTAAGATAGAAGTAAAATAAAATGAATGAGATTCATTTCAAATTCATTTAATTGTCTATAGTCTTTTTTACCGAGTTGTTATACAATATGTCTTTTTGGTAGAAACTAGCAAGATTTGATTAGATTTATACTAAAGACAATGCCTCTTACGGTATATAAGATTGTCGTGTAGGACATGAGTTCTGCACATAACTCGTTAAAAAATTCAGACCAAAAGTGTTATATTAATGGCTGCCTTTAAAAGCCGCCTTTCATGCAAATAGACAATTAACTAGTACTGATGCATGCTTATTGAGACACATACCACGGTCATTACATATTTATATGTGTCGTCATTTTTTTTTTTTTACAATAAGAGTCAAAAGTTGCCCATTTAAGCTGCCAAGACTTTCTATGTAAGACCGTGGTATAGGACATTCACGCTAAGAAAGACTCTAATTACCGGTAAAATTAAGAACTATTTAAAATTACAAAACAATAACATACCATAGACACAAAACTTATAATAATAGATGAAGTGTTTCGTAATACTGTTTAGTATAGAATTTATTAATATAATATGTCGCATTTTTGTTGTCTACGGAAAATAGTCAGCAGAGTGTAATAATGGGTAATTTATCACTGAAATCTTAGCATTAATCTGTATCTTTCTATTTTTGTTCATAAGAAGTTTGTAATTTAAGAGGTCAAAAGTTCTGAAATGGAAACAGTAACATGCCCAAAAAGTTTTATGGCTATCGTATCAACTACAATGTAGTCATCATTAGTATCAATTAGACAATCGTTTAACTTAGTTATAAGTTTATTTATTTTCACCCATACATCAACCTTTCTCTAATTTTAATAAACGCTGATTTCTCATGGCTCATTTTTATAGAATTGGTGTGTACACCGGTGAGACATGGCAAGCAACATGAAACAAATGTCAAATTTTATAGCCACTTAATAAAATTAAAAATCCCTATTTGGTTATAATAGGTGTTTATGAAAAAACGAAAATCGGTGAATCCACGTCATTTATTGTAAAATTTGTTAGAAGTGTGTTGTTATTCTTAAACGTATTTATTGTAGTTTTATTGCAATATGCCGTCGAAAACAAATAATAAAGATGCTCCAATTGAGGTAATGCGAAAGTATTTATTTTCAAAAATTGTATTTGTAAATATAATTTGTATATTTTAGGTAAAAATTAATAAATGGGACGGATCGGCGGTGAAAAATGCTTTAGATGATGCTGTTAAAGATGTAAGATAATATTTTGTTTATTTAATTTTATGTTTATAAGGAACTTAATGAGGAATTTAAACGGTAAAATATTAGAGAAGTAAGGGTACTGTATAAGTATTCTATAAAACTTAGAACTTTTGTGTCATGTTTCTATGCCATTAGATGTTGAGGAATATTTTTTGAAATGGTACGAATAAAACACGTAGTTATCTATTCAAATTCATTTAAAAAAATGACTAAGATATTATTTTTGTTTTAGTAATTATTATTAATTTTTGGTATATGGTGTTTGTCGTGAAAATTACGTTAAGTTGTATGATTTCATTCATCGCCAAATTTTCGATGTTCGCTGAACGTTTCATATTTGTATATATAGATTTTCTACAACATGAATTTATGTATTTTTTATGTTTTGGAGAATAATTTTTATTCAACCTCATCTTTTTTTGATTGTTAAATAGCAAATTTAATATCAGTGAAATATGCTATTGATGTTTTTGTTTTTACTGTTTAAATGCAATCTAAAACATATTAGGATTGCTAAACTGAACGTGTTTATGACTGAAATATAGAAATTTTTAAATGGGGCTCTTAAAGTATAATTATTTTTTATAGGTATTAACTGAAAAATTTAACTACCAAGAAAGTTTTGCTTTAATGGATGGTCGTCTTGCATTATGTAGTGTTGCTGTAGGAGTTGCAATGTTTGCCTTACTTTGGGATTACTTAAATCCATTTCCAAAATCTAGGTAAGTGTATTTAGTATTGTAAAACGACTTAATTAATTAAATATATCAAATTTATTTCCAGGCATGTTTTAATTATTTGTGTAATATCATATTTTGTATTGATGGGCCTACTTTCACTTTACACCACGTATAAAGAAAAAGGAATATTTGTGGTAGCAGTTGATAAAACAAAGAATCTTGTATGGGAGGCCAGCTCATATTTACAAAAGTAAGCAATTTTTGCATATATTTTATAAAAACTACAATATTGCCAATTTGGGCTACAGCTCATTTAATGTAAACATACCGTCGCAGGAGATACACCTACTTGTCATTAGTCACACAAGGCCTGTTTTTTTACTTGGATAACTTCTAAACAACTAAAAAAAAAATTTGATTGCAGTAAATTCTTACTGAAATTCGTTGAGCGTGATTTCTCTACATATTGAATTTATATTATTTGTACGAAATAATGCAATAATATTTTTTTTCTTTCAGATATGATGATAAATATAATTTAATAATAAATGTTACCGATAAGAAAACTAAAACATTTCGTGCTGCAAGCTTTACAAAATCAGTAGCAAACTTTATTGACCAGAATGGTGTTGTGTTGAATGATCTCATTGAAAATGAAATTACTAAGTTACATAATTCTGTACTGTCTGAAAAGAAAGACAAATAATAAATATGATAAGAAATTTAGATATTTCTTTATTTAAATAATTTTTTTAAATGTGTATTTATTATAATTATATTAATACTACTAAATGTAATTTTTCTTGGCTATTTGATTGCCTTTACCTTTGTTCGGCATAACAGATCTGAAATTCACGATTGTGTATTTTATACTATAAAAATATGATGGAAGTACAAATTTTGTATGAAAGTTGATCTTATCTCAAATAATACAGTCAAATAGAGAGAGAACTAGTCAACAACATAGTTACATTCAAACCTACACGATTACAATCAGCGCCATAGTTATAAAAATAATAACTACACATAACACATTTAGATAACTCTTTTCTATAGATTACAAAAATGTGATTAGTTATTTTAATATATTCATTATACATTATTATGAAACACTTCATCTATTACAAGTTTTATGTCTATGGTGTTTAAATGCTGGCAGTTTAAATAGTTCTTAATTATACCGGTAGTTAGAGTCTTCGTTAATATGAATGTTCAATAAGGGAATGAATATACTTTTTATTAAAATTATTTGCACTGTATTTTATAAAATACGCAAATTGAAATTTATATAGTTGAATTTGTTGCTTTTTATGCTTGAGGGTGGACGCAGAAGTGGAGAAACCTGTTCCACTTCTTTTTAAATTATTTAAATTTCTATTCCCGACAAGTCTAATAATACAAACATTTAAAATAATTTGATTATCTATGTATTTCTCTGAAACATTCCACTTTGATTTGCCTAAACTCTCGACCTTTATTAATCCGCTGTAACTTTCACCAATGTATCCTCATGATCTCTCCTGGTTGAAACCTTCTCACGGTTCATCTTATAAATAGGTTTTTCCTTACAAAAGTTTTTGTATTTTTTTTATTTGAAATTTGGAGGGGGTTTTTTCTTGGTGTGGACCTTGTGTCTATTCTGTAAATCGGGACAGCATTTAATCGTGAAGGAATAATCACTAATTTATTTTACTTTTGGAATATATTTATTTATTCATGCTCTGTACATAAATATTATATTTAACATATAATAAAATTATTGTTAACAAAAGGCGAAATAGATGCTATTTCGAAGTTAAAAAATTATTATTTATTTACAGAAATTGTATACAGAGTTTTAAATTCATTTGAATTTAAGAAAGTATAAAAAGAAATGTTAAAATTTTTAAACATTAGAGATTAATGGAAGCAAAAAGGTAGGAAAAACTCTATTAAATAATTTTTTTTAATGTGATTTTTTTAATGATTGTTGTTTTTGATATTCGGTTTCGTCGTAAGATCTAAATTTTATGTGGACTAAGTAATTTTTGAAAGGCCTTGATAGACGCAAAATTTTTTTAATAAAAAGAAATTTCTTGCTTGATATCCTTGCATTGCAATACAGCGTTAATGCTATACCTGCATCAATAGGTAAAATTGTTAATTCTGACCCACTATACTTCTTAAATAAGTTTTTATTAGTTTGAATTTTTGAAAAGATCATTCAAAGCTTAGCGGAGGCTGTATCGGTATTGTCAATGCGATTGGATGATTAGTTTTTAAGATGTCGCTTATAATGTGTGCGAAGTATTGATCTCTGGGTCGGATTTGGGGTGATATTTCAAAAGCTACGCATTCAATTATTAAATAGATGTTATTTTTGAAATATACAGGTTTAAACTACTTTTATGAATTTATTTCTCGAGATTAAGATAAATCGAAAAAATAGAGTTAAAATTTTTTTTCTCCATTTTCGGTAAAATTATGTTTCTGATTGTAGCTTGACCTGTAAATATCAAATATTACATCCATTTAATGATTGGATACGTAGTTTTTGAGATAAGCCAGAAATCTGATTCGAAGTTCGATACTTCGGACAATTTTTAAGCTATATCTCGAAAACTAGCCATCCAATTGTAAAATAAATGTTCTGTTTTGTTTTCCCTGATCCAAATTACCATAAAAAACCTAAAAAAGACGGTTAAAATTATTTTGTGAATTTTTAAGATATTTCACAGATTTATAAAAACCGCGTAATGTATGAATGTATTTTATCTTGGCCAATTTTTTAACAAAATCTAAAATACTTAAATTAATTTTAATTCAAAATTCGTAATCAGCGACCTCAGGATCACAGGATATGCTTTTTTCAGCCGTTTTTGAAGAAATCTAAAAAATGCATTAAAGTACAGACCAAAGATTTGTGATTTTGTGGAAAATATAAAATAAACTGGAGATATTAGAAAAACATATTAATAAATATTCAACATAAAAATCACATTAAAAAAAAGAATTTCTTTTTAACTAATTTTAATTCTCCTATTTGCTACCGAATGTAAAAATTTTTAATTTAAAAGATTATATTACAATAACTAACGTTCGCAAACTAATAAACGACTTATTAACATTTAAAAATTATTATTTAAATCACATATTTTATTCAAGATCTTAACAAATTTTCTAGCTATTTTTTATGTTTAACGTGTCGAATTTTAATAAATAATTTATGCAATACTGCAAATAAAAATATAACTAGAAAATTACATATAAGGCAGGGTACATGGAAAGATACCGTTTAAAAAACATGTAGGATTCTTTGAGAGCATTCCAAAGTAATTGGCGATTAAAATTATTTCTGTCACAAGCTTCGAATTTACGCACTTCCATTTTGCTCCTGAAATGCTCTCTCAGTATATTCTATTTTCTCCAGTTAAATAATTAATAGTGAATTGGTTATTCATAATTTAAAAATTTAAATATCTGATTATATCAATTAACATTTACATATTTTAATTGTTAATATATAAAAACTTATATATAAAAAAAATTGCTCTTGAATTCTTTCAGAATATTCAATTGCTCCTCCACTTAATTATGCATTATTCCTCTATGTTATAATTGTGTGGTACAAACACAGATGGCGTTAGTTAGCCAAGTAAATAATTTATAAATTTTTAATTATGAATAATAATTTAATTAATTAAGTGGAGCAAATTTATATCTTGGAAGAGCATTTCGGGAACAATTTATATAATTCAATTTTTTTTAATGTGAATAACTAATTATAATTGGAGCAAATGTATATTCTGAGGGATCACTTTAGGAGCAATTTTTTGATATATAATTTGATTAAAAATATTAATATTTGGCGGTAACTTATTTATGGTTTTATTGTATGCGTAATAATTGACCGTGTTGGTTTTAATATTTACAATTTGTTTTAACGTTTTGCGTACATAAAATTCATGTGTTAGGGAATTGTTTAATCAAAAATTTTGATTAATAATCTCTGAAATTTCATTTTTTTACTCATTTTTGAATAAACAACATCACTTAAATAGGAAGAATCCTATTTATTTTCCAAACGGAATTTTCACTTAAATGGTGCCTGTACGTTATAAAAGTGTTATTCTCTTATTGAAAATTTTCTTATTTATTCGTTTTTAATGCTAATAATTGTTTGTGTAATCTTTGTCTACAAAATTGATAAAATTCAATTTCTCTTGTAAAATTTCTTCGAACTATTTCTTTAACTTCTTCACTGACTGGTGGTTTAAACAAATTTCTATTGATTTTGTTAAAACGATCGACTTCATCTGAAAATTAATTGTTCAAATTAGTAATTTTATTATGTTATATTTAAGACTGGTTTCATAATAAGTGCTTAAAACTGATTTTAGTTTAAAAATTCGATTTACGTCCAAGTTAAATCTATCAATATTGCAAGTATTGTCTTCTTTCTAGTAAACAATTTGTTTGCATCGATATCAGTCAAGACGTCGATATATATCGATGTTTTGGAGTACAGTGTCTAAACTACGAGGTTTTTAACAACCTTAAAACGTGAAAATTTCATAGTGACTAAAGTAATTACCCCAAAATACTTGTGTTGCTCCAGAAAAAAATTTTGGTATATACTTCTCCAAAACTGTTAATGTTGAATTTAAATCTTCTAAAACACCCACAACTGCATAATGTTTTTCTACAGCATATTTAGCCCGTTCTAAGGCACCGACTGTATTAAATGGAGTACAAGCTTCACTGTGACCACAGAAAAATAGTGATTGTCGCCTGTGATCTCCAATACCTTCATGTGTTTCACCTTCTAAATATTGGCATTCTCTGTCGCCGCTTAGAACACATGTTTCAAAATCTTTTCTTAACCATACTGGATCTGGTAGTGGAAGATCTGGAAACACTTGCTTTCGTTCTACATAGTACCAAGGTGCACGCACATAATAGTACCAAGATATTACTCTTTCTACAGGATCTCTTACTAAATTTACATAGATTGGTTCCGGCATTCCATACCTAGTAATATATTCAAATTATCAGATTATTTGTAGAATAGTTTCAATTTGATATTTCAACGATTTAGGAAAACAAAGGATGTATTGGTAAAATCTACGGGTTATTATTATTAATATTAATATAAGCAAATTGTTTTCATCTAATATGCGACTGTCAGATTCTACAACTTATATGTTTTTAACAACTTTTGTTGTATTAACCCTATATTATATTAATTTTAAATTAAATAAATTTTGAAGTTGTATGTATTCAGTTATCGCAATGGAATTTTACAAAAGAAAACTCTCTTTTATAAATTAAAGTATATTTATATGCATTAAAGTTTTTATTCCAATTATCGACTTCCTTTTTGTACATTTCAATAGCAAAAAAGACACGAACGTTAGCGTGAAAGAAATGAATGAGTTGATCAACTGTATTTTTAAGTATCTATACTGTTTTCTACCTTGAATAAAAAGTTAAAAGTAATTTAGTTTCATGGTATTTTTATATATGTCTATATGTAGAATTTTTATTCAAGTTATACACCATGTATACACCATGTTTTTTATTTATTTTTTAATTTTATTAAAATTGTTCAGCAAATAAGTATTAGCTTATATACAACACAAACTTATATAGAATAAAAATCAAAAATATAAAACTGAATTTGTACCACTTATGTCTCACATACATCTGGTAGAAAAAAAGTTCTACATCTGGTAGAAAAATTTTAGCCTATAAAACGTAAACAAATTTAAAAAAATTTCAAGATTGTATAAACGAAAATTTCATTACATTTGCATAAGTATTTTTTGAGTTATTATTGCGCGAAAGTAGTGTTTTGACCTTTTGCCCAAAAAGACAAACCCATTTAGATATTTCCAATAATTTTGCTTACATTGAAAAATTTGTAAAGCACACATGTTTAATATAAACGGACGGTGGTTCTAATGCTGTCACGGCCGCTGCTAATTCAGCTTGATCAACAGGTGCTAAACGAATTGTTTCGACACGTTGTACACGATCACGATGAAATCCAAAACTATTTCGTATACTTAATCGTCGTAATAATTCCATGAATGTTTGTGAACCTACTTTTGGTACACGATTAAAGAATACAATATTCTGTTGAGCATTTCGTGTATTATTTAATAAATATGGATGTAAAGTTGACATCTGTAAAAGAAAACATATAATTTTTTTATGTATATAAATTCATTGTATCTAATAATAATAAAAGGAAAATTTCACGTAAGGTAAACATGAATTAAAACGAGTTTTCACATAGTAAATTTGAATTAGTGAAAGCCAAATGAATTGATATTTTGGATTTATGTTAGTATACATTTGATTTAATTTTCTCAGTAGCTATGAGTAGAGCTATTATACTCGACATACATAACATGTCAGAATATATTAATTTTAGTCTAAAGTTTGTAACGCTAGGAAATATTGGCTGCTAAAACAAAATTTTGGTATAAACTTAAAAACGAAAAGAGATAGTAAGTTGAAATTTTGATGACGCAAACATAAATATCCAATGAACCCTTGACCCAACTTTTAAACTATTCATGATAGACGAAAAATGTTTTTTTCTTTTAAACAAACAACTTTTGTTTAAAAATTGTTTTCGTAAAATGTTAAGATTCGCCACAATTCAAATTTAGCTAATTCGGTCACATATCGGTAATTACAAAACATATTTTATACAAGTGTTTATAACTGTATAGACTGGATATTTATAGTATTTTATGAATACTAATTAAAAATAGTCCAAATAACTCTGTTAGTTGTTATCTCATTTGTTAGTATAAATTTAATTTAATTTTCACATTAACTACAAGTAGAGTTATTAAAATGAATGTTTTACGTAAATAAAGAAAAATGGAATTTGTTTTATAATTAAATAAAACAAATGCGACATTTGTTTTATTTAATTATATGCGAAACATTATGAATGATTCAGTGTCACATTTTGTTGTTGTTGAGTATCAGTTAGTATAGATATCTCACAATAACTAGGTTTTAGGGTAAACAAATAAGTTTGTATTGTTTGAAGGATGATATTGTTTGGTATGTAAGTATCTATACGTGTCCTAGTGGCAACTCTCACATACAACAAAAATTTAAACGAAATGTTCGATTATCTAAAAATTTTAATTGATACCTTAACCTTACACCATCAATAGTTTTTGATGAATTTGATGATTTAGATTTGGCATTAAAAATGTACAGCACTTTTAAGAGAAGAACGGAATAAAAATAAACCATGAAGGTTAATATTAATTATTTGAATCGAAAATTTGCAATAAAAAAATTATTATAAATTAAAAAAATAAAGATTGAGAACTATACCTCGCCGGTAATTCTTAACGTCCGCTCCATTTCTTGAATAGCATTCCTATTAATTGTTTCGAACCCACTGTTGCTATCACCTGCAACAAAAAAATTGATCAATAACAGTATTAGGGAAAATCTGGAAAAACCTGGAATAGTCAGAGAATTTCCAATTTGCTGAAAAATTCATGGAATAGACAAGGAAAATTGCAAATTATGCAAACAGTCAGGGAATTTTGAATTTTTTTCAGGAATTTCAAAGCATCTTATAATTATCCGATAATGATGCTCACTCATGAACAAGTCACTTTTCAGGCCTAGAATTGGAAATCATTTTAATTCAATCAATGGCGAATGATAATAGTTTATATTTATAAAAAAATGATGTAGAAAAGGTAAATTTGAGACCTGGAAAAGTCAGGGATTTCTTGAGATATAATCGAGATACCCTAAGTATGCTTAAACCGTAAGGATTAGTAAATATGTCTCTTTGCAGTACCTATGTGCTTGAATTTATTTTAAGTATGATTTAGAATTACAGATCTAAAGTGTTTTTTAAGACGTTATGGAGTTTACATCATTCAAATATTTTTTTGTTTATGTAGATGTATACCAAATGAAATAGTAAAAAAATTGAAGTATATAGGTAATAAGCTCGATAACAATGACCTAGAAAATCTTTAAATTTATTGAAATAACAACACCGAATTTGAATTTCTATTTTATTAATCAAAAACTTTATTATATAAATATAAAATGCGTTGTACATTTTATATAGATTTAAAAAAAAATATTGAATTTATTGTGATGCATTCAAACTAAATCCATATTAAATAAGGTATCTATTATTATCAAGTATTTACAATTACAACAATATCATTACTATGACCAAAAAAGTGATGATGTATGACATAAATTGTGGTCATTGAATCACGTTTGTTGCAATGTTTAATTTACAAAAATGTGTTTTTAATACCGTATTGAGAACTGACAGAAAACCTATCACTTTATGCTGCTATCTTCGCTTTCCCTGAACGATACTTAAAAGGTAAGTGACGAATACTGTGTAATAAATAATTAAAAAACAAGTATAAAGTTATTCTCGCTTAATTATTAATTATTGTATAAAGAATATGAAAAAAACATATCTTCTTATTATTTTTCTTTATGTATTTTTAATGAATCAAAAGTATCCGAATTCGAGATTTTTCAAGCCTTTAAAATTCATGTATCCAAAACTATTAACTTGATTGTAGTTATAGGACCTTTTTAATTCGTATTTCATCTAAGAATAAACAAATATGTTATTTCCCGTTTGAATAAAAACAATGCAATTGTTATTTTTAATACGGCCCGGGTTTTCCCCTGGTAACTTGCATTTATATCAACAGTAGGGCATTTTAAAGAAAATCGCGTAATTGATGTGAAATAATTTTTCCTACTTATGTGCGCGCCGATTTCTACTAGACTATTTCGTGTTCAGTAGGGCCAAGTTCTTAAAATATAGTCAACATATTTAGGGTACCAAAACAAACAAAAGTATTAATAAAATCAAATAGTTTGAATATCGATACACAGAGCATTTAAACAATTATTTCTCTTGTTATTTCCACTTGTTGAAGAAAACAGTTTTATGCTTTTGTATGTCAAATAAATAACAAATAATTAGCTTTTATGTTTATTTTAATAAAAAAAAAACACTTTGAAATGATTACATAGGAATTAAAAATTTGAGGGCAAGAGCAATGTAAATTGTAAAACAAATTACATAGTGTTTATTTAATCTTTAGTTACGGGTTGTAACTAAAATAAAAATGTATATCGCATGTCGTTTTTTAAAATAATGTGACAAATTAATAATTTGTATGTTTATATAATATAAACATAACATTACAAAAATAAAAACAATTTAAAATAAATAAATAATAAATTGGCAATCAAATAGTAATCTTTCTGTAATCTCGATTACAACAACATATTGTTATATTTTTGTTATTTATATATATTTTAGAATGTGCCTTCGTAGATCTTCGTTAGCCCCTATTTTTGTTAAATTATTTATGTAAATTTCTTAATCGAAATGAAATAGTAATTACGGAAATATTGCGTAATTAATCTGAATAGAATATTTGGTTGAATTCGATTAGGTTTCAGTAATAAAAAACATAAATTTCCTTCTAGAATTATTATCACCCTCGATATAGGTTTGTACCTGGTAAAAAACATAATTTTGCTTGCATCATGCCTTCTGTATTAATTTATTTTTATTTAATGTTTCAAGTTACCAAAAACAATTCTATTTTGACTTCTTCTATACGTAAAAGTTTTATTTATTTTTCAGATAAATTCTATTTTCATCACAGGAGTTTATATATTTTTGGTATTTTTTAATAGATTACGATAAGTTTTAAGCTACTGATGAAGATGATTGTAAAAGACAATCGAAATCAGTATAGAAAAATATTAATTCCTATTATTTTATCAAATTTTATTGTGAATCCTTAAGAGGATTTATGTAAAAAAATGGCCTGAAATTTTTATTATCTAGATATTCGATAATAAAAGTTTGCAATAAAAATATTGCGTTTATTTTAAAAATCTTTCATCAAATTAAAACATATTAGATATATATATAATGACTAGATTAGATATATAATCCCAATTTTTCATCGTATATTGTGCAAATTAAATGTTTCAGATTATCAATTTACTAATCAAAAATTAACACCGTCTAAAGCACACTTTATGTATAGATATATCTCGTAGAATTCAGGTTCAATGTTACAATGTGTATAATTTTGAAATTTTTAAAGGATGGATTGTTATTAATTTGTTTCAGTCACTTATTTTATAAAATACTTTAACCTGAATGCAAATGGAAGTGTAAAAATTCGAATAGCATGTGTTACAGTTTTTAATATATTTTATAATATGCAGTTGTAAGAATAATTTATTTAATATAGTAAAACATTTTTTTTTATTAGATAAAACTATCTACATTTGTATTTATGTATATTTAAATAAAAATGGTTTTAACTTCAGCTCACAGAACTTGATATTTTGACCCATTTTTATCCAACTTTTATGTGTAATTTCTCAATTTGTATAAGCACCGTGTATCAAAAATTCGTCTCTATGCTTAGTAAATACTAGTTTATAAATCAAATGATATATAACTAAGTGTATGGTGTATGATTTAACAAAGGAAATTCTTCAAAATTTCTTAACTAATTTTAAAGAATAATTATTTATATTTGCTATTAAAAATAATTATTAATGCATTCGAACATTCTTACAATTTTCGATTAACTTCAATTAAATGTAAATTCTTTTGTAATTATTCAATAATTTTTGTTTGAAATTTACTATACAATTTACATGCAAACAATTGAACAAATAATTATATTTTCTAGAATGTTTTATAATAAATTTGTTGACACGCGTAGCTTCTTACCTTCCACGTACTATGCACGCTACGAATACGACCTTTCAGTTTCAATTTCAATTTTCGTGTATAAATATCTAAAAAAATAGTTTCCAAATGTTATGGAATTTGATAAGCACAATCCTCTGACATGAAAACGGAGAGTGCATCGTAGAGTTTTTATGCATTTTTAACTGTAATATAAAATTTTGATTTTGATTTTAGAATCCGTTTTTCGGGAAAAACTCTTCGACATACCCTCCGTTGCCATGTAAAGTGTGTACATACCAAATTTCCTAAGATTTGGATAAATATTTATTATGTTATTTGTGCGCGAATATTGAAAAAATACAATGTATATTAACATGTCTTAATTATACTTAGAGGTCTCTATCAAAAACCTATCCTTATTATAGACAATTTCTGATTTGAAAAATGCGAGGAATGGAAACATATTTAATTATTAATTTTGTGCGGTATCGTTTGGTTGTAATTTTACGTCCATTTCTTTTAATCAGAGATTGATTATAAGTTGAGTCTTAAATTACTCTTTTAAATATAGCAGTAAATAATTTAATTTGCACTATAATTTATAAATCTTTTCGAATTTTGATTTTTTCAAATGGAAATTTTTTGCTGTGGATTTGAAAAACTCCTATTATATGAAATCGTTATTTACTGGTTTTAATTAACTACAGAAATGTTATTTACCTCTTAATGATAGTTGATTGAATGCGGTGTCGTCTGGTTGTAATTTCACTTCCATTTCTTTTAATCTTGTATTTAAATCTCTTGTGTGTAGGAATAAAAATAATGTGGTTGATATCGCCATTAATGCAACAAGTTCACTAGTTCTGAAACAAAATATAGAATTTATAAATCAAATTAAAAAAAAAATTATTTTCATTGAATTTATATACATTATTTAGAATAGGGCCTGAAGAGACTTCAGTGTGCCAAAAATTTCGCACCGTATTTTATAAAATGGACGCCTTGTTTTTGATTAAATAATTTTTGAAGCTATTTTTATTATTGTTTAATGTAAATTGAACCAAAATAAATACTTTTTTGAAAAAAGCAAATTAAGATCGAAATTTTACTTGTTACCCGGATTTTACTTGCTAGTTTTCTAATTTTCTTTTTTTGAAAATAAAGAGTTTTAATTTATGCAATGTATGTCTTTTTCTCGCAAAGTTTGTTTAAAAGTAATTGTGCAGACCATCACCAAATTGGCAACGAGTTCTCAGAGACTTATTACGATTAGCTAATTCATACTGATGATAACTACATTGTAGTCAAAAATAGTACGGATACGGATATTCGGCACATTCTGGTGTCTATATACAATTACTTTCAAACTCTTTCAGAGATATCAGTGTATGATTTTAAAAACTCCACCAAAGTGTGATGCGTAAAAACATATTGAGTGTCTGGCTATATATTTACTCTACTAGGCTAATGGTGTAGCAAGTCTTAATCAATTTAATTTCTATTTAAGATTATAAAAAATTAACTTTCAGCGTTTACTATGAAATGGATCATTATGCTTAAGAAGAAATATATTGTTATATTAATTATTTACAATTATTTGATATATATGCAAACGATTAAGTATTATTAAATCTAATTAAAGTATTATATTGTTTTGAAAATAAATCGCCGATAGGATGATTTATTGCAGGCAGTTAACTTAATAATATATTACAATTATATCTAATGTGGGTCTGCCTGTCTACCATTCATATTATATTATATGTGTCTTCGGCTGTTTGTAAAGAGAAAGCTTTTCTATTTTTTTTTACATTCATGTTATTAATCTCGATTGTTTGTGATTTTTTGTTTGTTTCTTTCTTAGTGGTCAATTTGCATCATGTGACCAATAAGTTATTTCATAGATGATTGTATATCTATTATAATACACTAGCTGGTACTCGAGGCTATTATGTCGCAGAAGTACAAATACATAAACTGAGAAAAAATATTCAGAATAATAGAGAAAAGTAGAGAGCATGAACAGGAGAGAAAAAATCTTTGGTTTTCAGATAAAGATGTGCCATTTTTGTGTGTCAATTCCCCTTAAGTCATAGTTTATTTGATGATAGATTTTTCAATGATTCCAAAGTTTATATTTAATAATGTTTTTGATTGTTTTGGTTTTAAATGTTCCTTTATCAAAATATAGTGCAATAACGTTGATGGTTTTCAAGATTTCTACTTTTATTCTACTTGCAAGATACTCTATGATATCCTGTATTAAGGATTGGCTTCGATAAGCGCACCTTCATTACTGGGACTTCATGGATGGTATGCGACAGGCTTAGTTGCGTATTGCAACAGCTAAACCATTTAACTGTTCCCGGTTGAAACTGACTGGTGTACAGTTGAGAAGGAAAGTGGGTCTTTTGACAGGACACTGTCGGTTGATCTGACACCTGCATAATTGGGGTATTTCAGATGATCCTACTTGTAGATCGTGTCTGGAGAACGATGAAACCTCTGTTCATGCCATTTGCACCTGTTGACATCTTCAAGGTGTTAGATAGAGAATGTTCGGGTCTGAAACTCTGGATTCATCCACTATGGGAACAATTCTATCGGAGAAACTGTGGGCCTTTAAAGTGGCCACTGGTCTCAATAAGGTCCTATAGCATCACTGCTTTCTCTGCATCCTGGCCTTTAGGTGATAGAGTGATCTAAACAAGGGTACAGAGGACCAAAAAGTCTTTTTCTGGTAAGCTTTATATTTAGCTAACAGATATGATTGATATAAATTCACGATATTAATTCAGTTGAGATTAGTAACTCTATTCAATGTAAGCTTTAATTTAGAATTATCGTTTGTTTTCAATTACTTGATTTAAAATGTGTAGCAATAATAGTTTTAATTAATTAATATCTACCACTAATAATTATTGTGGTCTAAATAATAATAAAAAAAAGATGTTTTAAAATGGTATGAGAATTTTTTATTAGTATTATACTAATAGTAACCCAGTTTCCATGAATCAAATAACTGGTTATCATATGTGTGTATACTGCATACACCATGCGTATCATTCTTGTAAATAAACACATGGTGCGATTGTGGTTATTGGCTCATCTCCAAGAATCTCTCATTAAAACACCTCAAATGTAAAGTATATACTAATCATTAACTATATATGTATAGCTTCATTTTTATAAAACAGTCCTGTTTATGATAAAAAATATAAAGAAACAAGTGAAGATAACAACAAACAGAGTTAATTGTTTAGATAGTCGACATATGATTGAATTTCATTGGTCTATTTTTAATTAGTATTCATAAAATTCTATTAATATCCAGTCTATACAGTAATATATGTATGCATGTATAATACTAATATGTATTCTTATTACCTTTATGTATTAATTAACCAAATTTGAGCTAAAACTTTGTTACAAAAAATAAACGATTTTTGTATCATAACGTTTCTTATTTTATAGTTTAATAGTTGAGTCAAGGATCCATTGAAACCAATGGACCGATTTTGCTCATTCATGAAATTAAACTCACTTTTTATGTTAAAAATACGTCACCCAAATTTCAGCCTAATTTCTCGTTTTGTTTTTGAATTATCTTGATGATGGACGGACGGAGGGACGGATAGTTGGAAGACAAATAGTCTTAAAAACTTAAGACTAAAATTAATATACTCTGACATATTATGTATGTATAAAAATTATAACTATATAATAATACCCCGGCCTTAATATAATATAAATGAAACGTGTGGTATTCATTAAAATAAAGATTTTGTAACCAAAATTATATCATAATAATAAAGATTTTGTAACGAATATTAATAAATTCATAACTTCTACACAAAATATTGTCAACTTTTTATGTGGAAGTTTATTTCAGCTTTATTGCTTTTTTTTTATATCAAAATTCAAATGAAAAACAAAACAAAAATCGTAGAATTACAGAATAAGATAATACAAACTATTAAAAACATAATTATAATTTTGAAAAACTAACTTGTTGCATATTTCATAATGATATTTTGGAATTACAAATAGAAATAATTTGTTGTTTATTTCTGACATCGCGATGACTAACGGCAATCTTTGTCAATGTTTTATTTCTGAATAAGAAAAATAGATGTTTAAATACATTTGTAATATGTAAATAGTTATTATAATTGTTATTACAATTATTATAATAGTTATTACAATTATTACAACAAGTGTAACCATTGCAAAGTTCCTTAAGAGTTAAGACAAGATTGATGTTAAAATAATTATGGAGCCATTATTACAAATTAATAATGTATAGCTTTAAAAAAATAGCGAAACAATAAAAAAAAAATAAATATATTATTTATAACACTGAACTAAATTATAAAGAAAAAATTATCGCGAAGATATTATACCTGATGACCAATTAAAAGACCTACATAACAAGGCGAATGATTGCACTGACAATCATTGAGCTTTGCAATGACAAAATTGAGCTTTGTACTGACAACAACGAACAAGTGGAATAATCTTGTCTATAAATTTTCTGTATTTAAATTGAAAATGCAATGTTTTTTGGCATACGAATTCATTGCAATAATCTCGTTCTCGATTCTGCCTGCATGTTGAAGAATTTATAAAATATTGGTATACACTCTCTTCACCAAAGAATTAAAAATAAAAAAAAATAAAAATATTGGTTCCCAGGCTTTAATTGGGAATAAAATCAGTCGTAGAACGAAGTCTATGTTCGTTTACGTGTTGTGGCTTCGGAACGCTGTACCGCAATAGTGTATCGCATAGAGTAAGAAAAAAATGGCTGTTGCCTTTTTTTGAAAATTTATTTAGTCTATATTTTTCCATACGATCTGATCTAATATGTAAATGAATCGGAAATTGAATATTATTATGATAAGATGCATCAACTTCTTGGATATAGAAAGAATAATTAAGCAAACATGCTATTATTATAATCGATTTTAAATTGTTATTGTTAATAATTTTATTCTATATACAACAATTAATAATTTTCAATTTCCGCACACCACACGCTACTAGTCATTAAAATCAATCTCTTTTATAAGTAGACGTAATATTTAATATTTTACTATTATTAAACATATAATTAGTATTATCGTTTATTTATTATAGGTATTATTCCAAAGGTTTGAAATATGAAAACAATTTGAAAGATGTTTTTAGTCTAGTTGAAATCGGTACATGTGTACCAAAATTATTCCACCTAAATTTTCAACGCGATTCTGTTCGTAGTATCCTACTGATGATATACATGCATTTTGCCAGGGAACAACACGGTGCCATTTTGTGTAAACCGAAATTGTTTAAACAATTGCAAAAAATTGTTATTTTCAAACGGGAACATTTTTTTTATATTCTTTGTTGGAATATTAATGTCCTTAATAAAAATATAAAAAGTATTTTTATTATTATTTATACAATATTTAATAATATCCTTAAGCGAGAATCAAAATTAATTTGTTATATCTGTTTTTTAATTATTTATTACACAGTATTCGTCACTTAACTTTATACTAGTAACAAATAATTAAAAAACGTATATAAAAAATGAAACACGATACAATACGATATCGATAGATATAACTCGGAAATAAAATAGCCATAAAATTGAAAGCAAAAAAAAAATTTATGTATTATTTAATTACTATTAATTAATTTATTGGTTAACTAATTAATTTTAAACGATTAATATCATTATCGTAGTGAAATATGATTTATACCAAAGAATTAATATTAATTGCATTACGGTAATATAATATAAGAGTATTCTAATGTGCAAAGGGTAAATTAACTTTGCCCTTCTAATTACAGTACACTATAATTATAATTATATTATAGCACGCGAATAATATTACTGCACTGCAAGTAATTTATATAAAAATGTTCACGCTTTCCTAATTAATGGGAATTTAATTTTGAAATTTCCTACTAAAAAATCGAAAAAACATGTCTAACTATAACACAGTATTTTAACATTCCTTTTATAGTAAACCATTTCGCTTCAAAAAAAGTAGTTTAGCTAGTTTAATTTGTTTCTGAACTTAGTATGCCAAAAAGCAGGCATATTCGTGCTAATACACAATAAGTAAAAAAATCAAATTATTGTTTAATAGTGCGACGTTTCGTATTTTTTATTAATGTCAGAATTTTCGTCGCCTACAAATTGGTATTTATAAATGGTATGATTTGCTTACGAGCACCAGGACTATGTGATTATTAAACCGTAGATTAATTATACAAGTGGTTTTGTTTTTTTATTTGTTTTTAAATATAATTAATTAAATAGTTAAAATTAATTGAAGTTAACTACTCTGATTATTACTAAACCAGAGTGCCATCAACTATGTAATTTATTTTTTGTTGTAAACAACAAATAATGCACTTAGTAATTATAAAATGTATTTTTGTGTTTTGTATACTTTGAGCTAAGTACCCCATATACAACAATAGTTAGAATTAGTTGCATTTTTTTAAAATAGAAATGAAAAATTCTTAGTTCTTAAATGTGCAATTTTTTTTGACTTGACATGCTAAATGGTATTCTGCCGAATAGTGCGCAATATTCTCATTATTAAAAAGGAAACTGAATATTTCGTATGCCAAACAGAATACGAACGTTCGTGGTATCTCTAGAAGAAACAACTACTCTCGAATAAAGATATGATGACATATTTTGTATGCTTTTTAAAAGAGAACATACAAATAATCTCAAAACCCAAATTTTCATATTATAAAAAAATTTCTATTTATCTATACTCATTACCGGTTGTAAAACTATATGATTGATTCTTCGTTTTGAATATGCAGACAAAGGTCAAGTATATACAGAGATATATATCATAAAAAACCGATTTAAATAGCCACTCATGTACAGCCTGCCTCTATGTACACATTATATCCAGACGAGCTATATCAGAAGATGAAGAATTACGTGTGAGCTACTATTTTAAGCCATGATGCGATTAAAATTTTATTACAATTGAGTATAATTTATAATTTTTTGTTTTGTTAATTCTAAATAAGAAAAAAAGTTACTTTTCATAAAAGGAGATGAGGGATTTCATAAGATGGTTAAATATTATTGGAACTATGTTTCTTATCGTGCATTTGATGGCTGGATGCTAGGCTAGAAAAATTTTCCGACCGACAGTTTTAAACGACGCCTCTGAAATTTAATTGGTTTATATAATTTGAGCTATCCATTTAACATATTATAATTCTCCCATTGTGGTTGTTATTTAATAATATATAATATGTAGCGAAAGGAACATAAATTGATAAACGAACACTTGGAAAAATTAGAAAATATAATTTTATTATCATTCATCCATTGTGGTTGTTATTTAATAATGTATAATATATATAGCATAAGGAAGATAGTTCCAACTTCGATATCACTTGGGGGGAATAGGAAAAGTGTGGTATATTAAAAAATAATAGTGAATTCTTTGTATATTTCGGTAAACATGTGTAAACAATTTAAAATTTTATTAAAAGTAAAATATGGGCACCGTGCATCATCATGCTTTCATTCGTTTTTATGTTTACGAAATACTAGTTTATCAATTAAATAATGAAGAACTCGGTGTATAAGAAAAATATCAAAATTTATTAACTAATTTAAATGAATAATTATTTATATTTGCAATTAAAAATAATTATTAATTCAGTTCCTTCAATCATTCTTACAATTTTCAACCGAACAACGTCAATTAAATGTCTTGTTTTGTAATTATTCAATAATTTTTGTCTTACAGTTTGCATGCAAAAAATTGTACAAATAATTATACTTTCTAGAATATGAATGTTTTATTACATGTTTTAGACATCGTAGCGCATCAATTGATTAAGAAGTCCCTTTCACGTTCTGTACACCGTCCGAAAAGATTAAGGGAATCCATTTGTAATATTTTGACAAAAAGTTGTTTTGGGGTACTTTCGCCATATATAAACCGAACATACTAAATTATTTAATTTATCAATCTTATCGAGATTCTAAAATAATGTAAAATTAGAGTAAGAACTTTTTTAACGATATTATTGCCAACGTTATTGTAATCAATACATAGAGGTATAAATAAATAGACATGATTCTCACATATAAACAAAAAACACGTACATCTACAGTTTTGTGTGATTGTGTAAAAAATAGCGGTTTTTTTTGTGTGTATAATTTTTATTTTTTTATGATGATAAAATGATTGTAAATTTTGTACGTGAATTTGTATTTACTGCATGTAGGAGGCGGTTGGAAGTTTGAATTGAATACATTTAAAATCATACCGGTTATTGTGATAATGATCGAAATATTATAATAGTTCATATATGTAGCAAAAAGAACCACTTTCTCAATTTAAAGGTAAAACAAATGAAATTATCATAGGTGAGCGGTATTTACTTAAAAACATGAATTTTTACATGCATTTTTGAGTTTATCGACCTTAAAGGGATGCAGTCATGAAACTTTTTTTTAATGAATGGTTAGTAAATTCGATATTAACAAGATTTTAAAAATGTATTTTGAGCTTAAATACTTTTGAACTTGGTGTTTTATTTCTCGAAATTGATTTTTAAGCGATCTGAGATAACTGCAGGATAAAATGTTTAATTTTTCCATTTTCATAAATACTTGCAAATTTTTACAAACTTATACCGCAGAAAAATACTAAATATCAGAAGACCTCAAAAATTACCGAACACCGAATTATGCAGGAGATGTAATGAAGAGGAAATAAAAAAGTCATCAGGTGCAAAAAAGTATTAATGGATAGGACATACATTGAGGAGAAAGGCACACTGTAACTCGAAGGAGAAACGTGGACTGGTGGGCCAAGAAGAAACTGGCGAACAGTATAAAAATTACAGCAGCTGGCAATTGTCCTTGGGAGAATGAATGAAGAAAACTTCAAAGATTTCAATTTGCACAATTCCACACTTTTTTTAATAAAAATTAATAATCCCATGGCATGTTTCAGTCAGTATAACCATTTTCTAACAGTGAAGTTTACATACATTTTTTGGTCTCTATATACAATAAATTAGTTCAAAGTTGAGGAAGATAGAGAATCTTTTTTTGTGACCTTATGATCCCCAAGGGATTAAATCCCATAAATAAGTCAAGATCTATAATGTAAAGTTTCTGTTTGATCTTTTAGTGTTTTAGGTATTTCCTTGTGGATACGTGACATCGGAAATTCAACAGACTATGTTGCATTCTTATGAATATGGTGAATATGTTGTTGATTGAGATAAACAAATATTTGTTTAAAATTTAATTTTTCACACTTTCTGTTTAATTGAATTCTATAATGAATAAGCTGTATTGTCCAAATTGATTATGTTAAAATTAGTAGAAAATTTTAACATACTGTTATTTATTTTCAAATGTAACAAAAAATCAATTTTAATGTAACAATAATAATGATCAGAAAGTTATTTGTTGTTGTTGTTGTTGTAAATTTGGAACTGTATAATTCTCGTGTCGTATGATTTATATAAAATTCTAATATAATTATATTTTTTACATTATAATTAACATAATTATTTTAATAATTTCTGTAGGTTATAGTTTTTATCGTTTTTATTTATTTGAAAATATCAATTTTTATTTTTATTTTTGTTTTTATAAATATTTACAATTATCTATATCTGTAAAAAAAAAAAATTGATAAAAAAGTGGGCCATGATTTAAGAAAAGTATGATTTGTTAAAGACGTTTCTTAAGTAGAAAATAGATTTTGTTTATGAAATTACTATTACAGATTATGTTAAGAATAAAAAAATTTTTATGATGTAAATAAATGCTACTAATTTATATATATTAACTGATTTTAAAAATTCTTTCAACGATAGAAAAACTATATCATCAGAGTTTAGCATATTTTATTTAAAAGCATATTTTATTTAGAAGCATATTTTATTTAGGACGTTCCCAAGGGAGAGTCGTGTACAACTGATTAAGAGACTATCTCAATGTAAAATGTTGAGATTCACTGAGAATCTTCCATTACTTTTCCAAACGCAGAAATATTTAATTAATTTCATTGTGCCATTTTTCGGATTCTTTATCTGTTACTTGTCCGGTCACGAGAAAAAGATTTAAAACAATCAACAATAATTATCTTTTTTCATTTTTATAATTAAACGAATGCTGCTTGTTATACCTTCACTTAATGATTTTCAGTTTTTTAAGATAATCAATCGAAAATTGCCTTTGGAATCGAATAAAACGTTCGCTTCAAAATCTGCCAAAATAGGTGTTAGCTATACAATCTTAATCAGAAAATTTTTCAAGGTATGAATAATTATCTACATTGAAACACACTGCGTAGTCTGTGTATTTAAATTTTCAAAAATTTTCCAAGAAAACTGATTTTCTTGGGAACGTCGTTAACAAGTGTCCAAAATTATAGTATTAGTACAGTTAAACTGTTGTTAAGCCTAGAAGTAATTATAACAAAAGTTTTGTTAATGGATTCTTATAAATAATAATAATGAGGTTTTACTTCCATTTCTAAGGCTTATATACCTATAACAGACGTCAGCCACATCATTATTTTTAATCTTTATTGTAAAGTAAAATTTACATGTTTATTTAATCAAATTCACATATTTGCTTATTGTATCTACAGATTGCAAATACAAAAAAAAAATATCAAATTTGCATTATGGAAGTACTTGAACTACTCTACTCTATTATAACGGTCAAAATCAATATTGAATTTGTATCACATTAAAAGCAAAAACTCGTGCTTCTGTTGAACATTTCACTAAATAAAATGCTAATAACATAATAGTAGATAGAATAAGAAAACAAACTTTAGTTAGTTATGGATACCCGTATTATACATCAATAATTCAATATCACCCGTATTAAGAACTATACAATATAAACTAATAGCTATGTGAACCGCAGACTTCAATCAAAACTAAACAAAAAATATAAAATATTTAAACAAAAAAGAATCACCTTCAAAAGAATTAACTAAAAAATAAAAATAATTTTAAAGTTTTCCTTGTGACCAATTATCTTTCTCAGTCGACAATCAATTTTTTAGGTAAGGAAAAGATGGGTACCGACTTCGGAAGGTTGTTGGTCACAAGGGAAAAAAAATTAAAATTATTTTTTACTTTTTAGTTCATTTTTTTTGAAGGCGGTTATTTTTTGTCTAAAAATTTTTTATTTTTTACTTTTGAGTGTTGTATACATCAATTTTTTATATGGATGAAATTTAATCAATAAAAATTGCTTTTGTCCCTTCTCATCCCGTAGACATCAGTAAGATGACACGGGAAGCATCAGCTTTCAAATAAAAAAAGAATCAAAATCAGTTCACCCAGTCGAAAGTTCTGAGGTAACAAACATTTAAAACAAAAATATAGTCGAATTGAGAGAAACACTTTTTCTGATGTCGGTTAAAAAGAAGAATTTAGATTATAAAAAAAAAAACATAATTGTTTTCATTTTACCGTGATTATTTTTTTACATCGATTACAAAAAGTCTTTCTAGCTTGCACAGAAAAAACTTTTTCAAGATTTTCACTATTTTCTCTGATCATTTCACATTTATTTATTTATGTATTTTTGTACTTTGCGTACAAAATTTATCTCTATCAAAATCGGGTAACATGATCGAAATTTACAGCACAGCAAACATACATAGTTAGGTAGATAAACTAAATAGAAAATCATTTAGTTAAAACTTAGACTTCACTTTGTTCGGTCTATAATAAATAAAATATTGCATAAAATTGCAAACTGTTCATTGTAAAAAAATAAATAAATAAAATAATTGCATTTTGCAGCTAATCAAATCATAATTTAAAAATTTCTAAAAAATATAAAAATATAAAAAAATAATTATTTGTTATTGTATACCTACATTGTTTGTGCGTATTTGACATATTATGTGAAAGTTTTCGATACATTTAATTTGATAGTGAAAATGCGATTCATTTAAGTTGACGTGAACGATTTGTGAAATGTAATAGACGATGATTTTCTGAATAGCAAGAAAAATATTTAACATAAATTGATACATGTGCATTGTTCCATTTCTACTGAATAACCAGTTATTTTGTATATGATCATTGTATGCCATATTAATAACTTTCTTATTTAGTAAACTTTGTTTATGGAAACGTTTTTTACTAGCGGATACATAAATAAAATTTATCATTAAAATTTCTGCTCATTATCTTTATCCGTTTTTAAATTATCTTGATAATGGATATACAGACAGGCAGTCTGACGAGTGGACACCTATATCAAAATTTTGTTAGTGGCTTAATATTTTCTAGTATTACAAACTTTTGACTAAAATTAATATATGTTGAGAAAAATAGACTTTGACACGTATTCTTGGTCGATTCTCATTTTAAAGCTCGCCTTAAGCACATGCTCAAGGTGACGTTTCGATTCGCAGTGTATATTAAGAATGGACTTAATCAAGCAAGATCTATTCAAACAGTGTTTTTAAGCAAATATAAAGCAGTTTATTCAACACTAATTACTTAGAAAAGTTCATTACATGATTGTGAATAGATGATATCTTAAGTACAAACCATTCATTTCGGATTTACGTGAGAAATTTTTAAGTCCTTTCTGAAGCAACGATCAAGAAATCCGACCTAAAACGTTGAAAAATTTTGTTCCATCATTTGATGCCGTTGCAGTTGAATGGCGTTCATAATCTAATTTATGCAATGAATATTTTTTTAAATTTAATATATAATTATTATATCTGTTATTATTCAGTAGTTACAAGACTTCAGATGCATAATAATTATCGATTAATGATACTGTTTTCTACTTCCATGTCAATTACACTATAATTAAATAGCTATCAGTAAAAATCAAATAAAAATAGATATTTACTGTTCAATATATAAACAAAACTAGAGATTTTACTTTCTTAAAAATTTGATATGACTAGACAATAATGATCATTATTTATTGAGCTATATTACAAATTAGCCAATGGGAAATTAATATTTGATGATCACATAACAAAAATGAAAGGCGATTATGCTAATGAATTCCGTAATAATGCTTTCCCGGTATTAAGACCTTTCCAATCTTAGAAAGAAAGGTTTCTAAAGAAATTCTTTTGGCTTAAGGTATTCGGCTAATTTTGAATAGGGTTGCCCTTCTTAGTATGTTTTAAAGAATGAATAAATACCTGTGAAAAGGTCTAAAATCTTTAAAATAGTAGTTTTAATTATATTTATGATTTGTAAGGTTTCTAATTTCATGATGCAAGTAGTTTTAAGCTTTACCGATTAATCAATTAATATATTCCAACAGTCAAAATTCATTGCCAATAATGGACACACAACTTCCTCGTAATATACTCGGCACGTCTTCACCAAATGAATGAGTTTTATCACATACTTCTTTGTGACAGTACCTAAGGTTGATTTTATTTTTTCAAATTTGTTTTTTTATTTTTTTATAATAACAATTTACTAGAATAATCCATTTTAACACGATTTAATTCACGTATGTATAAATTTATACTAGGCCTGTTTATATTCAATTTTATCAAAACCATATTAATGGTTTACGAGGTTAGTATTTAAATGAAAATTGAGGTCCCTTGCGTTCGATGTATCTCCGGAAGAGTAATTGATATCGGGGATGTTTCAAAAATAAGACTATCCCGAACATCTATGTTACGGTATTCTACAAATTTAATATTCTTTCAGTAGTTTTGAAGTTACGTGTGTGTTCGTCTGAATTTCACAGATTGATAGACAGGCGAACATCAAATGGAAGTTGCAAAACGTTGTCATATATATAAAAATTTTGAAATCGGAGCAAAAAAACTTTTTTTACAATCTGGAGCACAGTATTTCTGAACTCCTTTAGTGAAAACAAACATAAGTATTGTAAAGATTGTGGCCAAATTAATAAATGTGGCCAAATTAATAAACGCCATTACAAACATTGTGAGGTCATAGAAGCATTAATCCATGCTTTTAGAATATTTAATTTATTTTGTTTTGACTGAATACGAATGACCGATATTGTAAACTATTTTAAAATAAAACTGCACATATATATTATATGAGTAAGGAAATACTCATATAATATATTTATTTTAGTTCCACCCACTTGAGAGAAGAATATCGATTTTTTTTAAATACTACAAGAACGAGCAGCCCACATCCAATGGTCAAACTTTTTAAATTTTTTTATATGAATCGTTTACACTCGTACACATAGCTTTTATAAAGAAAAATGAAATGTGAAGTTGGTCTGATTGGCCGAATTCGTAAAAAAAATCAAAAATTCGACCAATTTCAGCAATTCGGTCTAGTGTGAAGTTAGCCCCCCAATTTGTTTTTCCAATTTTCTCAAAAAGTTGTGCAAACGTTTTATGTAAAACCATTTAAAAAATTCGATTATTGGGGGGCTAACTATACATATGTATATGATTGTTTTAACAAATTTCATGAATTCTTATTTGATTTGCATCTAGCTTTTTTCATTATCTAATGTAATTTCTCTATCGCATATCTACATTGTAATGTAATAAATAATTGTGTAAAAAGTATTTACAAGAATATATTAAAAATATTAAATTGATTTTCGCATCAAAAGTACCTAGGTACTAATTATAATATGGGTAATTATATTTTTTTAAAGAAACTCAGTTATTATTATTTGTAAATGAAATTATAAACTTTATAGAATACAGTTTGTTACATCCTCTTAATGCCACCATATGTCTAAAGATTTATGAAGTGAAGTGGCTAAAATTGCATTCAAAATTAACAATAATAACAGATATTTATTCACAACACTTGCTAGATATGAAATTCGATCACTTTCTTGTTGTTCAATCATTCAACTCTCAAACAACATTCACATCAAGAAAGTATTTTGAATATTATATTCATTTTTTGTTTTTAAAATAAACCATTTAAAACGCACAGAAAGGCAAAGCTCTTTCTTGTTGAGGGAAAAAATTTAAAATTGGCTCGTTGGAACATATAATGGACCGAATTATTAATATTTATTTTATTTCAATTGAAGCGTATTTATTTCATATAAATTACATGTTTAACATTGTTTTCAAGAGATAGAAAATAAAATAATCTTTCATAGCTTATACCTTCTTTGTTTTTGAATCAGTTTCCGCTCTATGGAAGCATGGAGTGGAAGTTCTGTAAAGACGCCTTTTTATTTGTAAAGATGATTTGCTTGTTATAAATCTAGGTTACTGTCAACTTAAGGCGGATTGAAACATAATACTGAATCATCCTCCTTTATGTTAAAATCGTTCAATTTTTGCGTCCAATTTACTCAAAACACAATTATCCAAATGTTTTGAAAATTGGTATGCACAATATTGTCTTGTATGCACAATATTATCGAAGAGGTTTTCTCGAAAAAAACATTCTTAAATATAAAATCAAATGTTGATTTGTACCTTAGAAATTTTTTTTTTCTAGTAAAACTGTTCGACAAGCCCTCAATGTTTATGTCAATATTGTGCATATCAAATTTCAAAACATTTGGATAAGTATTTTCTTAGTTATTTGGGCGCGAAAATTGAAAGGAATACAATGTATATTATATGTAATTAAAGTCAACAGTTTGTTAGAAGTACACTCTTTTATGTCAATAATAGCTGTGGGTAATCGAAAGGTAAAACGTACGTAAGCTGTACGTACACGTGGGATAAAAAACTGGTGTTGGGCTTTAGGAAAATAATATTTATTTAACAGAAAACAGCTTTAAATAATTTTAGCAGAATCCAATAATTGTGTTTAGTTTAGAATTTTGTGAAAAGAGTGCAAAAACCGCTGATTTGTTATTATTAACAAAAGCCAGAAAGCAGAAAGAATTAAGTCTATTTAGACTAAACATTGAACGTCATCGAGCATTTGAATGGTTATACAAAATGAGTCAGTGAGTCAGAGAGTCATTAGCTTCGGGCAGAATATGCAAATTGCTATTGAAATGAGTGGCGAAAGATTACCGTTTTTTTTTTTTTTTTTTTTTTTGGGAAAAGAAAGTCATTAAAACAATAATTATAATACCAATAAAAAGTCGATTGATTTAATGTAATTATTATTAAATGCAGTTGTGCAGCTGTATCAATCTTTTACCAATGTTATAATTATTCAATAATTTACATTAATTATAGCCGATGTTATATTATTTAAATATTAAACAGTCACTTTTTTAATTGACCGCACGTAGTGAGGTCTCTGATATAGCTAGACATTTTTGCATTTCCTTTGTATCTATCCATCTATGTTTGTTCTAGTGTAACTTTTTTTTTCCGATTTGGATCGAATTTGGTTGGCATATTGACCACATTCAGGAAAATTAATAGATTTTGGGAAATTTTCATCTCCTTTTTTGGGGAAAATCTCCACAAAAACCAAATTATTTTTTCCATACATATTAAAAAGATCTAAAAATTTGGTATAAATATTTATCACGTTCAAGAAATTTCCTGTATAGTTTTTGTAAAATTTTTCCTTCCCCCACTTATTTTCGGGAGAGGTCTACAGCATACAGAACTACTAGTTGATAAAATGATTCTTTTTAAAGTATACAATTATAAATTATCATATTAATTCTGTAATAAACATGTTCACACGGGAATAACTTTTTACTCCAAACAGCTGAAAAAGTTTTCTATTTGGTGTATATGTAGCATTAGGTTCAAAGAAAAAAGGATACAAGCGTATTTCGAAGGAGATTCCAATTGATTAATTGATAAAAACTTGATGATTTTTTTAAAGCTGTTTCTTATTGAATATAAATAACTAAAAACCACAGCACACAGGTTTTTATAAGCCAAGTAAGTTGAATTTTTCAAAATTTATAGAATTTTTAATTCAAATAATCGAGTTTAAATGTAACCTTAGAAGAGGAAAAAGATCATTGACTTCGATGTAAACTCTTAAATCTTATCATTTCCACATTTTGAAAAAAAGCAGATAATTTCAGTAGTAATTGTCAATAATTGATGTATAAATCCTACCAATTTCTTTAATTCACTAATTTATGAAATAAGTATTTATTGAAGTATTCTGAGATTATTTTTAGTATTATTTTACTTTGGTTTTGCATATTTAAAAAGTTTTATTCTCGTTCTAATACGTATGAAAACCAAATATTTCTTACATGTAAAATTATAACAATTAAAATGATTTTGAAAAACCACATCGTATAAATAATAGATGTAAATTTTATGTTTATATTTAAATTTCAATAGTTTAAATTATATCTTCTACTATTAATAGAGTTAGAAGTGTTAAAACCAAAACCATTTAATATTTTAAATTCTAGATTATGAAATACCTATATTTAAAAAAAAATTATTTCGTTTTAATCAAAAAAGTGTAAGAATAAAAAACGAATTACAACAAAGGACAAAAAAATTATGTTTTGTCTTGTAACACTGACATTATTTTCTGTTTAGTATAGCGCAGTATACTAGAAAACCAATAAAACTATTGATTTTATTTAAATACGGCTCGATATACGTTGATTATTTGTCGTAGAAAATAAAACCTCTTTTTTAAAATACTGATCGTAGATACATGAAGTTTTTTGCATTTTGCTCAGAAATGCATTAGATAAAAACTCTACTCATTGTAATCCATTGCTTTTTTGATTTTGCATTTAAAATGCATGTAAAAAGTGATTATTTTTTAACAATAAATAAAAATTTATGAAACTCAGTTAAACAAGGTTTTCTAGGTTTTTGATGCCGATACAAATGTTGATTAGAGACAACAAATTACTTTAACAGCATTTATTATGCATTTAAATATGCATTTTTCAAAAATCTCTAAAAATGATTGTTTTGAGGGAATGGAATAATATTAGATGCCATTTGTTGGGCCATAAAGGATAGTAGATATTCAATATTTAAAGGTATTTTCCGAGATAGCCATTGATTTCAGCAAATTTTTCGTCTATTTTTAATGATCAGCTTACAGCCTAGCCAAAATTGACTATACATCATTTTAAATTTTTAAAGTTTATTAGCCTATTTTAGCCCGCGTTAAAGTTATTATAAATTTTGCCCAATTTTTATCGGTAAACAGAGATTTTATCTTACCATAAACACATTGTTGTGTCTAACATTACGTCAGAGTATATGTATTAATTAAAGTAAAATTGCGTGTATCACATAGTTTTTAATACTGAAAGTTCTGCTTTCATAAGAAATGACAAAGAATAGATAATTTAATTTTAGATTAGATAAGTACTGACTGATTTATAAACTTTAAATTTACTACAAAGTTTGTGTATTTAAAATATGCCAAAAAAAATATTCACACGATTTTTGAATAAACTTCAATAAAGAGGCTCTTTAAAATTTGTATTAAAATTAAGTTACGTATTTATTAAATTACTTAATGTTTACTATATCATTAAATATAATAAAGTTTTAATTTTATACAGTCTATAAAATATTTTAATTACCGTTTTATATTGTAATTAAAATAAGTACATATTTTCAGAATTTTTATATACATTTGTTTTAAGAACTGAGATTTATGAGATAAATGATTGCTGACCAATGATTATATTTCCGTAGAAAGTATTTCGAAACTGCGGTTGAATCAAAATTCATGTGAACAGATATGGTATTGTGTTTTTTCAATTTGCAACTATTTGTAATTCATTTTTCGGTGTAACTAGGTGTTATCTTTAAATTTAAGGATTTTTTATTCTCGCAAGCTATGCTATTTGGAAAGAGATGGAAATAAATTTTATTAATGCTCAATTTCCATGTTGAATATAGACCTACATTAATTAAAAAAACTTTTTTAAAAAAAATCAAAATGAGATATGTGTTACGGAAATTGGCTGATTAATTAAAATGGGTTAGGATATCAAACACATTTATAATCATTTATTGTGGATTATAAATCACATGACTGTGCATAATTAATATATTGAATATGGTAGTGTATAATAAATATCTCGTATAATAAATTTACTTTCATTTGCTAAAACTGATAAATTTTTTTGAGTAAAAAATAATGTTCTTTTTAGTATTTTGCATACTCTAGTGTTAATAAAAGGAAGTTTTACAGTGACGCAAAAATTCTTTGTTGAAATTTTAAAAAAAATATTTTTTCCAACCATTCTTGCCTCACTTTTGATAGTTATACTTATCAAAGAATATTAATTTTAGTCTAAAATTTACATAATTCGTCCGCCTGCCATCAACATAATGCAAAAACGATATACGAGCGGAAATTACGTTGGTGTATTCTAGAAGTAACAGGGAGGATCAAGGTCGAGAATGAGCAAAATTGATCGATCAACATTTTGCTTGCATGACCCAAATATCTTAAGATACAAAATTTACTTAAAATGTCTATTATCCATTAGGATAATACTGAATAAAATTTAATTAAGAATACAAAATATCTATGACTAACCTCAAATATATTTTTAAAAACACTATATTTTAACACTATTATAAAAAATTGTTATTTTTACTACAAAATAAGAGAATGTTTATACTTGAAACAGGTCACAATTTGGTGATTAATGTTCTAAACATTAAGCTATAAACAATGAAAAATATATTTGTAGTTTACAGATGACAATAATTTATTTTTAAAATATTTTATATTCAATATTCAAATAGAATGGAGACTTCAACGGTGGGTTAAGACACATTCATTCTAATAAGTATATTAAAATATACAAGCCAAGCAGAGCGTAATATTCAAAATTTTATTTCAATATGCTCAAAATTAGGTGCTCTTTAGGTACTATTTAAGTGCTACAAGATTAGGTGTTCAAATATTTAGTTTAGAAAATTAAGCCATTATGATGCACTGTTGGCAGATGAATGTGAAACAATTACTATTGTAATATAATGTAACTACCAGAATAAGGTACATTTAAGGTGCATTAAGTTATCAAAAAAATCCGTGCAACATGGTTCACTGAAGAAAAGTGACAAGTAGAATGTTTTTTGGTAATTTTGATTAAATTAATATATTGACGGCACTCCATAACCCATACAAAGTTTGGAAATCGGCCCTAAACTGGGCCATTACTGGGCCAACAATGTCGATTAATGGCTCAGCAATGGCAATTTTCAATGGCCGATAAACGGTTTACAGCTGAAATGATAACGTCGACCCATTGATGGCAAGCAGCAATGGGCCAGATATGTTTTCAACTATCGGCCCATTGATAGCAAACATCAATGGACCAGACATCTTCTGAATTATCGGCCCATTGATGGTAATTTTCAATGGCCGATAAACGGTTTACAGCTGAAATGATAACGTCGGCCCATTGATGGCAAGCAGCAATGGGCCAGATATGTTTTCAACTATCGGCCCATTGATAGCAAACATCAATGGACCAGACATCTTCTGAATTATCGGCCCATTGATAGTAATTTTCAATGGCCGATAAACGGTTTACAGCTGAAATGATAACGTCGGCCCATTGATGGCAAGCAGCAATGGGCCAGATATGTTTTCAACTATCAGCCCATTGACGGCAAACAGCAATGGGCCAAACATTATTTTAAGTATCTAAAAATGATTATAATTGATTACTAACACTTCATTTCTCAGTTTAAAGTTATTATTATTATTATTGATAAAATATTAGTTTTATAAAATTTATGTCGTAATTATAATTTTAAAAGTATTGTAATAATATTGTTTATTATAAAGATAAGGATCTTTGTTTTCGGCCCTGTTCTCGGTTGCCTTGTCCTGGCAACCAGCGCCCAACTTTTACAGTAAAATTTTTGCAGTCGGCACCAATTTTTGCTTTTACTACATCTACAAAAAAAAAAAAAAAATAATAATTTAATAAATTAAAAAACACAATTATACAAAAATCATTAGTGAAGTGTAAGTGTATTTATTATTTTTCATACCTTCCATACACTTAAATACTTCTGTTGCGCTGAAGTTCAGTTTTCCTAAGCTTTTTATTTTTTTTCCAGTACCCGAGTAATGCTTTTCAATATTTTTGGACATCAAAGCAGATGCCATTTTACTTATGCATCCTTTCGCTGTTTTTTCGCCAAAAATTTTGATCCGAAAAAATGTAAGCTACAAATAATTATAATAGTTAATCAATCTAAACTCAATTTCAACGTTAATATAATAAAATAATATAACAATGTGTATAATGTTTACCAATGCCTCTCGTTTTGATGGTTTATTCTTCAATTCATCATCGAAATTTTGAAATTCTTCGATATTTTTCAATGGAAGTTCCACATCCAAAGTTTCGATCGCATTTGAAGCACTTAGTTGAGGGTCTGTAGCTACTTTATTAGCAATCAATGTGTTTTTGATTTCATCTACGGATTTTTTCAAGTCGTACTGCAAGCTTTTTTTTTCATTCGCTAGATAACGCTGAAGTAACGCAGTTTGTTCATTCAATTTAGCGGTTATGAACTCTTTCAAGAATTCTATAAACATATAAATTCATGTCAGCAAATTCTAACAACTAAAATAATTATTGTTTAAATAAAAATCAATTTACCTAAGTCAATAACTTCCCTCATTTCAGGATTCGTGCTCACTGTAACACTCGATATATCTTCAGTAAAATCAATTTTATTACTCATGAAATAAAGTTTTTTTCAATCATCTAAAATATCTTATATCGACATTTTTATGAACAACTGAGAATACTTATCATCATCTTGCTGTTCATTTTTTTTTTTTTTTTTATTTATTCTCCTCCACGGAATTAGTTGAACCGTCATCAAACATTTGGGGTATTTTATACATTTCATTGAAAACATCTGCATCAGACACCAATGGCTTTGCAATTCTGCTGGACTCGTCAGTACTTTTAATGTTACTTGATTTAAAAGAACGTTTTAAACGTCTTTTTGCTTGCGAGTTATTTTCTATTCAATAACAATTTAAAAAAATCTTAGTAATATTTTCCTATTCAAATCTTTAATTATTTTTCTAATAAAATAATACATATGTAATTTCCTGCATAAGAAAGAATTTCTACTGGATATTTTTTCCATGTGTCTTTAGCATCTCGCAATTCTTGGACATACTTGTCGAGCTTGTGATAATTATCAGGGTCTGGGTAATATGAATGTACTTCTCCCCCCCCCCCCGAATGTGAGCCAGCTTGATGTTACTAAATCAACTTCTCTTTTTCCATCACTTGGTTTTGGCAGAAATTCCACAACAGCATAAATCTAATTTATTTCACCATCTATAAATACATATTAATTATAGTAATTAAATACTTAAAATTTTTAATTTTTAGTTTTAGTTTTTAATTTCTGTAAAATAATTGCAATTATAAGGTACCTGTTATTTTAATATAACTACCAGTATTAAAATTATTTTTTACAATTTACTTACTTTTTTTACTTCATTCAACAGATGAGGTTTTATTTTAACACTTTCTAGTAATTATAACCAATATTAAGTATTAATTTTATTATAATTTTCAATATGGACACAAAAGAATATATTCACGCACGAACTGGTCACTTACGATGTCACAAATAAAGTGTAATAGAAGACACACACACACATATGCTTGAGACATTGTGACTGTAACATTAATTGGTAAATATAACCTATAAAATGAGATACGTAAATGAAACTAATGACGCTCTGAAAACCGAGAAACAAAATTTATTGGTCATGCGCAAATGACTCATAGATTTGATTGTCGGCTTATGAACGGCTGTTGATCGCTTGTTATCTTTATGTACGAATGAATGGCTAATGACAGTTAACCAGATATGGCCCATTAAAAATTTCCAAGAATTGGCCGAGCGTTTGTCGCTTAATATCGGCCGATGAACGGCTGTTGATCGCTTGTTATCTTTATGTAAGAATGAATGGCTAATGACAGTTTACCAGATATGGCCCATTAAAAATTTCCAAGGATTGGCCGAGTGTTTGTCGCCTAGTATCGGCCGATGAACGGCTGTTGATCGCTTGTTATCTTTATGTACGAATGAATGGCTAATGACAGTTAACCAGATATGGCCCATTAAAAATTTCCAAGGATTGGCCGAGCGTTTGTCGCCTAATATCGGCCGATGATTGGCTGTTGATCGGTTGTTATCTTTATGTACGAATGATTGGCTAATGACAGTTAACCAGATATGGCTCATTAAAAATTTCCAAGGATTGGCCGAGCGTTTGTCGCCTAATATCGGCCGATGAACGGCTGTTGATCGCTTGTTATCTTTATGTAAGAATGAATGGCTAATGACAGTTAACCAGATATGGCCCATTAAAAATTTCCAAGGATTGGCCGAGCGTTTGTCGCCTAATATCGGCCGATGAACGGCTGTTGATCGGCTGTTGATCGCTTGTTATCTTTATGTAAGAATGAATGGCTAATGACAGTTTACCAGATATGGCCCATTAAAAATTTCCAAGGATTGGCCGAGCGTTTGTCGCCTAGTATCGGCCGATGAACGGCTGTTGATCGCTTGTTATCTTTATGTAAGAATGAATGGCTAATGACAGTTTACCAGATATGGCCCATTAAAAATTTCCAAGGATTGGCCGAGCGTTTGTCGCCTAGTATCGGCCGATGAACGGCTGTTGATCGCTTGTTATCTTTATGTACGAATAAATGGCTAATGACAGTTAACCAGATATGGCCCATTAAAAATTTCCAAGGATTGACCGAGCGTTTGTCGCCTAATATCGTCCGATGAACGGCTGTTGATCGCTTGTTATCTTTATGTACGAATGAATGGCTAATGACAGTTAACCAGATATGGCCCATTAAAAATTTCCAAGGATTGGCCGAGCGTTTGTCGCCTAATATCGGCCGATATATGGCTCTGTCGCCATTAACGGCACCTTTGTATGGGAAAGGCACCTAAAAAGCACTTAATTTTAGTACTAACATTATTATAATTTTTATTTTAGAATTGCTCTACCAGCTTGATTTCACGAAACCAGTGCATCTTAACGACTCAATTTACTTCATTAAAACTTTGAGCATGAAATTCAATTTTGCAGCACCTGACAAGCATATAAAAATCACCAAATTTTGAGCATACTTAAATTGATTTTTAATAATTTGGGTTTTTCCAATACGAAAGATATGATACGACGGGTATGAAATAAAAAATTAGCATTTTCCTATTTTCCTGATTAATTCACATTGAATGCAATATAATGCATCTGATATACAGACAAAGGAAATACAAAGTCGTCTAGTTATACCTTAGAAGATATAAATAACATTCGGTCAATAATTTATACTACCAATATAATACTTCCTCATATACTTTAAAACGGAAATACAATTAGATAAATTTTTTTCTTAAATAATTGCATCCGATTATCAATTATATATAAATGCTATCCATCCGATAATAAACTTTAATATTTATTTTTTATTCATATTTTATTTTTATACATATGTTAATATATATTAATTCAATGAGGAAAAAATAAAGATTGTATATCATGTCAATGATTTATTTATTCTGCGTGAATAATTATCAACGATTATTTCTATATTATATATAAATTTTTTAAACTATATAATACACTCACCGGTAAAATTAATAAATAAACTTAAATTTTGTTAATGTTTAATTAATGAAATGTCGATTGAATGTAAAAAAATTATTTTTTTCCTTAATATATTTTTAGCAATGTGAATTAGAATTTAGGCAATTCAGTGCCACCCTTTGTAGGGTTATTCGAAGAATATTATTCAACTCCTCCAGAATAGATGATTATATGTGCTGGCTTTGGTAAGGTATCAAAACCTCCTCCATAAAGGTATCAAGTCATTCTTTTTGAAGTGTTTCTGATTTAGATGTTTGCTGAATTGTTTTATCTGAGAACAAAACGTTCTTTCATTGCACCAACAATAGTAACCACGTGGTAATTAAAGTCTGCTTAACCGATGATTTAGGAGAAGGGTCGTCTTTGGAACCGATCAATGAGTTTGATGAATCTTTTAGTTTATGCTTATTCTGATTATTGTTTTACTTAGAACCGAATTTCTAACATCAATTAAAAGATTACGCACTTCGACAACTGTACAATTGATACATTTGATATACCTCACTATAAAATTATTTTTTTCGAAGTACAACAATGCTGTCTTTGACCAGAAAACGCCTGATATATTTTCCAAAATTGTTTTGGTCTTGTGTAGTCAAACAATCTAAAGATTATTAAAGGCACAAAAGAATCATTTTTAAGTTTGACATCAATAAAACAAATGGTTTAAAGCCTTAACATTAAAATGGTTTAATAAGACTAATTTAAAAAAATATATTATTTGATCGATACATTAAATTACTTAAAATAACAAACAATATTCATGGTAGCCATCGTTTTGATGTATAGATTCAGTATAAAGATAGTTGTAAGGGGTAGACGGTTAATTGTACCGGTGAGTGTATATTTGTAATGGCTACTTAAAGACGTTCGCTTGTTCGTATAGAGAAAGTGAACTACATTATAATGTAAAAATAATAAAACGATAATATATTTATACTTTCAATTATATGAGTGGACTGATAAAACGGGTGTACCAAAATTTATATTTCCGTGTAATTTTGAGATATAATATATCTAAAGATTCAAATACAATATGAAAGTTGTTTACATTGGGAGAAGTTGACCAAACGGTATTTATTTTAGTTTAGGGTCAATATTCTTCTAGGGTCAAATATTTTTATGTAAATATAAACTAATATTCGTTATTACTGTTTTGTTTTTTTATTTTTATAGACATAAAAAAATATTTTGTAGGTATAAACAAAAAATGTTGCTGTGAAATGGAAAGTTTTACAATTACTGGACGAATAGATACTTAAAACCGTAACGGGTATTTTTCATTATGTGTTGGGTTGTGAAAAATACTTCCGTCATGAAGATAATGAATCACATGAACATATGCTCTTCATTATCGTACTAATATCATGGTTCAAATATTCGGTTCAGATGAAACGAAATGTGATTAATCATTTATTTTCTGCCTAATATAAGAAAATATCCTCTTTTCATTTATAAAGTATAATATATGCGTATATACCTACTTTTGAGTTACTTTAGATAGAAAAATAGAGGGTTTGAAAGTGAGAAGAGTCTATTAAGAGGGAAACCGCAACGGCGATCTTTGTACCTAGAGCTTTTGGTCCTCTGTATCCTTGTTTAGAATGTTTTATCACCTGAAGGCAAAGATGCCTTCTAGTATAAAGTGTTGGAATTATATTTAAATAACATAATTTAGAAAACTATACTGCCAATAGTAGTTCATAAAATTTCGTCGTGACGTACGAATATGCTCATCTTACAAAGCTATTTGCAGTACTTCAAAAACTTTTTAACTAAAAAGCTGAAATCTGAATTTTTCAATTTTCTCGATTTTTTATCGTTTGCGATGTATTTTATCTTATTGAGGTTTTTTTCAATCGACTTCCAAAAAAAAAAAAAAAAACGGTTGCGACTGTATTTTTTTTTAATCTTTGTTACCTCAAAATTTCGAGTGGGTCAGCCGAATTTGATGATTCTTTCTTTTCAGTTCAAAGCTGCGGCTTCCCGCGTGGTCGCATTTCAATTTGATCTAGATTTGATGTCCTTAAGGGGAAAGAAGGAGCAAAAACAATTTTTATAGTGATTAAATTTCAACCAAAAAGAACCGCCTCAAAATGAAGTAAAAAGTAAAAACTAATTTAAAATTTTTCCTTATGACCAATTACCGTTTAAAGTCGGTGCCTACTTTATTCTTTTTAAAAATTATGAATTTATTAATTTTTAAATTAAAGTATCCTTTTTCAACAATTAATAAACGAAATGTAATTCACAATTTTCTAAATAATTTTTATTTGAAGTAACTAATAAATTTGAAGCCATGAGCAACAGATAATTCACTTAAAGATTTTTAAAAATTCTAAAATTTCTCTAAACATAATTAAACCATTGATTTATTAAATTTTTTTCCTCATAAATAAATATTATTTATAACTAGTATATTTTTATATTTGGTGTGCACCCAATATCATTGATCAGTTCGATGAATGGTCGGACATGAAACAATTCAATGGAATGGAAAGCATTATAATCTACAACAATTTTATTTGTATGTTTTTTTGAAGATGTATGGAACACGTGTTTCTATAATTTTCTTATTATAATGTTTAATTTTTTTTTTCTTTCTTTCAATTAATATAATTAATATTTATCAATTTTAAATTAAATTTATTTATAGTTTTTTTTCAATAAAAACATTTATCAGTAGGATTACGATACGTGTGTGTTTTTTTTTTATTGGAATTTTTTTATGTATTTAGAAATTTTTTTAAAATTAATTACATTACTTCTTTCAATAGATTGTTTTAATTGGTTTTATTGATAGGTTCATTATCATTTTTTTATTGAATATATTTATTGTTTTCCTTTACAACATGGATAATTTATTTATTAACAAAATCCAATTGTACTTCCGAAAAATGAATATCTAAAAATTAAGTTATTCTTAATAATTATATAATTATAAATCATTATAATTAGCAATTTAAATGAAATTTTCAAAAAATATTAGCAAATCATATTATTTAATAATTGTAAAATAATGAATTGTATTTTTACACTAGCTGATATCATGCTAATTCACCCACATACTTCCCGTTCCTATGGGAATACAGGGATAAAAATTCACAACCGATTTTTTCAAATCGGTCCAATGGTTTTTAAGTTTATTAGTTACACATAAATATACAAATGTTTCCTCTTTATAATATTAGCATAGATTTAGGCTCTTGACGTGTAAAAAACAAAGGGGAATAAAAACGGACTAGGTGTTTTATTATTTCATTTGATCAATTGTACCTTAAGAACGTTCCTGATATTTACAGCTGATGTTTAAAATAGATTTTGCGTTATGAAAATTCAATTATAGATTATGTTTTGAAAGAAAATTTGTTTATGATGTTAATAAATGCTACCTATTTATGTTAAGTTAAAGGAATAACGTTTTTTGTAAAAGAATTTTAGAGACTATTGAACTGACTCTAAAAATTTTTCAACGATAAAAAAACTATATCATCGATTCCTAGCATATTTTGTTTAAAGTTTATAATATGTCTTTAAACAAAATAATATGTATAATTATATTCACAGTTTTGGACGATTCCAAGGATACTTTGTCTTCAACTGACTGAAAGACTGCTAATTATGATATTACAATTGAAAAAAGGTGAGATTCACTGATAGCTTCTTTCAATACTTTTCCAAATGCAGAAATACAAAAGTGATATCATTGTGCCGAATTTCGGATTCGAAAATTTTTCCAATTTTTTTAATTAATCGAATACCGCTTGACATAATTGATGAAAAAATACTTTTTTTATCTAATAAAACGTTCGCTTCAAAATCAAACCATGCATAAAAGATATGCATACAATTTTAACAGATAATTTTTCAAAAATTAGTGCTGCGAGGTATAAAAGAAAGACGTTACGTTTAAACAACACTTCTAAATATGTATAACTAAATTTTCTAAAAGATTCTAAGAATACTGATGGGAATGATACTATTGGGAATGGCTATAAAAATGAATAATAAAAAAATACTAGTTATTATTATATCTGATCTTGAGAATGGCGGAAATTCGCTTCCTCGTTAGTTATTAAACTTACGAAATTACAATATTTTAATTATTCTATAACTATAACTATTTTATGAGCGGACTTGGGTAAAAATGTATTGACAAAAGAAAGATTAGATAATTCACGTTAAAATGATGGCCAGTTCAACAGAATTAAACAGAACTTTTCTTTTATGGTTTAAATAATGGATCATGGATGCATGGGATCCAAGTTTTAGGCGTAGAATACATACGTCCTCAAAACATACAAAAATGGACTAAGTAGGCGATTCTACGAATATAGTTTTGTCCTTGTAACGTTAGTATCTTTGTAGCATTAAAAACTTTAGACTTAATTTAATATATCTTTAAATATTTGATACTTAATTCATTTTATATGGATACATTTTTTTAATCGAATTTTTAAAACTCTAACTAAAATAAGTGTAGTGAAAATTATCATAGATTTCAAAGTCATTGCCATTGAAATGAAGCATTTATTGCGTGCTGCACAATACACGAACGGATAATTAACAATATAAACATATATAATTCATGGTGGTTTGTACCTATTGGGAAATATAAATTATACAATAAATCATCATATAAGTAGTATTTATTATTAACATGAATAAAAATGATTTTAATGCGTTAAATTAAATCAAAATTTTTACATGCAAAATATTATGCGCGTTTATGTTTGTATGTAAAAAACGGAAGGATACAATTATTGTATGTTTATTATTTAGAAAATCAGTTTTTATTCCTGTGTGCACTGATTATTGTGGAGTGGTATTTGTACTTGAATAAAATGTTGAATCCGCCCCGGATTGAAATCAATTTTGCTTTGTAAAATAAACCATATTTCGACCCCAATGTATTTACTCATCACTATGAATTAGCAAATCTTAATTACACTCTTGACGAAGACTAGTCAAAATAAATATCAAGTACTCATAGTTGAAAATCCGATAACTTTTGCTCAAATCTTTATTCTTGTAAATCGCATACTTTTTAACACCACAGACAAGTGTGCTGTCTTAATCAGCCTTTAAAGATGAGGGATCGGAAATGGAAACTGTGATAATGTGATAAAAAATAGAAAATCGATAGAGCATCTCATGTACTAACGAATGTCATTGGAAAATTGACATTCTAGAATATTGGATTACGGTTTTCTATACGGCTTGAAAGAGGTGGCCAAAATGAGTATAAAGGCAATAATGAGATTTATAAAAAATTAAGCTGGTTTGTTGACAAACATTGTCGACCAAGACGTACATCAAAGGTTTTCATTCGATTATATAGTTACGAAATAACTCTGTGAATGGTGTATGATATAACATAAGAAATTTCTCAAAATTTATTAACTAATTTAAATGAATAATTATTTATATTTGCAACTAAAAGTAATTACTAATGCAATTTCTTTAGTCATTCTTATAATTTTCAACTTAATAAATTCAATTAAATGTCTTTTTTTGTAATTATTCAATAATTTTTGTTTGACATTTGTTATACTTGTATATAAAAATATATACAAGAAAACAAGAACAAATAATTATGTTTTCTAGAATGCAAATGTTTTATTACAAATTCTCCATTATGAAAACTGTTGAACGAAAGATTCACAATTTACCTGTACAAATTATAATTCAAGTGTACATGGTGTTTAATGTAATTTTTTTATTGTTATTACGGTTTCCTGTTCTAAATAAACATTGTCATGTTTAATAATTATAATTTTATATTAACAATTATACGTTGTATTTATTTTAAACAATTATGTGCTACGGTAGCTAATGTTTTGGTATATTATATTATACTTAGTGTTGTGCAAATGGTAAATTATATATTATGAATGTCATTTTTTACAGCGTCAGTATTTTTACAATAAAAAAATAAAAACTGTTATAAAGGTTTACATAAGTTGTAATTATTTTTGATTATAAATTTCTATATGACCCTTCCAAAAATTATCTAACTTGAACCAGATTTTGATAAGCATCCCAGCGAGCCATTAATTTTGGAAAAATTTATATATTTAAGCTTTTGGAAAACAATACATATGTCATTTCATATAAGGGTTAAAGAAAGCAAATTTTCAATTAAAAAAGTAAAAAGTATGAACTAAAATTAGTGGGTTTCAAAAAAAAGTTCATTCAAATCGATAAAAATATCGAAAAAATTAATTTTGAACTTGTTACGTTCTTTAAACCAAAATATCATTCTTTTCAAAGTCATTTTTTTCAAATTTTTGGTAAAATTAAACATATCTATAATCAATTTCAAGATAGTAAGAAAGAGTCTGATCATGACCATTTGCATAAGAGGTCAAGTAAGCATTTTTTTTAAATTTAAAAATTGAAAAGTATGACGCAAAATTAATTTGTTTCAAAAAACAGATCGCCTTGACATTGGTTAATATTTGACCAAGACAAATCGAAAAAATTAATTTTTTTACCTTTTTACGTCCTTTAAACCACAAATTAAAAATTTGCTTACTTGCTTACTATTTGCTTAAGTAACATCTTACTAAATAATAAAATTAACAAATTGCATCTGAAATATATTTTATTGTTTTCGAATATTTAAATAGAATGTGATTTTATATTTTCTAAAATACAATTCACATTTTCTGAAATTTTGTAATAATATGTTCTGAAAAGCATGTGTGAAAATTGCGAGGCCTGTTTATGCTAATGTGTGCAATAACATTTTAAATATACGATTTCTAAAGTATTATGACTTAATATGCAAATATTATGACTTATTACGTGTGTATTTTAATAGAAATAGTATCTAATAAATAATTTTTAAATAGAAATCATAAATTAAAAAAAAAATGTACAGTGCAAATTACAAAATTTTAGAATAACAAGCGTTAGGTTTAATGTCATAATAATAATTTATTTACTTTTTTATCAAAAATATAACGGAATTTGTATTATTTAAATATATTACTTAAAATTATATTATATTTACAAACTAGATTATCTCGTGGTTTTTATAAATTAAATAATAACTTTTTTTTATTACTTAACGACATTTTAGTACCAAAAACATAAAAAATTATAATTGCATAATAGCGCGTGTAATATAACAAATTCTAAGCACTTACTAGTTAGAATGATGTTATCAGATCACAAATATTTTTTTAGCTCATTCGAATCACAGTTTTGATTACCTTTAAGTATTTTTATTGGATTTGGTATTAACTGTTAAGCAAAAGTATTTAATGCATTTTAGAAGGTAAATAACTAAAACTAAACCTGATCATAGTGGCTGAATCATAGGCGTCAGATTATAGTGGCAAAAGGTCTATAGTTGGAGTCTATTTTTAATACGCATATATAGAATATGCCAAAAAGTATTAAATTTAGACTAAGCTTAAAACATTAACAAATAAGCCACCGAAATTTAAGCTTGCTCTTTCTAAGTGATCTTGATAATAGAATTCAAATATTTTGAAGAGTGGACAAACATCGTTTAAGTTAAAGTCTCATGACCTATTTGTCCGATAATGGCATTAGGAGAATCATATTATTCTGAACTCAGCTACATGTTTCGCCTATACTCAACTCTGCTAGAAATATATTAGAAGATTTGTTAAACATAAGATGATAGGTTCACAGGAGAAATATTTTAAAATTTCCATTTTCTATAAATAAAAAATCTTGAAATCTTTGACTAATCCGTAGTCAAGTCGAAAAAGTGGGGAAAGAAATTTCATAATTTAAAAAAAATCGAAACGAGATTTAATGCATTAGCCAGAGTATTCAGATAAAAATATGTCATTTCATATCTACTAAAATCCGCTTTCATTTTTTATTACTTTACAATCCTACCATGTTTAGAATTTTATTGGGTGACACGAACTCTAATAATAATCAATATTAATAAATAATTTGAATATTTTGAATTAACCAATTAAATATTTCATAATTATTTTTGTGCATATTTAGGTAAATATTTATTTAAATGTAGGTCTAGATTTATTTAATGATAATCGTATATATTTTATTGTTATATCAATATTACATTATTAGAGCATTAGTAATATATATATACATAATTGTATAATGTAGCGTAAATAATCAAAGGTTGAACGAAATTTGTTTTAAATATTTATTAGTGAATATAGATACTTCAATAAAATTTTATATTCAATTATTATTGTCTGTACATATAATCTATTTATAATTTGCATAATAAATTTCACTGATTAATTATTAAAACGGGCTACATAAATTCTATAATATCATTTATATCGAAAACATGGAAGTATCTTGATATGTTTTTGAAACTAAAAATTATTGAGCAGAAACGACTTTATATAACAGAATATAGAGCAAAGAATTGGCAGAAATCCGTTTAAATCAACTTTGTGGAATGTTATTTTATACTTTCATCAATACAGACAAGCTTTAGGAAATTTAAGAATTTAAGAAATTAATATAATCAACATTTTATGTTATGGTTTTAATTCAACATTAACATTCGTATTATATCACTATTTTACAGTGTTGTCTAGATTTCATACCATAAAACAATATATGATTTTTTTTAAAATTAATGTATGAAAATAATTTAAAGTTGTAAAAAAAAAAAATTAAATCATACTCCTAATTATTCGTAGAGTATTCTCAAATAATTGAACCATAATTTAAAAAAATCGAACATATTCTGTTTGAAGTTCAAGTCTACATGCTGAGAAAAAAGTTTTGTTATAAACATTTAAAATATGAATTATTTCATTGAAAAAGGTGTTGAAAACAAAAAAAAATTTATTACAATTTATGTGTCTAATGAAACCTTAATGAAACCGAATTGGGACATTTTTTTATTATTTATTATTTTTATATAACTATAATCGTCAATTGAAATAATGAGTTCATTTCATATACTTTTTTATCTCCCAAACATCCTTAATACAAAAATAAAAATGAAACTAGTAGAACCAGAATTATATACCTCAAATAAAGTTATTGTAACACATTTACTAAAGATACATCGAAACCTGTTATATATATATCATAATATTTATATATAAAAAAGTTTTTTTAATTTAATGCGGCCAACTTCTCTGATTTGCCGCTCGAATTTCACCATAATACATTGACATTAACAAACTGTATTGGATCGTATATTTGTTTATGTATTCCATGCTCTTGACCTTTCAGCTGAAGTATAACTAAAGTAAACATTTCCTTCAGTATGTGTTGTTTTAAAAAACATTTTTTGTTACAAAATCGTCTCATCCAATGATTACTTCGTTTCGTGTGTATTCATTTAATGGCATAGTTTTTTATGATTTAATTTTAATTTACAATAATTTGAATCATCATTCTAATAACTCAAGCAAATACAGCAGCATGCAAGTGAAATGTCTAAAAAAGTCTAATTTATTTAAAAAAAAAAAAAAGTATACAGAAATCACTAAAATAGATATATAAATCTTTAAAACTGTCTTAATTTTGGAACAGTGTAACAATTATTTTTTGACAGAAGTAATTAATTACTCATACTCCTCAAGTTTGTTAATTGTTTGATGAAGATTTTTTTTCATTTAAAAAATATGTTTATGGTGTAAATTTTGGTGGGAGTCCCAAATGATATATTTCACTAAGGCCTCAAGAGTGGAATTTATACAGAAAATAATTAAGTGTAAAAGTGTTCGTAACTATTTTTGATTTAGACTTTTCCAGAAAGAAAAACACAATTCTAATGAGATCAACTTCATTGGACACATAATTACGTAAGAGTCCACGGTACAACCATTTTTTGTGTTGAATAAAAAAAATTAAAAATAAATTTATACATAGAAATATCTATTATTCTTTCTATTGGAAATTTAGTCGTGTGTATATCGCGAGTCGCTCCCAGCATCCAGACTACTTGTATAAAGGTAAAAGTGGTCTGGAAAGAAGGCTAGGAATCGATGCCCATCAATTAGTTTATATTAAGTAAAATTAACCATTTCGTGTATAACTGATTACAAAACATTATTTAGACTGGGAACTCTAGGATCGCAAAGTGTTCAATCGAAATAGATCTTCACTTGGAAGAGCAGGATACAATTTAATGCTCTTATTGATTCATATCAGATAAATACAATTAAGACTTAAATTTTAGAATGACGATAATGATAAAGATAAATTTAATTACACTGACCAAAATTTTTTTAGCACATTACATAAATTATGAATAACTTTCTACATGTTTTTTTTTTTTTTAATTTATTTTTTGTTTTTATAAATTTATAGTTTATTTAAATAATAATTTGAATATTAAAAGAAAGATGTTTATTTTTATAAAATAAAGACTAACAAATATATTATTTTTTCTAGGTCAATGTTACAACATCATCTTCATGGTGTTTTTGTTGTACAGACTAGACTCACTCGCCACTACTCAAGTGTATACGCTACACCTGGTGGTATTACTAGCTATGGTAAGGTAGAGTTGCTTGTTACTATACGGTAGATAAAGAGATATAATTGTGTACCATCGAACTCATAAAGTTCATTGTTATAAATAGTCGCCCGCAAAGTTAACACATTGGAAAATTATTAGATTTATTAATATTGCTATATTACGAATACGGTACTTTTAAGTGTATTTTTACTCTTTAATTTTGCCTAAAGCCTTTTATGTTAAGAAATATTGAATGAATATTTTCAACAAAATATTCTGTAGTTTGAATTGTGTTCCATATCCCCGATCTTCTCAGAGCAGAAAAACTGTTTGATCGACCATTTTAAGACAATAGTCCAATAGAAATATTGATATTCATAAAAAAAAATTTGAATTAAAAAAGGTATTAAATACAATTTTATTATTATTCCTCCATTGTGGTTGCTTTAAAATAATACTTAATATAACGCGTATAATGAATACTAATATTTGCTCTGATGAATTGCCTACAAATATGAAAAAAATTTATGCTATAAATTGAATTGAAAACTAAAAGTCTGCAAATCTGTAACAGTTACATGTAACAAATTATTTTTTTACTTTTGATGGTGGGTGTAATTGTTATTATTTGTATTATTATTAGTGTAAGTTCATTAAAAAATACTCCCACCATTAAAAGTAAAAAAAAATATGTGTGTAACTATCACATATCCACTTTCGATGTTATTTCAATACTATATCAAAAGATTGGTAAAACGCTCGCTATATGAAACCTTTTTTGGAATCAATTTTGGACCAAATAATGTAAATAAAAATTAAAAAAGTTTAGTGATTGCATTGGCAATGTTCTCCTGGGAAATGATTTACAAACTAAACACATTGAAATAAAAAAATTGATTGTGATTAGTGTATTGCTGTGCTAGCTTTAATGGCATAATAAACACATTAGTTCAGAGAATTTACAAGATAAATGAATGAATTGTGTTTTATGTTGTTTGTAGTTAATTAATGAATAATTGTTATGTTTACTCATTATAAATATAATAATAAAAAAAAAAAAAATTATTGAATACTATTTATAAGTGTGAAATATCTTAAATAAAGGGTGGATTATAATCCATAGGGTGGGCGTGGAGCAAATGGAACTATTCTGTACATAAAACTTAAAGAGTACGAACGATGTCGCTATAAACGATTTTAACTATATTTACCTAAATCAGAACGGAAATTTATATAAAAAAAATATTTTCTCTCTGATTAAAATGTTTGTTTGCTCTTACTTAATAATTTGAATTATAATAATGATGAAAATTATTCTATTTGACATATAACTAAGTAGAATTCTGACTAATTTTTGTGAGATAAAGCCAATGGTTAGAAAGTTAGGATGAACAAGGGCATAGTGAGTTTATTATCGTGATTATTGTCGCTTACCTTGACCTCATGATTGGCTACTTTTACTTAATTATAATTCAAAAAAAGTAAAAATTGGCTAGTCATTAGATAGTTTTGGGTGCTGGATACAGTGAACTACCGCCCAGTACTATTTTCTAAGCTCTTTTGACAATAAAATGCCTGCTAGAGTGTCTTTTATCATATAATTCTTAAAGAGTTTACGAAGAACATCTTAACAGGAAGACGTGCCTTTCCACTAGCACAAACAACAACGCATTCACAAAAATTTTGTTCTCACTATTTGTCACTTCCTAAAAACATTCGGTTGTCTTCGTAATAGGATTTTTTATGGTTTCTAAACATATGTGGTTACATGGCGTTTTAGTTATTATAATAAAGTCTCTTACAAAGCCTATCTCTTAAACTTAGATGCAAAGTTTTGTAGCTTTAATTCTCAAATTTATTTGGCATTGCATATAAATCATTCAACACGCGTGTTTATATTTTGGTTCTAAAGTTTGGTTAATTGACTATTGCCGCCTCATTCAGCTAATTTTTTACATTATTTTCGAAACTAAGATCTAGTTAAATCATAAAATATACTTGCTCTCTATTATTTTGCAGCTTATGTTATTTTCTCCAAAACTTTAATAAGTTCACTGTGCACTTCTTGCTCATGGTTCACTGTTGGATATGAGCATTCATTATATTGTACTGTTAAAAATCGAAGCTGTTCTATATTTAATTTGATTAAATTCTTATGTTAAATGGACTCAAAAAATAGATTTTTGAAATACACACTGGATGCCCGTTCAAATTACTATTGGTGGACAAAACACGCGTTAGGTAAATGCTCGTCAATTGTTGTACATGTTTTGTTACTACAATGGATAGTTTATTGATGAAAACTTAAAATTCATTGTGGTATATGGTTCAATATTGAACAGTTTACCCTACCTCTTTGAAAAAATCGATTAAAACTGTTGGTTTCTAATTAGGCTGGTCTCCGAAGGTAAAATTGCAAAAGATATCTCGATAACTAGTTACCCAATCGGAAATGTTATTATTTGATTCATCATAATCTAAAAACATTTTGCTAATTTTAATTTGAAATTTGTAATCAGGAGCCTCAAGAACATCAGGTACGACTTTATAAGCAGTTTTTAACGGAATCTTAAAAATTGACTTAAAGTGCAACCCAAAAATTTGTGCAAAATTTCCCTCAAACAAATACATATCAAGTCCATAAAACATTGCCTAAAAGAGTTTTTCAGTAAAAATGTTCGACTAAATCTATTGACAACAAAACGGTTGATAAAGTTTTTTTTTTTGTTAAATTTATTGTTGGCAGTGACTTTTGATAATTTATGGCCTACATAAGAATGAACCATTCATATATTAAAATGTCTTTTCAAAAATCTGCATTTCATATGTTGAGCAATAAAACAGAGTTATAAACACTTTTAATTAAAATAATTATTGACAATATAATTTACGGTTTTTAAAAAAATAGTGTGAAACTAGAAATTTAAATCATATTTTTATTTCAAATTTCTAATTAAAACCAAGAAATAAAAGAATGTTTGATGTGAAATAAATCAACTCGGTCCAAAAAAATTATGTGTTCGTTTTATTATTCAAGTCCCAGTGGAAATAATAATCATCAAGCTAAAATTTTATATGGGACTTAATTATCATCAGTGCACCAGACCAGAGTTTCCTCTTCAAAACTTCTGAAAGCTGATACTCTTTTTGGGAGCCCTTAAATATTCCGATTACGATCACAACCTTCAAATTGACAGATATTTGTTTTTTGTTATTGCAATAGAAAGATCATTCAATAACAAATATAAAAACCATTTTGTGCGTTGCCTTGGTTGATAAACTTGCATAGTTCTATTTTCGAACACTACGTTTTACTCGTCCTATTAAAATAACAAAAAACGAATGTTTGACAGTTTGAAGCTTGTGAACTTAATCGAAAACTTTACGGAATCCGAAAGTAAGCTCACTTTTCTGAAATGAAGAGAAAAAATTTGTTATGCTAATCCTCACTAAGAATATACAAATTATTAAATTGATTATTCCGAAAAAAGGGCTGGGTCCACAGACCATTACTGTACGTGATCCTATTGCAAATTGAAAAATCCGTTTTTAATTTTTTTTCCATTTTTGTTATTTTGGTATTGAAGTTTTTTTCAAATTCTAATGTAAAATTTAGTATCATTAAAATTCCCAATTAAAAGCAATCCAATCAGTAGGCCTTCGTTTAACCCTTAAAAATTGGAAGTATTTATGAATTCATTTTTAAAATTATTTTATATGTTTGTGCTGCACATTTAATCATTCAAATTGGAACATCAACCGTTACAATTTTTTTCCGGTTAATAAATATCATATAATTGAATCATTTTTAAATTACACGACGGATGTCAGGTAAAATATTAGAGTTAATGTGTGAAAAATGGTGCAAAATAGAGTGTTTTTGTTAGTAAAACATCTTTTGTTTGTACAATTATTTCCCTAGTAAAAGATTTTCTTTTCCTTTTCTTTGGTGGATTTTTCATACTTTTATATTTTTCATGTTAGGTAGTATCTCTGTAAAAATACAGGACATATGTTCATGCGAGTTTTCAGTACATAATATTGAAAGAAGCCTTTGCAAGCTTTTATTTAACTTGCCTTAATAGTGTCGATTCAAGCTTAATTCGAGCCATTGCATTTTAAAGGTATGTGTGACTTGCATACGCCCTCTTTTTTGGTTGAAAGTTCCATAAACTCCCGCTATTTTACTATGCAAGCTAGGAAAATGCAATTTTTTGCAATCGATGTGAAATGATAAAGGGAAATCTAAATAAAATAATATTTTTAATTTCACGACCTCGCGATAATTTTCCCGCAATATTTAATCTAGAGATACTTTACTAAATAGTTCAATGGAAAAGAACGGGCTTAAAAGCTTCTATCGCATAAAAAACAAGAACAAAAGGAAGTTTTTTGGTAAATTAGTTTATGACACAGCTTTTAAGACTTTCCATAAAGTTATTGAACTGAAAATATGGTATAAAAGCATATTTTAGAAATTTAGTATTATTTTTTCATATGACAATGGAGAATTTCCGAAAAATTAATAAATACAATAAAACTGTCAGGATCAGAAGTATAGATAGAAGATGTTGAAAATTCTTTGAAAAATAAAGACCATTAAATATTGTATGAATTAACCTACCTTTTTGGTACAAATTTTCGCCTATGTTTATATAATTCCATGATGAATTCAAATAAACAATTAACAAATAAAAAAATATACAAATTAACAAATCAATTATAATTAACGAGTTCAATCACACACCGAATTAATTAATTAATTCACTTTTAATAATAACAATAAAACAGTATAAAAAAAATTTTTTTATTTTTTTTTAACAAAATTTCATTTTCATATTGTATTCAAAAATAAAAAAATTTAAACTAAAAAAAAAAAAAAAATACACATAATATTTCAACAATAACAAAGAGTTCCTCTCCGCGTAATGTTATTATTAATTTTTTGTTTGTATTGTTAGTATTGTTATAAACACAAGAACAATATATATTATTACATTATTATTGCACGCAATATTTATTGTTGAAAGTCATTGTCCGACTTTAAAATACACACGTAGATATATATGGATGTTTGTTTATGAAAATAAATAGTGCTAGCTAGAGCTAGGCGGCTAGTTCTAGGTAGTGTTGTTAGTTGTGTTTGATAAAACGTTATTTAAAACACTAACTAAATAAGTAAATTTTTATGAAGCGACATCATCATTCAATGAGAAGTGCATCAACAACACCACTCTAAAAAATTCCCTTACAAAATCATCAACAAAAAAAGTATCATTCATTACCAGTATAATATAATTCCATCAACTTTTACATTAAATGTTTTTTGGTAGAGAGTATAAGAACTGGCGTCAAATTTCATCGGTGTATTTAATTTTCGTTAAGAGTTTCTGAAATGAATAATTTGTATACCACTTATGAGTGAATCGACTATCAGTTTATTTAATTCCCTTGCTTTGGGATGTGGGAGGCTACAAATATTGTAGAATTCGCGTAAAATCCGGACCATTTCATTTTTCTCTTGGAAGTAGTACCAATTAATGTGAAATAACACCAGTGACACAATTCTATCAACTTTTACATTGCATTTTTTTTGGTAGAGAGTATAAGAACTGACGTCTAATTGTTACGGAACACTTTATTTCTCTTCAGAGCTTCTGGAATGAATTATTTGCATACCACTAATGAGTGAATCGACTATCAGCTTGTCTAATGCCCTTGCGTTCGCATGCGGGAGTCTGCAAATCTGGCAGAATTCGAGTAAAATCCGGACCATTTCATTTTTCTCGTGCAAACAGTACCATTTAAAGTGGAATAATGAGTATTACAATTTTAAATATTTTTAATAACTTGCATCTTGTTTTTATCTATTTGGAATATTAAGTTACCTGATTGTTTTTTATCAAATCGGTAAATAATTTTATGGTTTGATATTGAAATTCCACAATTATTTTTATGTAATTGATAACAACAAAATTTACTATTTTATTTGAATATACAAATTAGAACAACTACCTAATTATATAATAGTATCCTCACAGTTGGAAATGAAATGAACACAGAATCCGAAACATGTCACACATTTTATATGTAATTAAGTGGAAAAAAAATTTGAAACTAAATATAATTTTATTGTTACCGAAATTATTATTTTTTTGTTTTTTATTTTATAAGCACTGTTAGTTTGATCAAAAATCGAAATAGAGATCGCAAAAGAATTACAAAATGCGGCACCAAATTATACAGGATAGACCAAAACTAATAACACTTTATTACACGAAAAACCAAAAATTCGTACTATCATTTTTTTTTTGCGATCTCGAAAATTAATTGCTACAACGTTTTTATAATGAAATATAATGCAATGCTATATTCTTATTAGATCTAGTTAAATCCAGGTCCTTACAAAACTACATATTTTTAAAAATTTTTACTATTTGAAACGAACAAAAATTTTACGTCGTAAATAAGCCCGCCATTGTATTTTGATTGCTGGCAATTCTTTCAGCAGGTAATCGTTTGGCGCGTTTCTATTTCAATAGATTTGGGAGAGTTTGAAATTTTTGAAACTTCATTCATGAACTTAAAAATAACATTTTAGAACTTTGTATAATTATTTTATCACCTTATTTCTTTTCGTTTTTGAGTTATCGGACAGATGAACAAACAAATTATAATTAGATGATATTAATAAATAGGTATTTTTATCAAATGTTTTTTTACAATGTTTCGACTAAATTTAATATAACCTCATATTTTTTTTATACATTACAAGTTATAAAAATTTAATAAATTGTAAATAAATTTCTAATAATTGTTAGCTTTATAAATATTTTATTCTTTTAACTTCACTTCATACATATTATGCACATTTTAGAGCGGCGTCCGTTCTGTACATGTGTTTGATTTAGTTCATGATAATAATAAAAAAATTCACTTCATGATCACAATCTAAAAACAAATGCGATATACAATTGGTTCTTTATGTGTTTAATTATCATATTAATGAATATATGGGGCAATTCATGTGAAGCGGACAACGGAAAAAAAAAAGTGTACATTTGAAATTTGTTCGACCATATTTGGCTTTGTTTTTCAGATGTGGGCTTATCAAAATTTTACATAATGGATTAAATAATTCTTTGAACGAAGTTTTTGGTTTGTACCTATAGAAAATTGCTCTTTCTAATATTTAATTCAATTTGTGTTTTTTCTAGATCTAAACAGGAAATAAAATCATAATTTTAATAGCTACGTCCGTTTTTATTTAAATGGTTTTAATTGAAAAATGAATCTGAAACTATAAATTTTACCATTTTATCAATATAATGTCAAACAATATCATCTTAAAAATTCGCATATCTCCCAAACTATTGTGGATTCTATTTTGAAACTTGTATGGTAAAATTCATATAAATGTAGCTTCATTTTGCAAGTTTATATTCGTAAAATAAATTATGTGTTCATACCATTTAGAAGTATATTAGGATTAAAGTCTCGCTTGGTTTTTTCGTTATCCGCTTCACATGAATAGCCCCATATTTTTGGTTGTATTTACCTCTTTTGTTTTTTATTTTTTAATAAATAACATTTATGAATAGTATTATTATGTCCACCTGATTAAAAACAGACTGTCATTATGCAAGAAACACAAAATAAATTATCATTTATACTATGACTATCCGAGTATATTATAGAGATACTCAATAGATTGAAGCGCTACGAGTACCGAGAATAACCAACAAAACTGCAAAAATAGAGCACAGCATTCTGTCAATTCTGTCAATAATAGTTTTTTAGACCTCCTCCCCTTTAAGACTACTTTAATGATTAAAAACGCAAATATAAATATAACTTCTGTTAACACCTGCGGTGAAGACACAAGCAGAAATTAATTTTTTTTGTGTAGACTTTTTCGGGAAAAATAAATTTAAAAAAAAATTTATAGTCCAATCAAAAGGTTTCAAATAAAAGTTGTTTATTTTGAAAAAAAAAAAAGATTTTTTGTCTTTGGATTTGTTTCTCTCTTTAACGGTTTGATCATGAATCGCTCCACTTCCATTAGATTCAATGGACCGATTTTGCTCATTCACGAGCATGGTCTTACTTTTTATGTCTAAAGTACGTAATCACAATTTCAACTCGCTACGTCTTTTCGTTTTTCAGTTATATTGGTCACGGACGGACAGACAAACATGCGGAAATTGATTAATTCGATTCTACGGACATCTATACGAAAATTTTGTTTATGCGGTCAATATGAAGTAGCATTACAAACTATATGTCGAGTATGTGAAATATGTCAGGTATAATAATATACTGTGATATATTGCATATATGTCGGGTATATAAATCGTTTACTGGTCTATAAAACAATCATCTTAATAATGTTGACGTTAAATAAATACGATTAAAAAAATTATGGTTATAAAAAATGTACTTTAAAATAACACACCTATTAATTAGCTATTAACCAAATGACCTTTGAAAAGAAATAATTTAATTTTTTTTTTTTTTAGTATTAAACAGACAAAATTTATTTATGAATCAAATTCGCAGCATGTGAATTAAACACTAACTTTCATTACTTGCTAATATACACTTTCTTTCTCAAATAAATTGTAAAAGAAGGAAGTGAAATAATTGCAAAATCTTGATGAATAGTAGATCAAAACAAAAATTTGATTTTGTGATTACATATTTCGTTTCAAAACATTCCCTAGATTATCTAGTTCAATTGAATTTTGGAATTATAATGTCAATGACTTTCATAATTAGGAATTCTGTTTTAATATTTATATATACTTGTGGTGGAACCGGCATTTTATTAATCGTTTTTGTATTGGGACTTCCGAATAAATTCTCAATTAGGCCTCACTTGGGAAGAATTTATGATTGATTTCCAAGATCCAAATGGGATTGACATGCTCAAGATATTTTCAATTGATTTCAATATTAGAAAGTATCCCAGCATATGTCCCAATGTGTTGTGATAATTTCTAATCGGCATATTAACAAATTCCAGCACTACGGTTATTGAAGATTATTTTCTATAAATACACTTTCGACTTGTGTACCTACATACTCTTAGCCAAGAGGAATATATATTAACATGGGAATTCGCATAAGGGTTCGAATCCAGGAAGTGGCAGTTTTATTAATTATATTAATAATAAAAAACGAGGTAGTTGGTTGATCACACTGTCGTCGCTTAGATAAAAACGGAGTATCTGGCTCCACCAACAATATAATAACAATATAAATGTCACTTTGTGCCTTCAGGTGATGGAGTGTTCTAAACACAGGACCAAAAGGTCTAGGTACAAGGAACGCAGTTGCGGTTCCCCTTCATAATATACTTTTACAAAAGGGTTCATAATGAACTTTAAACAGAAAAGAATACAGAAAATTCTGTTTATCATTAGATAGTATTGTAATCAAAATGGAAGAACTAAAGAATTAAATTTAATCGATTTTATTAAACCTAATTAAATTAAGGGGATTTACACGAAATTGAAAAGCATACAACTTTCCAGCACTATTAACTCAAAAAATTTCTTATTCAAATATTATATAAAATTTGGTATGTACAATATTGGCATGAAAACGTAGGGTTTGTCGAAGAGTTTTACACGAAAAATAAATTTGTCAATATAAAATCTTTTAACTTAAAAATTTTTTTTCGGAAAAAACTCTTCTATAAGCACTAAGTTTTCATGTTAATATTAACAGCTTAACAGCTTGTTAGAAGCTTCTTTATGTCAAAAACAGCTTTGGATAATCACTCTTAAGTTCGGTTTATTTTTTTATTTATTTTTACAAATGCACTTTTACGAAGAATACAAATACACATTATAACCCAGTTTGGTTATCATTTTTTTCTGTAACAACATAACGGTATTGTTAAACAACTATAATAGCATTTACAAATCTGGCATTTTTTTTTTTTACTAAGAATTCTGATTGATGATAATATGTACCTACACTTACTTGATATTACCTTCATTCGAACATTTTCTAATATCCGTAACTACAATCAAGCGTACCCAATAATCAAGAAAAAAATTAATTAATATTACATTAGTGCCATTACTGTGATATGATTAACTGCAACGACATATTTTATCGATGTTTTAAATGCATATTTTCTGTAATACAGTATCAGTCGGCGCCGCACCTTAGCAATACTAATAAAAGTCGACATTATCTTAACAATTTTGATACTCGTCTTGTGTATAATATGTCGGAGTATATATATGTTTTAGTCTAAAGTTTGTAACGATACAAAATATTGATTATAATAAACGGACTCTGAAACTCTAAATTGTAGATTTTGAATATATTTTGAAAAAAAAACTTATGAGGATGATTTCTAAACCAAGTGCAAAAGAGAGCTTCCAATCTCGCTCTGCTTTACTGATATTTCCACGAGTTTAATTCTGATAGTCTAATGTTTTTAATAGTCCTTAATTTGCCAGTTCTAGACGACAAATTTATTATTGTACAATTCTTACTAATTAAAATTTTAGATAATCTTGTAGAGTATTTATTAAAAAAGTTTTGGAATATTAAGGAATGACTATTTATCAATGATCCCGGGGCCTCCAGATCTTATTTATTTTCTCAGAAATCAAAGGTGTGTGACAGTGTAGTGTCAGTATATACTTTTACTGATTGCATAACTGCAAGCTAGCACCGAAGACCAATTTACAGGTGTTAAATGTAGGTAAAGCCATGACTCAATTTTCTTTCTTTTCTTTTCTCAGAGCTGATATTTAAGTATGTTTCTGTCGGCGGTAATCTTTTCCAGACTAATATAATAAATTCAAAAGTACCTCGTCTGTGTGTTACCCAATCATGCATAAACTTTTGAACCGATTTAAAAGAAATTTGCTACATAGATAATCTAGAGCGTAAGAAAGGATATAAGTATGAAATTTTGAATGGATATTACGTCGTTTTTGATGGAAGCTTGAAACTTATTTTGGGCTTTTGATTAGACATAAATAAATAAAAAGTTTGTACAAGTTTTACCCTAAATGGGGTTAAAATAGGAGATGAAAGTTTTCGTGTGACGACATCGACAAAAAATCATGCGCCTTAGAAAATAAAATTATAGAACAAATACAGTGAATTACGGTGGAGGAAAATGCCCAAGTTAATAATATTATAAAGAGAAAACATTAGTATTTATATATTTTTGTATGTAAAGAATAAACTTAAAAACTACTAGATTCTTTTAAAAAATTCTTTCACCGTTGGGTAGATACACTATCCCCGGTTGACATAGGCTGATTTATCCCTGTATCAAATACCTTCTATGAGCAGCCAGACCAATTTTAGTGGCCAAACATACCCTCAGACACATGTTAAGAGGCGTTATGAGTAAATGTGACAGCTAGATTTTTTCATAATATAGCTTTATGAAACTTATTACTGCTAGTATTGGTCTTCAAGAATAAGAAATCATATTTTAACTCTTAATATTATAAAGATAATTATAGTATATTTTACTATTGTACGTACATTTGTTGAGTACGGTAATTTTTCTAGTTCAAAAATTATAATTCATATTATTCTGCACAATAAAAGGCATAAATAAAATCGAATATAATATTAACATATCAAAGGAATCGACAAGAAATTTGAATTCTGATACAAATATAGGTGATATTCTTTATTAACATCAGCAATTAAAATATGTTATATAATATTTAGATTCTAAATTAATTTTGTTTCAACATTATACAATCTAAATAATTTTAATTATTAATCAAGATTATTACATTGCAAACCTTATTTAACATATTATGTGATATTAATTATTATTTCAACTTATTAATTTTTATAATTGAAAATAGACATCAAAGGTATATTTGTTATTTATTCAGACAATAAAAACCGGTAGTAAAAGAAATTATTGGGTTAATTTTTGAATTAAAATTGATTTATTGATGCCTACAGATTTTTTGACTTACATAAATTTAAAATGATATGCAAATATGCTTTAATAATAATTTTTTCATCCCTATGAAAGTAAGTTTTCGATTCTTCGATCAAATAATAATATAAAACTAAGACTTTCGACAATCGGAAACTTTCCAATTCACTTGGCCTTCGATTTTATTTATTAAGTATTTCTTAATGAGATGTAAAAAGATCTACCGATAATTGATACGTATTTTAACAGCAAAAAATGCAAATTTATTTCAAGGGAAATAGTTATAATCAATATTTTTGTACAAATTTAATTTCTGAGAAGGTCATATTAAAACATCTAAAATGATTTAGAAGATTTAAAACGTAAATATGATGACCAATAATTATAAACATCATTTTAACATGTTTATACAACTGAATTTACATGAACGTAATGCAAATTGCGTATAAAAACAAAGATTTGTTCTATAGATGAAAAATATGTTTTAAATTTTTTGCATTTTCTAATTTCATAAACAATTTAAAACATATTTTGGTCTATTTTGAATAATAGCATAAACATATCCCAAATACTAGGAAACCACTTGTAGTCTATCAAACCGCAAACTGGTACAACTTAAAACCTCCACCTTTAAAACTGATAGCCTCAACCTCGTTTTTATAACATTCTTATAATTATATACAAAGCATTAAAAATATACAAAGCATTCTAAATTCAAAATTTTCTAATGAGGATCATTCAATTTAAATGGTCTAGAATGACAATTTATACATGTTTTATCATTTATTATATACTAGTAATAATTATTCTACTAATTGGTTCATTTTGATACAGTAATGTATCAACAATTGATGAAAAATAACAATTCTTTGAAAATTAATTAAACAATTTTGGTTAAAAAATCATGACCTTGGGTTGTCTCAAACATGTATTTGAAACATCAGTATGACAATTTAGAGAAAAACACATTTGCATTTGTAAAAAATTGAGGTGGATTTGTTTTTGGAACTAAATGCACCGATTTCTACTAGATTAATAATTGTTTATTTAAACCTTTTATTGTTCAGATTATAATATTCAAACTAAATTTATCAAATAAAGGTCCATAAACTAATTTATTTATAATTAAATTATATTTGGTGTGTATTTATGGTAAAAAAGAAAGTCAAAATGATATAAATCAAATTGGTATAAGAGAAAGATGCTTTAAATCATCTGTTTATTTGTTGACCATATGATTTAAATCTAATCAGCGATCTGAATCGAATTTATTTTTTAAATTTAATTAATAGATTTTAAGATAGACGAACGATGACATAACATCATCAAACCATCTTTTACAATAATTTTTTAGAAAGTAAATATGACATTCTAATAAACTATAGCATTTTCTAATGATTTAAAATATTAAATATTTTGAAAATTAACTATCGGCTGATGTGTACGTGCATTCATATGAAATTGGTATGTAAATTGTGACGATTTAGTCTATTGAGATTGGATAAATGTACAAATAAAAATTTTCCAATTTTTATATTGAATGTAAAATTGAATACAGTTAACATCAAACAGTTTTTTGTCTTTTTTGGCTATTATTAATATTAACAGTTGGAGTACAACAATATTTTATAGAGTATGCGAGAAAAATATAATTTTCTTTTACGGGTTAGTTTATTATGTAAAATATTATTCTATACAATTTTATTTAAAACTTTTTCTTCTAAGTATTTCCATTTATCCCAACTCAAATCTCATGCCTTCCAAATAGATTAGTGCTGATGACATGCAGGTCGTATTCTTTCCAGATTGTAGTTTCCATAATTATAATATTATAATTGATTACTGAAAAATATTACAACCTAATAAAACAATAATTAAAACCTAATAAAAAATAATAAAATTAATAATGATTTTAATAATTAAATATAACATAATAGTATCATTGTTATTTTAATAGACATAACAGGTATATACTAATATTATGTACACTGGACGTTGGGACAATTGAAAAATTATTTTAGAAAAGATGAGAGCTGAATTGATCTACAAGATGCAAATGATCGCAAATTGATCAATCTTAGACCTCATCGATATTCTAAAACTTCATTCTTTTTGGTCTATGGGATATGGTGACGCCAATTTAATGCAAGCTAGTGTAGAAAAGGTTTAATAACATTATTAGAACCGTTCTACATAATCGGTAGTCGGTTGTCGGCTAGACGTACGCAAGAGCATTTCAACCTATTTTTGACATTAATGGGCAAAAATGCTTTGCGACTAGCGACTATGTAGATCGGGTGTTAGACATATATTGTATTTAATTATACTATCTGGTAATCGTAATATATCAATTCTTTTTCAAATATTCAGTTATTTACAAACAGGTGCTGGTTGAAAATCCAGATACCTGGATATTACAAATCAAGTCCGTCCAGCAGCGAGATGCTGGCGAATATGAATGTCTAATTACCACTTACCCTCTTTTGTACACCAGTAAATATGTTATGATTCTATTTAGAAGATTCGGAAAATAATTTCGATTAATTACTATGACGTATGTTTATTGTGTATGATTTTACCACCCAAACAAAATTATTTACAAGATTATAGTTAGTTATCTTGCATTCCAAGGTTAAATCCTTATTTAAATATATTTATCGTCAGTATAACAATGATTGAAACAATGACTGGACTTAATGGATTAATCAAAAAAACTTTTGATCTACCCATTACACCCAGCCATACTAAATATAGCCTAGTAACAATCGGCGCATGAGTAACAGAAACTAATTATCTACATGATGATTTAAATGCAAGTTGTCAGGGATACATTCGGTGGCGAACGAATTTTTTGAACAATTTCAAGGAACTGTTTTTAATGAAATATGAATACATAAGGTCCTATTACTTTTTACTCAACGTGTTAATTATGTTGATCATCGTCCATACACTATCAACGTTTTCATAACTTGTTTACGTTTTTTATACTGTATCAATTGATCGTTAACAGGTTGACGAAAAAAATGACAAAACATGTCTCATAAAAAGATTAACTTAATTAGCCGATACAAGTTATTATATTTTATTGTGAGATGGTGGTTTGATTGTGAATTGGGGGGTGGATCGATATTATTGTATGGGTATTGTGCATTAATGTTATTACAAATATAATGCATAACAAATTCTGAAACAACATATATAGCGATTGTTCTTGTATGATACAATAGAATACGTAATGTGTTTTTTTCGAATAATTCTCTAAAATTATTCGAAAATCTGATTTTTATTTTAATAGCATGTAGAAAAAATGCAATAGGTAATTAGTAATATAATTTATATTGAAATCAAAATTAGTTTTCATTATAATATGTAAAATGGCAAACCTGCAAACATATTCTATTTTTATTTGATCTTCGAACAAATGAATAAAATTTTCTTGAATCCTACCTAAGACACCAATTAAATTGAAATAGAATTCAATTTATGAACTGATGATTATTTTGAAAAATTTAATTTACATAGGTAATTATTATTATTTTGCTGTGTTAAAGAAAGCTTTTATATTTCGATGATACATAGTTAATTTATAGTTTCAAGTATAATATTATAGTTTTTAAGTATAATTTTATTGACTAGAATTTATTGATTTTCAATAATCTTCAAGTCAACAAAATCGATTTTACCATATTTTACCAATTTGTTTGCCAAATTTGTTGACAACATTTACGTTTTTATGGGCTGAGAAATTTATTTCATCAATTTTTCCTTCATCGAAATAATTGATAAAACAATTTATGTTTAAGTGTACAGTGTATAGCTCTTATTAGATATGCATAAGTTTTCTTTATATTGTAAGTTTTTATTTAAATAGTGCGATAGCCAATTACAAAAACATCTCTCTTTAAGCTACGAGATAGAAAACTATTGTAAAGTTTGGCTATTTTGTATTTATAAACTTATGAAACTTTTGTATTATAAATAACTCAATATTTTTTTCACTTTTCTATACATTCCAACAATACTGAAGTTTGACTTCCACAACAAATGATCTACTATTTGTCAATACTGTGAAATCCTTTGTTTTGATCAGTTTTTGTCATTATGATGATAACTTCATCACAATAATAATAAAAAAGTTATACAGAGTAATCAATTTAACGATTCAAATATAAGTATGAGGGCAATAAAACATTTGAAAACTAGTTAGTTGTCTATCGATGTTTTGATTTAAGGCGTTATAAACAACAAATCCTTATTGTTGTACAGATATCATAGAAAACTCTGTACGTATGAAATAACCTGTATTATATTCTGATTAAAATATTACTAACTCTCTCAAGATTGAGCCATGCTGATATTATTATTGATTATATCATACATAAATCGTTGACATTGATTGATAAGATTTAAAGCACTTAAATAATTACAAGTAGAGTCGTTGATTTGTGTTTGATAATTTTTTTAAAAGAATTTTTAAAGTAAATAAATATGCATTCTATTTTTATTGGATCATCTGATAAATATTTTTAATTTAACTAAAATTCGTATATAGATATGTTACGGTAAATGTACACTCAAAAAGTTAGGTATATGTGAACTGAATATAATGTATATGTACATTTCCCGGCAAATGTGTACTTTTGCCTTCAGGTTTTGGTAAATTTATACTCTTACCTTCATGTTTTAAGAAAAGTTGGAATACAAATAAATTAAAAATGTTGTTGCAGTAAAGAATATTTATTTAAATAAACATAATACAAAATACTAACGAAAATTATTTTAATTAAAAAATGTAAATGACAAACAAAACATAGTTTTCTTTCCATATTATATAATATGTCGTAGGTTATGATCCCAATATTTATAAATACAATTTACGTCGTAGTTTTTCAGGACCAATACGATGAGAATCAAACAAATAATAATAATACAACATACTTTTCTTTATTATAAAAGTTAAATTTTATAAAACTCACATTTACCAAAAGGACATGGTCATTGTGAATTCAATGTACATTTCCCTTCTTTGAAATTCTAAATGTTAGTTGAATGCACATTACCCAAACGAGGAGGCAAATGTGTACATTTACCGGAAAATATGTACATTTGCCGCAATATCGACTTTTACCGTAACAGATACATTATAGTACTTACTATAGTTCTTAATCCCGTAATTATAATCTTGTTGTTTACTAAATTTTTGTACAAGTAAGTTCAAAAATTTTATATAGTTTTCATTTTTCAAGATAGGATAGAATTTCGAAAATATTGGCAGAGAAGGGCGATGAACTGGAAAAACATCCGGATAAGGTAACAAGTGATGAAAAAGAATCTACCACAAACGTTATTTGTGCATTGGCTGCAGCAGACCAGTATATACCTTCGTTTTTTATATTTAAAAGAAAGCGAATAAATGGTTTACATTAACTAAAGCTTTAAAAACAAATTTTTAAATTTTATATCACCCGAAAAACAGTTTCCGTGGTTGTATAACAGTACTTTTTGTTAGTAAAATTTGGCGGCAAAAAATAATTTTTAAGGGGAGTGCCGAATTTAACTGATTTTTTACTTTTTAGTGCAGGTTTCGTTTTAGTCGTTTATATTTTTTTCGAAAGATGTTACTTTTGAGTTTTTGCATACATCAGCGTACATTTTTTTTGTAGGTGATACATAATCAACCAAATGCGTCACCTCTTATTCTTGGAGTTGGAATTTATTTTGCATACTTCGAAGTCATCAAAATCAGAAATTTTTTACGTGAACACCTCTTACTTTTTATGTCGGCCAAAATTCACCAAAATCGGAGCTGTTCTTGGGAATCTATAGATGAAATCGGAACACGCGTTCGAAAGTAACTGCGTAGCAATAATTGATATATAGATACATATAGATATACATAATATACACATGCAAACAAGCAAACATTCATTCAGATAATCGAAATACAAAAATCATCCAGTTTACCATCGACTTCACATCGCGCGGTCGTTCAATTAACAAAATAAATTTAAAAAAAATTTTTTTTTTCAGGTTCCACCATTTAAATTCGGAATCAAAACGCAAAATTTAATCAGAGGAAAATTTGGATGAAGCCTTTTTCGGATGCCTGTACTAATGACTTAAAAAAAAAATTCAATATGTTTTTCCAGATTTATTAATAAAAGTCATGTAATATTGTTAATAATAAAAAATTAGATACTTATAGTTATTGTTTTAATTAATTTAATCTAAAGCAACTATTGTGCTTACATTGAGACATTAACGGATTAATTTAAAAGCATCATAAAAACATTGTTGATTTATAGATAATTAACTACAAACACTGATAGATTAAATGGGGATAGTTGTTTCTATAGAGTGTACACATGATAGAAATCATAATGGTGGTAAATAATATGCGGCCAAATTTGTATTCTATTCTTTACTTATATGCAATATATTTTACACAAACGTTGATTACATAGCATAAAAAAATGATCATTTAAAATCGGTATAATTTTTTCATTTGAGTACCGCTGGCTGGGTTATGCAAATTTGAGAACCCTCTACAAAAAAAGTTAAAAAATGTCAGTCTTCTTTTTGTTTACAAGCGTCTACCCAAATAAGGTCACGATTAAATATAAAAAATTGAAATCTTCAATTAAAATATGAAATTCAACAAACTAAAAATAACAACTAACAGAGTTAATTGTTTAGATACTTGACATATGATTAGAGATTAGATAGGGACTATTTTTAATTGGCATTCATAGAATACTATATGTATCCAGCCTATACAGTTATATATACTTGTACTGGGACAGTTTTTGTATTGGTCTTAGTGTTCGATATTCAGCCTTGGTCTTGTTCTTGCTCAAATACATCAAGTCTTCAAGATCTACATTCAAGATCTTCGTCTTGGTTATAAAGTCTTTCTCTTGAGAGTCTTATCTTATTCTTGGTCTTACTTATCTCACCTAATACGTTATATATTATATTTTATATATATATTTCATATCAAGAGGGGGAAATGCATTACTGCACTAACCGGAAAAGGAAATGCATTACTCCTAACTTTCTGAGTGCGGGGAACGGACTAGACATATCTAGAACATACCCGCTAAAACTAACTGTTGAGGATACTCTATTGTCCCCCTGCGGAACCACCGTCAGGCTTTACTTCTCCGGAGAGGACTGGCTAACTACTGTCTACTTCATTAGTATGGATGTGGACGTCTTCTTGTTCGATCTTCTTGGAGAATCTTCATAACCTTGGCCGTTGCATCGGCCACTGCCTTATATTAATTTTTCTCACAGCGGACCATCAGACCGACGAGGTTTTCTGGCGTATCATGGAGAATTGTGTCCAATTCCGCTCTTTCTGCAGCAAAACGGTGACTAGAGACTGGACTTCGATTCAGCGTGCCAGAGTTGCCCAAATGAAGAGGAAACAGCGGAGCACATTTGCTTCTCCAGTCCCCGTTTTGATGCAGGCAAGATGGAACATAATTCTCCATGATACGCCAGAAAACCTCGTATATATATCAATGTGTATGTGTATTGCATTTCTATGGTAGCCGGGCACCAGGTACCGGGTACTAGTTTTTTACTTATATTCGTGGCGAATAATAAAATGATTGTTATTCTTAGGTCCAAATAATGCCGATAATTATTATGAGGCTCGTTTAAATAAAAACTAAATAATTTAATTTTACACTATAAAATTCACTCCTTAACTTCAAATAAGTATTATATTTCCGAGTTTTGATCAGAGATATGATTACAGTTAAATTATCATTAAATAAATGACGTATCTGTATTATTTACATGCTTTTTTTATAACGCAAAATTCAAAGGTCACATTTAATTATGATGATTTTAAAAACACTAAAATATCACACGATAATATTTTGGTAGCACTAATCAATCAAAGATTTATTTTAATATCAAATAAATGAAATTAAAAAAAAAAAAAAAAAAAAAAAAAAAAACTAAAAATAATTGACAAACAACGAATAATTTTTATAATACTAATTCTTCGTAATACTGAATTCATATGAAACTAGCTTTTACCCGCATTTCGTTTGTCCATAATTCGTAATTTGTGTAGTGTACTTTAACTGCACAAGTTCAATCCTTATGGCATATTCTAACCTTAAAAATTGAACATAAACAAAAAGAAAAATTATTTTTAATATACACCTACAACTTTTGTGTGAGATCGACACAATTTTAGCTGAAATTTAGCGAACAAACATATAAATAATTTTTCTTATAATAATTCTTATGATTAAGAATAGTTGAAATATTGATGCTCAATTATATACCGCGTATCTAAACAATTAATGATGTTAGATGTTATCTCAGTTGTTTTTTTTTTACGTCACATTTAAGAGTGATCGATCAATAGTAAAAAATTAAATTTTTCAAACTGCAGTACATCAAAATCTTTTTTCTTCTACATATGGAATGATGCGATTTTTTATACTCGATACGGTTTGTATTTGCATTATGTGAAAATTATGATATCCAATTTTTCAAAAGAAAAGTCTCTAGAAGAAAATGAATTAATTAATTTAGTTTAGAAAATTATATTTATAGATGTTTGTTAATAATTGGCAATATGATTATTACAATATATTTCCGAATATCTTCTATGCTCTTCTATGCATTTTTAAAAATTCAAAAGTTACATTAATTTTAATGTATAACAAACTAGCCGGTATCAGATTTTGCTGTTGCAGAAGAGGTCTTAGGTGTCTCAAAGGTGGCAAGAAAAATCTTTGAATTTATGTACTAGGTATAAACCTAGGTATAAGCCATAAGCCATAGTACTAGGCATAAACAAAAATGAAGCCCTTTCGACTTTGCTCGCTAAGTTAGAGAGAGGCTTCACTTTGTTTTAGGCCTATGGATCAAAGTCTTCGTACTGAAAGTTAAAGTCTAAAAAATGAAGTAAGATTACTGTTACAGAAAATTGTATGTGATTGAAATCTTGAAAATGGTTTTTATTCACCCGATATCTAAATGTAACTCATTCGATGAAGACCATTCAGAAATGAAGTATTTCAGACATACATTATGAGAAAGCTGTGCCAGTTAAAGATAGTGAATTATTTGTTCTAAGTTGAATACAAGGACCTGCTAGAGAAAAGTTTTTAAAAATAAATTATTTCATTGAAAGATCTATTAAAAACAGAAAAAATAATTTTTCGATAATTAACGTCATATCAAAATGGTATTTACTTTAACCAGACATATTGGTATTTAGTGTAACTCCCTTTAATGATTTTAAATATTAATTATATACCATTGAAAGATCTATTGAAAACAAAAAAGGTTATTATAGTTTGATAATTATCGTCATATTAAAAATCTATTCATTTTAATCACATAATTTAACTGCCATTAATTCTTAGGGAATATGTTAAAAATAAATTTTCCTTGTTTTGGGATTATAATGTTTCTAAATTTAGATTTAACAATAAAATTAACTACTCTGCGTATCAAATAAATTAATACCTGCAATTTTCAATTATCATGTAATTAAAAAATTCATAAAATTTATTGGAGAACAATAGAATCCAAATAGTGTGTTTTTATCATCAAATTATTGAATCGATTTTTGCCAAAAGTATTATTGATTAATTAAGATTATTTTTGAATGAAAGATAATAAATTTCTAGTATTTATATATAAATTTAAAAGGTGTAGTCTTCAATCATATTGTGTCAAAAAACGCGATACAATGAGATTATTACTATTATTACTTTTAAATGTGTTAACACTTTATTATTGCCATTTGGGTAAGCATTATTTATTTATTTGTATATTTTAATTTATTCAAAATATTTTTTATATACAAAGCAATATAGAAGTAAACGTAAAGAAAATTTTGTCGAGTCAAGTTAATATGCAATTTTTTTCTTTTACTACTATAGTAAAAAAAAAGCAAAAGAAAATCGAATTCGGGTTTTCACCGGAAATACATGTTTTGAGGTTATATCCGAATAAAAAAAAAAAAAAAAAGAATTTTTCAAAAATTGATCTGTGCGTATTTATGTGTGGCAGCGATATACTTTATCGAATACTTTATCCAAAATTTACCAAACTTTGTGTTCTGTCTTCATATTATATGGAGTTGTGACGCTAAGGTTTTGGTAAAAATCGGATTACCGCGTCTTTATTCTAGTGATTTACAGTTTTTTTTTTTTGCATCATACTCGAAAATAGCTCTAACAATTTTCGTCAAACTTAGTATCATCATAGAATATTTTATGTTTTACAACTTTTATTTGAAACCTCTGTCGGGGAAAATTCAAATAAGGGAGAAAAATTCAACTTGTCTAATATTTATACTTTCATACAGAATATTTTAAATACTGTTTAATGACCAGATAATTTATTAGACGTATAATTAAATGATTTAAAACATTATGTTCAATGATCTGGATAATTTTAAATGTTAAGTTGACATACCATTGAAAATGCCATGGCGCTACACTTATAGTTTTCAATAACATTTATATTTTTTGTAGATATTGAACACAATTTAATTTAGTAACACAGTTAAATACAGGCCAAGGTAAATAGGTATATGCCTTCAACCGAATAACGTTGACATTGCAAAATAAAAAAGTTTCATTCATATTTAATGTGTAAAAATTATAAAAATCCAGATTTTGTAACAAGTTATAACTTATTAAATAATTTAAGTAGTGCCTTAAAAAACAATAAAACTTAGACTTCTATGTGCTTTGATATCTATGTGCTTTCGTAGTTTTCTTTACAACTGAGTGACAAAAATCTAGGTGGATCAGTAAAAAAAAAGCAAAAAAATCCATATTCGCAATAAGAAACAAATTCTTATTTCTAAGAAAATGAGATTCCTGTATAGAAAGATGTTCATTCAGAGGCTTTCATCAGTTGCTTGTACAATTGAGAATTCGCCCCGGGAAATTGAGAAATTCTGGGAAATTTTGTCAAAATTCGAACGAATAATAGATATTTTTAGGATAACAGTTTTATGGGAAATGCAGAACAAGATCCAGAAAAACCGTTTTGTGGATAATGAAATACTTATAAAAAATCGGAAAACTCGCGGCAATTAGAAATGAATTTTTCGAACTGTCTACGGTCCTTTAATAATCTATAAATAATCGCACATTAATTCTATCGTGTATTTTAAAACACTACCTAATGTTAATGTTTTTGATTTATATTCTACCAAATTTTCCAAATAGCGAAGTATTTGATTTGTACTTTTATATTTATTTATTTATTTATTTTTGTTATTTAATCTAAATTTGGTTATTTATAGGGCATGCAGCTCCTTACAATGAAGATCATTCATCGTTAGCAGACTCAAAACTTGAGCTAATTGAAGATTTTATCGATGAATTAGAAGAAGGTGATTATGATGAGGAATATGATACCGATGACCCATATCCAGAAGATATTGTTACAGGAGAGTATTTAAATGAGATTCGGTTCCAAGACGAAGATGGAATTTGGCGTACCATCAATTTAAATGATACTCTTGATCCAGATTATTTGTATGATTATGAAAATCTAACATGGGTTGACGAACCTGAATATGATATGGTCGATATTGGTGGAGATAATAATAATTTATTACAAAACCGACTTGCTACAACTCCATTAAGTATCAGCGATAATGTCATACCAAGTTTATATTCAAAAGATGACCCAGATACAGCTTACAATTTAAATACAGTAAATGGTAGGGATGCACCATTTGATATTAATCATCCAACGAAAGTAGTCGTTCACGGTTGGTTAGAAAATGGCGGCAAAATGTGGGTGAACCGTCTCAAAGATAAATATTTTATTAATGGATACCATAATGTCGTATTAGTTGATTGGCAAAAATATGCTTTATTAGAATATACATTTGCAGCACGAAAAACACGTAAAATCGGTGCTTATGTTGGTCAAGTCCTTATATCATTAATATTAGCTGAAAAAATTCGCATCGAAGATATACATATCGTCGGACATTCATTGGGTGCACATATTGCTGGCATTGCTGCTAAAACTATTGAAAAACAATTAGGAAAAAAAGTTGGACGTATTACTGGCTTAGATCCAGCGGGACCGATGTTTGAAAAACCACTGTTAGTACGAAAGAAGAAACGTCTAGTCAAAGAGGATGCTGAATTTGTTGATATCATTCATACTTGTGGGGGTTTGTTAGGCTTCAAACGAGCTATTGGCCATGCTGATTTCTTCCCAAATGGTGGAAAAAATATACAACCAGGATGTGGTGTGTTAAAGAATGGTAAGTATTAAAATTTATTTTAAATATCCACGTTCACAAATGACTCATTATACCTCGGTTTCCAGAAGTATTTTAATTATTTTTTACATTACTCAAGAAGATATCCTGTAATTTTGATAAACAATATATGTTTCTTAAATAATAATTGTAATAACGGTAATCAATAACACATTTAGTGTGATATAAGAATAGAATACAGCAAAACATGGCGTGTGTATACAAAATAAAGTATGCGTTATAGGTACAATACATTAAATAAACATACTGTATACAGATTTTTGTATCTCTTGGTATCCAAAAAATAATGCTAGAATACTGCTTTTGGAAAAATATTTTAGTTTGATAAAAACAAAAACAACACACTAATTTTTCTAAATTTTTTTTAGCAATTTGCAGCCATGCTCGAGGATACAAATTTTTCACTGAATCTGTGAATTCTGAACGTTTTGTTTCAACACCATGCGGTTCTTGGAAAAAATACAAAAAAGGCAAATGTGATGACGGTGTGAAAGTCTCAATGGGCTATTATTTAGATACAACAATTGCCAGTGGTAAATATTATCTACGAACGAAAAAGCGTTCACCTTATGCTAAAGGTTAAAAATTACAAGTCTATTGAATTGTCAAATTATCTATAGACAAATTATTATTTTGATATTATTATGTTATGTAAAAATCATTATGTAAAAAAAGATGCAAATTGTTAATTTTGTTAATTTTCATTCAGTTTTAAGAGTTTTAATAAACATTTTATGCAAATAATTATTTTTATGGTATAATTTTTAATCAAACCAGTTTCACTATAATATTATTGATATTTTATAATATAGCAAATTCATTTTTAATTCTGCTTGTGCATATTTTTGGCTATTTCTTTCTTTTACCATAAATCAATCATAAGTAAAAGTAATCACAGTCAAATTATCGAAGTCAACATTTTATTGGAAATACATGTTTTGAGATACTTTCAGTTTTGAGATATAAATTGCCTGTGTGTCTGTCGTACGGTCTATCTGTTGGAAGAATATATTTCGAAGCGAAAGAATTGCAACCGCATAATTTTATTTGGGCTTCGGGTGATCCAAAGACGAAAAAATGAGAATTTCACCAAAATCGACCAATCGGTTTCTCTATTTCCCTTTTCTTTACAGTTATTTGATGCTTCTAAAAAAAAATCCCGAAGTTAATAATGTTATATTGAATATGTTCGAACTATTTACATTTTTTACAACGTATTTCTATTTGCTCATTGTCAATTGTGCAATTCGAAATTATCCTGCAATCTCCCTGGATATTCAAAAATCATCGTTATCATCCTCATACGACCACCATAATCGCCCCCACTGTTTTTATTTCATCTTAATGCCAGCCCATCTGGATCCGCGTTTGAAGATCAGTTTATTTTCATCATTATGCGTGGTATTATTCAGTTTCCACCTTTTATCACTTTTCCCAAGTATATTGTATGCAAAGCGTTGCTTACTTTTAATCCACGAAGTATTTACAGTTTAGAAAATTGACCTTTGAATAGTTAATTTGATATTGCGAATTATCTACGATTCAAACTATTTCCGTTACCTATGTACGCACTTCTCGTATCAATAAAAGAATCTGTTATTTTGAGTGGCTAGTGATAAAATGTATTATCAATAGTTTAAATAGATATTAATAAAAAAATAAATGATTGTTATTTACAAAAAGAAATTTATTTTATTACAAAATTAAATATTTATAAATCATTATTTGTTTCACAGTTATGTCACTTTTCTTAGAAATCTGTTTCTTCAATTTGAATTAAAGAATTAATTAATTTCAAATAAAAATTTATGTAATATTTGGATACAAACATCATAATATTTTAAAAATATAATTAATGTATAACTTTGTTTATATTAATAAATAAAAAAAGGTACAATTGACATTTTATAATATTATCTCATTAAATGTATCTACGACAAACTTGTTTTACTTTAATTGCACACGCAATGGTGATCTGTTTCAAGGTTTTCCTTTCATTGAAATAAATTTTGGAAACTAAAGGATGCAAATGCCCTATTGCCCATTACATTGTGTCCGTTTCTCAGTCTTTTCAAGCTAATATATCAGAAAGTGATAATTATATCAAACACTGCCCTTATACTAAAAATTGGTTATATTTAATTTATACTTCCCCCTCACCAAAACGTCTTGCGTAATTAATGCTGACCCCTTATTTTCTTATTATAAATTAATTATAAATAGTAATTACTATATAATAAAATAACAATACTGATACATTCTAAGATAATAAATAACTCGGAATCATATGCCTAAAATACAACAATACCTAGTGTTTAATAAACTTACAATATAAATATATTAAAAAAAAAATAATAATTAAAAATACTACTCATTTTTAATAATAATTAATAATAACAACAAAAATGTAGTTTCGAGGTCAAGAAAATCATCTAAACCTATAAAATTTTATATTGTTTTCTCATATACTCAAATATATAGATAAAATATAATTTTTAAAATTTCCAAACAATGTTGAGTTTTTTTTGGACTAATTGAACGGAAATAAACTATAAAAAATTTATAATAGGCTTGGATTAATTGTAGAATGTCTAAAACTAAACTTGAAACGATCTAATAATTTCAATATTTTTGTGGTAGGTAAGTAATTGCGTGGAAATCAAATAGTCGAGGAATTAAAGTAACCGAGGGCGGCGAAAGCCTGCGGATTACTTGGTGCCTGCAGCGAGTGTTTTGAACGTCACTGAAAGATTATGATTGTTTATCATATAATTGGTAAAATCCCCAAGAAACGAATCTCAACTAATTTAATGATAAACTGTCATAATACTCTAGACGACGTTAAAACATCCGCTGTAGGCACCGGGTATTCTACAGGGTGTCGTATTCGTGTTCAGCAACCTCAAAAATCTCCGAGCAATAAAATCAAACTCATTATTTACCGAGTTTTACAATTTTAATAATTATAACTACTACAAAATGTACTTCTGAAATGCACAACAACAATTTGGGATTTCCTCATAATTAGATAAGTTCACAAACTTTTTAGAGATTCTGACGAATCCATGACACCATAACGCATTAAAATCCATCTTACCGCACGAAAAAAGATCGTCAGGCCTATTTTTGTGTTTCATTTCTTCGAAGAGAACATATATTTAGACGTATGGAATTTTACTATGTTAATTTGTAGCAACATGAATGATTCATAGCGAGAAACAGTTAGAAAATGGGCATATTATAATGTAGCGGTTTTTTTTATGATTTTCGATAGTTATCTATACAAACACTGACTTATAATCAGCTAGGCATAAAACTCCTAGTTAAAATTATGGCCAGTGAGACTGAACAGCCAATACCTCACTATGTAATGCCATTTTAGATACTTGGTAAAGATAATTTTTAGGCTAATAGTTGAATAAGATAATCAGTAGCTAAAACATTGATTTCATGATATGAAAAAATAGCCTCTGTTTAAATAAGACAAAGTGACAGTGGTTTTGATATCATTCACGTTTCCTAGAATGTGTTGTAATCATTTTAAATTTTTATGTTCATTTGGTTGACGATGATGGGACTTGAACATGCAACCTATAATATACTATTACGGATATTCCAATAATATTACATAAATCAATACTCTTTTTTCGGAAATCGGACTTAAACGTTTTTGTTAAGAAATGCATACGTTCCTTCACCGATACCCGCTACACTAATTAAAGCGGCTTCTATTTAAAATTTAGCATTTATAACAAAACAATACAACATACAACTATAACTTCCTACAATTATATGGAATGCAATTGACTAAATTATTATGCTAGACATGCACCAAAACATAAATTTTCTTGTTTATTTAAATTTATTCATTCAAGTTTTAAACATTTTTTTATTTTTAATTGTAATAAATATTACATTTAAACTTATTTAAGTTGAAAATGTTTTTTTCCATTAGCAAATGAATAACTATCTGATTAGTAATAACTAGGGATAGTTTGAATATAATATACCGGTTTCGCTAAAAATTCAAAAAATATAATAAATTCACCGAATTTATATGGACAAACAGGTTTTTTGAACATTGAACGCCATATGGGAAGACTTATTAAAATTAAAAAAATTAATTACTTTAGAATAAGTTATCATTTTTATCAGATGGGCATTACTTGGTGATTTATTCTATACCTAAAAAGTAAAAGTAAGTTCGTGAAAAATCAAAATTTGTCCAATCGGATCCAATGGCTTCAAAGAACGAAAAATATTTGTTTTCTTAAAACAAACATCTTTCTTAAATCTTAAAATTTAAGTAATTATATACACAAATGTATATTATTATTATATGTATATTTAAAACTGTATAGATTGCATATTTAGGCTATTTTATGAATGCTTATCATTAAAAAAAACTTATCTTCACTAAAGTAAGGGAATTAAAAATTCATAACTAGATGTATTAATTAGACTTGTTCCGATTATCATTCGATTTTAAAGCCCACTATTCGATCACCCTCGAAGTCGACGACTGGTGAAGAGCACAGACTATCCGGTTTCTAACTTTGTATGCAATTTCTTAATAAAATTCATTTAGGAAGTATTCCATTAAATAAAATCCTTGATTGTTAATTAATATTTTATTATTTTTATTTTAGATTCAGTAATATTGAATCAAAATTGCATGTACATTGATTGATATACTGTAAAAATTAAAAATTAAAAAATAAAAACCTTTAAAAAAATTGAACCATCTTTCATAAAAACAAAAGCAATCAGATTTATAACCTAATCAAATTAAATTTAACACAAAAATGTCTTCCTTAATTTTTTTTCAATTTTTTTTCTGAGACTGACTGGTCACCCAGCCGTCTAATCATATAGACTAAAGTCATAATAATAAATAAAAATATATTACACAAAGACATCGAACAGTCGTCCAATAATAAAAAAATTTTAATAAGAGTTTCCAGATTCAAATTCGTGATATGTACTTAGTAGAATAAGATATATGTATATTACGATGTCTGCTATGACATTTTGTGTATTTATTTGAGATTTAGTTTTTTATTTTTTTATTTTATTAAATGAACAATTTCTTTTGTTTTATTCTTATAAAAAGGCCAATGTCATATGAAACACTTATTGAATTTATTAGATGAGCTTTTATTACAATTAACTTTATAAAACACTTATTGTTTTTACATCGATTATGAAGACAAATCACGTATATTTAAATCAAAATAATTTATTATTAATACGTCATTATTCATTTTTTTACATTAAAGTTTAAAATTTATTTGTTAAAAACTCTATATTTTTTATGCAATTTTAGGTTTTCTATTATAATCAATGTAATTTAAATAATTTTTTTAGATAACGCTAAAAAATAACCGAAAAAAATTATATTGCAAGGTTTCTACGAAATAAAGGTTTAGGAGAACCAAGAATAACTTAAAATTTAGAATTCGAGGTTATGTGAAAAAAATGTAAATACAAAAGTTGTAAATTTTTTTATTACCTACAACTTTGCCGTTTAACTTTTTTCCATAGTACTTTGCCGAAAATTGAGATAAATCGAGTTTTAGCCTTAAAAAATCACCCGTTTTCACTTCCCGACCTCAGATCGCCCGTAATTTTTCCTTTCATTTTTGTTACATTCTCTTCCGTTTCAAAATAGGTTTCATAATACTATAATTTTTTTTCACTTTTTACCATTTTTAAAGGCATTTACCCTGGTCTAATTAGAGATTATTTTTATTATTTTTTAGTGTCAATTCCTTTGTAATAATATTTAATTCAAAATTTATGTTTTTAAGTGATTTTGTAACATCACTCAAAAACAACATTCATATTTTATTTTATTTTATTTTATTTTTTTGACAAATTATTTCCGGAAGAATTAAAACAATTATGTTAACAAAATCATTTTGTATAATTATAAATTAAATATTATAAAAATTACGAGTTTATTAATAAATAATTTCGAATCAAATTTAATTAACGCATCCACAGTCAACCAAATTATAGTTAAGTGTGTAGGGTCAACTAAAAATTCAGTTGATATATTCACATAGAAAAGTTTATTATTTTCAATTAGTATGTGCTTTGCATTCTTCAAAACATTGGGTATTTTCATAAATTTTGTTTTTTCAATTGAAGCGACTTTAATTCACATAATATTCCAAGAATTGAAAAATCAATTTTTCATTAAAAATCAGTTAATTTAAATTTGCTTATAGAGCAAGGTCCCACGACGGCATGACCTTCGTTATTTTATAAAAGTTGACAGTTTCTCTGTACATGTCTCCTATACAGGTAAGAACGACCAGCGATTATAGAGTTTGGATTGTGCGTTACCTGAGCAGGTAACAGGTAGTAAAGGTGTCAAAAATAGTACTTAAAATTTGTTCGAGTATAAAGCTCAATTTTTTTATTTGAGATAACTTCAGAAATCACGTCATCCATTGCCGGACACTTATGACAGTTGCTACCCGTTTTTATATATATATAAAAATGGTATAATTATAATAGTATAATTATAATTTATTAAAGTTGAGGGGTGTCTGGCAGGGGGTAGAAACTGTCATAAGTGTCCGGCAATGGATGACGAGATTTCTGAAGTTATCTCGAATAAAAAAATTGAGCTTTATACTCGAACAAATTTTAAGTACTATTTTTGACACCTTTAATACCTGTTACCTTCCCAGGTTACCACAACCCAAACTCTATAATCGCAGGTCGTTCTTATCTGTATAGGACACATGTACAGGGAAACTTTCAACTTTTATAAAATAACGAAGGTCTGGCCGTCGTGGGCTCTTCAGCTATTAAGGAAGTTCCCTCGGAAGTTATAGAAAAAATAAATTAGTAGAATATTATCCGAATTTTTAGTATGTTATAGTGAACGACACATATGATTTTATAAAACAAGAATTTGGGTGATCAATTTATGTTAGATTGCCGATCAATTAAGATAGTAATTATTTATTAAAAATACACTAAAAAACCTTAAAAGAAGTTTGTTAATTAATCTTATTTAGTGTATTTTTAATTGATAATTACTATCTTAATTGATCTATAAGATACTTAAACTTTTAATAATATGTTTCGTTAACTATGACATATTAGAAATCGGATCATTATCTGCTAATTAATTTTTTTTCTTAATCGAATGGAAAAACAAGAAAATCGTTGTTACGTATTTTGTAAATCAAAGAAATGTACTCTATACTCCTTTTCCATGCTGAAGAAATATTAACCCAATCCCAAGGAGATATATTATCGTTACGGAATGCTAAAAATCAGTATATTGTTTAATTAAAGGTGTTTAATAATATTATTGCAACGTCTTTCCACATCGGCAAGTAAAGAATAAATCATAAGAAACACAAGGCTAACCGTTGTAGTTAATTCAATAATAAGGGACTATAAAATTTACAATTAATCCAAGTGCCTATAAGCATGTCATGTCATTTATAAATATCCATCAAAAAAATTGGCTTAATTATATTTAGTATAAAATATTTTTTCTCTACAGAAAAGTGGGCCATTTTCTTTTTCTTTCCGTATAATTAACTTTTATCTTCACAAACTTCAAATTGATGGATCCATTTTTTAAATCAGCCAAATAAAAATGTATAAGTAATTTTGTCCGGAACGTCATAAAACTATCTGCCCTTCCGATAACATGAAAACTATAAAAAAAATTGTTGGACAAAGAATGGACATGGGTAAAATGGTTTTTGCATTAATTGTGACGAGAATCCTGTTACAGGTGTCGAAATTCGGTCATAATTACTCAAAAATGAATCTCACTGTCTTTAAACAAAACAGTATATTAAACAAAAGAGTATATATGCGTGTGTATGGTAATGTGAGTAATATAAGCCACATCGCTTATATATGTCTGTAATGTTTTCATTTTATTGATTCAATGTATTTATGCCTAATTTATAAAAAAAAAAATATTATCATTCCACAGCCCTTTTCTATATAAACTATAAGTGTGCCAAATTTCAAGCTCCACCGTCCACCCAATTTTCGTACAAAGTTTTTGCTTCACGTATTTATATATAAATTGAAAGGTCTTTCTGTAACAATAAACAAACTGTGTTAATTTCTAGGCTTATGGGAGCAATCAAAAATTTTTGTAGCTCTGAAAGAGAAATCAACCCACTTTTAAAAACATTCGTAAAGGCATAGAGTATATTAACAGGGGAACTGCAATCGCGTTCCTTGTACCTTGAAATTTTGGTCCACTGTACCCGCTTTTAGAATAGTCATGGAGTTTATTTTGCTGCTGGTGGAGCCGACTACTTCGTTCTTATCCAAGCGACGACAGTGCGAAATCAACGGGCCCTATTTTTAATTATAATAGAGCTAACTGCCTCTGCTCTGGATTCGAACCCGCAACCTTTTGTTTAAGTTGTCAAATCCTATTGGCCACTGAGTCATTAATAAAGCAATGAGTTATTCCACTAATCATAATCAAGGTTTACACAAATTTTTAAATGGGTATGTACAAATGATATAATATACTTTTGGGCACCCAGCCTAAATATCATGGTGTATTGTTTATAAACATATCAGATAACAACTACAAAAAATAAATAAATAAGAATTTCCCTCCCTCCATATAGTAAAATTACCCACCCCTTCATATGTAATCAAATAATAATAATAATACTATTCTTTACATCAACGATTTACAGCAATATGGATTTTAAGTATAAAAAGCAAGATATTTTCATAAATTTTTAATTATTCCTACCAACTGTTGCGTGCGTGTTTATATTATAAAAAAAATCTTTTTTTTTTTTTAAATAAAATAAAATTTTTTATTTAATAAAATGTTTAAATTATTATCGATTTCGTTTGTAATAATTGCAGTGGTTTTTGCCGCTGATGAAAAGTATACAACAAAATATGATAATATCAATATAAAGGATATCTTAGAGAGTGATCGATTATTAAATAATTATGTTAAATGTTTAAAAGGTATTGGAAAGTGTACACCGGATGGGTCTGAATTAAAACGTAAGTAAAAAATACTTATTGCTTCTTTTTTTAAATTATTTTAAGGTATAAGATCTTACTACTTGAATAAATTTCGATTTTTTACCGAGAATTCGACTACAAAGTAGTCATCATCAGTATGAATTCGCTAGTCGTAATGATTTTCCCATCACCAAATTAGCAACGAGTATTACACTAGCTAATTCATACTGATGATGACTACTTTGTAGTCGAAATACGTATTTATAAAATATAAAATATTTTGATCTACGAAATTTGGGACAAAAATGAAAATTTATTCGAAAAATCCTAGAGTTCTCTTTAATAATATTTATATTTTGTTACTTATTAATAACGATTTTATAAAACAGTACTACGAGTTAAAATATGAGCGATCGCTAAGCATTTAGTTATAGCTAAAATATTAGATTCGGAACGAGGTATAGACAGTTTGTTCCAAAATGCCATACCCGCAAAGTACTATTACAAGAGATATGAGCGAATTAAGATTCGAAGAATCGGATAATTTAATCTTACGCGAATATCTTCTGCAATATAATTAAAAAAATTGTAAAAAAAAATTCGTGAAGAGGAAGAAAAAGTTTTCAACAAAATAATCATGAAATGTTAACTACTTACGTAATTGAATTTTGATTCCGATCATACAGGATAAAAACTAATTTTTGATATTTTTAAAAATTAATTAAAAATTTTTTTAATTATGTTGTTAAGGACGTTTGAGATAATAATACGTTTTCGAAGAAAACATTTTTTTTACCAATTAATTATTTGGTGAGCCACTTATATATATGCGCCGTAAATTTTTGATTTTTAAGTGGTATAATTATGGAATTATATAATTTTTCTTTTCTTCTGAATATAGACGTATTGATTTTCGTATACATGATAAAAATATGCCGAGATTTATAGATTAACCCGTATTTAAAAATTAATTAATCTCTTCCTGCGATTTCTTAAGCCTATAACGTTACATACTTGAGTCCAAACGTAGCTTGAACTTTACAGGAAAAAATTCACTCATAATGGCTACATTATTATGGAGTGCTTCAAATTTCTACTTTGTTCAAATATTCAATCTTTAATTGTTTATCTGCGGAATGATTATTAATTGTTTTAATTAATATACAATAAAAAATGAATTCAACCAAAAATTAAAACGAAACAAAATGAAGAAAACGCCTTAAAGAGTTCATTGTTTATATATCCGACATATGACTGAGTATTTATTTTTGAACTTACATATTATATATTTATTACGATTAATAAAATACAATAAGTACGTAATCTATACAATTATGCAGACTTTGTTATACAATAAAATGCATTAATTGGGTAAATTAGTTGAATTTCCATTCAATTGAATGTGCTTTAATTTGAAAAGAACCGTAGTTAAAACTGTGAGATAAGAATGGTGAATACATTGATAGCGTCATATTAACAACTTTTTAAAAAATATCAATTTTTAAATGGTTTAAATTATGATTAGTATAAAACCTTTTTCCTATGCGAAAATTCTGGATAGAAGCTTGTTTTATTTTTCGGAACCCGTAAAATTTTTTATTATGTACTCACAACCAAAAAATTTATCGGCATCCGATTTTTATTATTATTATAGTAGGAGGAATTTAATAACCACAGAAAAAAAATTTGATAACCACAGAAAAAAACATTTTGTAAATGCCCGTAATCCGACAACCTGAATATTTTGGAAAATAGCAATTTTGAAGTTATCGGACAATTGAAATATCGTTCCGTTACATGTTGGTCTAAATGATTTTTGCATTTGTTATTGAATGATCTGCCTACCACAATAACAAAATAACAAATGTCCACCATTTTCAAGTTTATGGGGGTAATCAAAATCTAACGGACTTCGAAAATGAAAACGGCCTTCTTTTCAGAATTTTTCAGAGAATCAAATTGTGACACTTATCATAATTAAACTATAATGATAAGATATGTTTAATGGCACCAAGCTTAGTGATTCTTTATATTAAGATTCGCAGTTTTCGTTTTTTAAAGTGTTATTTGAAAAACAGTTTTTTCTATAACGTATTACTACTTTTTAAAAAAAAAAAACTATTAACATTGCAAATGGTAATATATCTTCAAAATACAAAGTCAATTATTTTACAAGATAATAATGATTCTAATTCGAAGTATTACAAAAGAAAAGAAAATGTCTAAATTTTAAGATCGGATATTAAGTAACTTTTTGTTTGTTTATTTTTTATACGGATAGTAATTTTCAATTAAATTTTAATTTAATCAGGAAATGACAACAACATTAATTATGAAAATTATCAACTGCACGAACGTCAAAATATCAAATTAATATTATTATTTTTTAAATGTTTATGATTTGTATTCGTGAATTGAATTTAAAAAAAAAAAAATCATATAAAATAATACTGATCTTCAAGGCTATATAATAAAAGTAATACGTTATAGAATTAGAAATTTTACAACTGAGCTTAAATTTTTCTTGTTAAAAAATAAGAAATAATTTTTTTAAATGTCCTTTTGCTTATAGAACCCAAACAGTTTCGTTATCAACCATTATATTAAAAATTAGTTGGCTTTGCAAATGTCCATCCCCAATCATATTTGAAAATATGACATGTATTAAGCTGCCAAACTATTGCAAAATTTTCTCTAAATCGAATTTTCTAAATTCTCGAAATTAAACATAAACATATTAAATTATAAAAAAACAATTTCAAAGATCAATCTATTGTATGATTGGCCATGTCCACTTGAGCTGTAGCCGATAATTTTATTTTCCATAAGAATTATCTCATTTAAAAATTGCAACTTCACTAATATTATAAAATATTAACAACTTTTTCTTAGAATTTCTTTAACACTTTGTTCTCTGGATACGAATAAAATTAATCTTTAATTTCATGACACTTTCACAAAGTTGTTCTCCTCTTGACTATTTATGAATAGATAAAAACTTCGAAATAATTTTCTCTTCGATAAACGTTCAACAATTTTTCTACAAGAAATTCATAAACCTAAGGATTATTTAAGAAAAGGTTCATTCTAAACGATAGGTGTATTCGAACGGAATTATACGGATTTTTAAGGAAATTTTGTAATATGCGTTTGGTTGGAGGAAATGATGTACTTGGGGTGTACTATATATTTCAGTTTTTAATGCATCAAAAAGGCTGAAAAATTCGTACCTGGGGTTTCTGAGATTGCTGATTACGAATTAAAATTAACATAAAATATCTAGATTATGATATGAAATGCGTTAGTGCCGAATCCGAACCAGTGTTGGACTGAATTTTGTCGGAAAAGAGAGCTTTTGTGATCCCTGTATTTCCAGGCGATATCTCATTTTATCGAAATCGGAATTTTCTTAAATTTAACGAATTTTCTTTTTATTCCTTTGAAAAAAATTGACAAAAGTTTTTTGTCTCTTATTTCGATTAAATTGGGAATAAAAGGTATAGTTTGACGATTATATTTCAACAATGGAGTCCATTTAACGATTGAATGTTAGGCTTTGAGATATCGCCTGAAAACCGATCCAGGTATCAATATCCCGGGTTAATTTGCAAGCGATATCCCCTTAGATCGTTATTTTTGGTCTTCCTAGACCTTAGTTACCCATGAAAATATTTGGGGATTTTTTGATAAAATTCAATCACAAACATTAGTTCGTGTTCAGATTTCTATTCAAGATAAAAGATCAAATAAATAGAACCGAAATAATTTCATTTTATTATCAGAAAATTCTATGTAATTTATCCTTTATCAAAAAATGTTTATCACATAATTACTTTCTTCAACTATTCAATAATCACTATACAGATCGTCGTTTTTTCATCTTTTGATATAAGGACCACAATGTTGCATAGATAAAAATATTTAAACAAGCTCATGTATTGGCATGCTAGTCAATAGACATATGTGTTATACAACTAATTATGTATAACACATACATGTGTTGACTCACATATGCAAAAAAAAGATTTTTAAAGTTATTATATTAACCTAAAAAATAAGTTTTTAGTTAAATAAAAAGGTATTAGAGTGCCAATGACCGTTGTAATGTTTTGTAATAACAACTAATCTTGATAACATTTTTATTTTCGCAAATTTAAAAAATAAATTTTTCAATATTTACCTAAACTTTCTATATTCAAATTATTCAAATGCCACGCTTAAAAAAAAAATTTGTCACTTGTTTTAAAAATATAGATATGTAAATATAGTATTTATTACTCAATTACCGGTTTTTAGCAAAACATTTATTTAATTTAATTTAAATAATGTAATTACCTACCTACTTTAAACAAAAATTATTGTATACATTTGGTAATACTTGAACAAGCAAATAAATATTATCATAATAAATATTCAATAAATTAATATTGATAAATAAGTATTAAGTTTTATTTTGTTAATTATAGGTGTTTTACCAGAAGCATTAGAAACTGGATGCGAAAAATGTCATGAAAATCAAAAAGAAGGTGCCAAAGAAGTAATTACATATCTTATCAATAAAAAACCAGAATTATGGAGTGAACTTAAGGAACAATATGATCCTACTGGAGTATACACAGCAAAATATAAGAAAGAATACGAAGAAATTGTAGAAAAGAAGGATTGATTTATTGCAAATCATATAAATAATTTAAAATTAAAAGCACAGTATTTGAAATTTTTGGTTTATAATTTTTTATTTATGGAAAGTATTATTAAAGAAATTATGTTTTAAGTAATTAATTGTTTTTTTTTTTTTTTGTATGTGTCACTTTTTATCCCGTAGCTCCATTGAAGCAGAGACCTCAATCATGATTAAACCCCATCCTCATAAAGCGGTAAACAAAATAATAATTTTTGAAAATTGTTATCGCGACTATTATGATAGCCCAATGATGTTCAAAACTTAGATAGTAAATTTCATGAATAATCTCAATTGTTCTAAGAATTTTAAATATAGTCCACACCTCTTTATCGTAAGTGGTTTTTATATGTCCATTATATCATATATGATTAATAACATTACGTTAAAAAATTTGTTATTTCGAAGCGCTTGATGGCCCCCCGATTTAGCTCAATACAGTAAATTTCTTGAATGTAATAGATGGCATTCAGGCAAATTTCATAAAAATTGGAGTACAAACTTGAAAGTTGCACCAGAAAAAAATAGATATATAATAGATAGAGAAAATTGTCTAGTTATACCATAAACTTCGCTACATTCGGTCCATAAATGACTAGTAGTCCTGTGAACTGAGGACATCTATCAGAAATAAATAAAAAGTATATAAATAATACGTACTCAAAATTTAGACCATATCTGACGCAATCCAATACATGACCTTAGAAAAATTAAAAATTATGTCAAAAAATTACAAAGAAAAAACAATTAAAAATTGCGTAGTACAATAACGTAGTGGTGAGAGAAACTGCTTTCGAAACATAAAGTCCCATGTTCGAAACGGGTTATTAATTTGATTTTTTCTGATGGAGGAATGCAAATTTTCAAAATAACAAGAGTCTGCATATCGAAAGAGAAATCCGCTGAAATATACAACGTATTACAAAAATACTAAAATAATTATTCAAAAGACAAAATAATTTGAAAACAAGACCAAAATACAAAATCCATAAAACGCTGTAGTAATTTTAATGTTTATTAAAATATCTTTACTATAAACACACATTTCTAATAAGCTTCGACAAAATGCAAAATTGAAAAAAATTGTTATCCCTGATTTCAATAGAATTATGTTTCTAGCGGAAGTTTGACCTCTAGATTTCAAAAATATCCAAGAGTTCAAATTATGAACATATTTTAAGCGATATATCGTAAGATAAATATGATTTTTTATTTTCCTACTCCTAAACTGTCTGTGGCCACCTAAGAACATCTATTGTAAGCTGATGAATTCATTCATTTAATTTCTTAGCATGAAACCAAGTGTCAATACTGCATACATTATTTACTGAGATGTCATCAAGATAAAATCAAAAAGTATGACAAAAAGATTATACTAATAAATTAAATAATAATACTGGTTATCTCCAGAAAATTCCAGCTTTTATAATAGTGATTAAACTTTTTCAAATTTTTATTTATTGTAAAATAAAATACAAAAATTTTATATTAATAATAATAATATTACAAAATATTTTTGATTTTTAAATAAATTAACTTATTATGATTAAAATCTTATTAACAGTTTGTAATATGTTTAAAAATATTAAAGAAAGTCGAAAATTTTGGATATAAATATTCATTGAATCACCTAAATAGTCCTTTGTGTCTGTTTATACATCGGCTCGAATCTAACATAACTTTAAGACATGGCAGGGTGCAATAGCGTTTATAGCACGATCTAGACCTAAAAGTGGAACTTCGGGAAATTAATAAAATAAGCTCCGCAAATCCAAGACTCATATTTCAAGATTCAAATTTTTTGGGAAAACACTACATTAACGAAGAGATGATATTTTCCTGCAAATATTTTAAAAAATGAAAGGCACTAAATATCAAATTCTTGCATACATTTCGCCAGGAGACGGGCTGTGCCCTTGGAAGCCCAGGCAGCGAGTTCTCTGTCGATCGATTGCACTCGTGTTGACACAAATTTCAAATTGTGTATAGATACAAAGAAGATTAAAGGAGCAACAAACTTAGTTGCCTATACTCAATAAAAATATAAATCTGGCACTGGACACTACCAAAATTTAGGAATTCATAAAATTACTTTATTAGTCCTATTTTGTTCGATGCAAAAATACAGAAACAAAAGAGCTAGTGAGCTGAAAGTCTTTGATATTGTATTCTACACCTACAAATTGAGATTAAGTTCGTAAATAAGCAAAATCAGCGAATAGTCACGTGGATGCATGGTTGATTCATGTCTTAAATCAAAAGGAATAGAAGTAAAATCCAATTATAAAAAAAAAAATAGTTTTTATTTTTAAATTAAACTTTGCATTTGAATTGTTTTTCATAAATACATTTGCCACAATTAGTCAAAGTCACAACAAGTCAAAAAATTTCAAATGTATAATTATAATATATAACATTATATAAGTACATGATTATGGTATTATAATTTAACATTGCTTTTGTTCAGTGTTGCTCAACTATTTGCCAAATTTGTGACTTGTTGAAAATAAACTACAGAAATTTTATTTAATCAATTGCTTTGAAAAACTCCTTTCAAATAAAATTTAAAAAACATACATTCTCTTTTATTTCTTAATATCATTGCACTAAAGAATTCTACAAAAAAATGTACCAAATACAGAAATCTAGACTTCTTAATAATGATAATCAGTCCTTGTGCTTCTGGTATTCGAAAAATCCATTCTCTAGCAAGCCACTTACGATTTATCAGTTTACAAAGAAGCAGGAACTATTTTTAAAACATTTTTTTTACTATATACTGGCGATTATTTTTAAAAAATGTCATCAAATGTTTTGGACTGCATGACAACACACACACTTTTACACAAATCTTCTTCATTTCATTAAGCTTTTTAATTCGGTTTTATAGTGCCCATACTTTTATATAATCCACTTGCAATTCTGAATTATCATCCCATGAAGGATACCAAGTATTCTTTTTCAACCAAAATTGAAGCATACCTTTTGGGTCACTTTTCTTCCATGGTTTTTTTGTTGAATCCTCTGTAAACACACGTCCACCAACTCCTACTCCAATATCCAAGTAAAACTAAAAAAGCAATTTATGTATTAATAGGGTACTTTTGTTAGTGAAAAATAGAGCATGATATTTGGCAAAAATTGATATAGTAATATTCATAAATATTGTAAATTTGAGTCATAAAAGCAAATGATTAATTTATCATCTTAAAGTTAGTATTCGATATTCTTATCACATGATCTAAAACACTAGACAGCCACAATGCGACGTCATTTTGGTAAAATTATTAGTTGTTTTTGTCAGTTCAATCTGTCAACGGTATCTTAATTTGTAAATAAAAATTGAAAGTGTTTGTTTATGTATTTTTATCAAAAAATTTTAATGTAATTTTTTGGGATGGAATTTTGTTTATTTTGCAAAAATATTTTATTAAGAAATCAGTATTTTGCAGTACTTTTTAAACATATTGCTAAAATATTTTGCTGCCGTCTTTGTTGAGCCAGATGTATGATGTATAATTGCTTTTAGGTGTATTTCAAAAATTAAATCAATATTGTAGAGAAATTAAGAAAATAATTAATAAAGTGGATACTTTTTTCTAACTTTAAAAGGAATCAGATGAGATCATATTATAAAATCAAATAATCGAGACTATATCTGTATAATTTTTGCCACCATCTTGAGAAACGAAAATTTCCCTATATCCACATTCATTTTTTCAAAATAATAAAAGAACCCTTTAAAAACGATCATCCTTTAATTACTATAAATGGTATAGTTTATCAATTTATGTAACACTGTGTCAATTCGATGAAGCCTTAGGGTTTTTTAAACAACCGTTAAATAAATAAAAAAGACGAAGAATTGCTGGCTCTTTTTTCACTTAATTATTGAAAACTACATAAAAAATTTTATAAATCATACCTCTTTATCAAATGGGGCTAAAATAGAACCAGATTGCCATAGATTTGATGCTGCATTGAAAGAGTCACCTAATTCAGAAAAACCTCGTCGTGGTGGTCTTAAATTTGCATACTCTTGGTCATCTACTTTTAATATTACCGAATCTAAGCAAAATATTTTAATTAGTATAAAAATTAATAAATCCAATATTTTATTTTCATCATACCTGGATACCATTCTAATGTAAATGTATGATAATCCTCAACCCACGAGGTTATTCCTTGTTTGCTTTTCATAAACTGTGTTCGCGCATCTAAATTTACGCCAAGTACTAATCCACCTTCAAGAGTTCGACGGTTTGCAAGATTTCCAGGCATAAATGCAACCCTCATTGATCCAGAATCATAATTTTGACCATATGCAGATTCTTCTGGAGATAGGAAAAGTTCTGGAAAATTTAATATAAAATTAATATACATTTATATCTAATATGAAAGAAATTTTTATTTTGTCTAAAGAACCTGAAGGGTATTAAATTAAACACTGAGGTTCAAAGAAAATATAAAACATCTGACTTACGAGGATAAATCCAATTTCCTCTTGGTAATTTTGCTCTAATTTCTACTTTTCCATATTTGAAACTAAATTTCCGCCGAGTATTTATACGTCCTGATGCAACAGGTGGCAATATCAAGAAACTATTTGCTCTTCTAAAACAATCTGAACTTCCTTTAACACCGGTACATCTGAAATATGATTTTTAAATTAAATTAATAATTTTATATTATATTTTACCCATTCCTTTCATGGAATTAGTTTAGAATGCGCAATTTATACTTACAAATACAAATTAAAATTAAAAAAATACAAATCTAAATTTATGTTATGGGATAAACCTATGTCATTGCATTGTATACTATATCATTAAAGTTCTTCTTAGCGATCTACTACATTGAGTAAGAGAAAATCGTATAAATATCCTCCAACTGAATTAGTTTTTTTATTTGAATTATTTCTATTCATTTATATATATCTTAACCTTGAATTTGAAAGAATTATGGGAAAAGCAGATTGAATTTACAATTGGTTCCTATGCCTTAGTTTGCGTCACACGTAAAACCAGGTGTCCCTTGTTTTTTTTGTTTTTCTACAGAACGATTGCAAAAGATCTTTCACGTGACAAAATGGAATTTTCGTTGTCCGACAACCTGAGAATTGATTACAATTTTCAGATTGTTAGACAACATACATCTGGTTTTATCACATATCGAACAAAATATACATGTTTTGGAATATGTTATTGAATCTTTATAAATACAATTACAAAATGTAATCCGGAATTTAAGGCTTGTGTGCCTGTGAAAATTTTACGTACGTCTAAAACAAAAACGGTCCACTTATCAAAATTTTAGAGTAAAAAGTTGATATACTAATATTTTATTAATTAGCCACTATATACGGATTTGACGGGGACTTTGCATACTTGTCGTTATAACCGATTTCTCCTCTGACATCGGTTTTTATAAATTATAGAATATAATTATGGGCACCAGGACTAAAAATCAAGTGATAGAATTCCGACTTGATAAGACTTGTAAAAATAAAAGAGTTCGAATGGAAGCTTCGACAACTACATCAACTTACGTCTGAGTAAATTGATTATTTAGCCACATTGGTCTACTTAACAGATTAATTTCATGTAACATAGTGTTATACATAATAACTTACGCAGTCAATAAATCTAATTCCGAATCCACAATTCCTTCATCATTATATTTTGTAGATAACAGCATAGGTTTAATTATCAAATTACTATCACGAACATCTAGAATATTTTGATCTTTTAGATATACCACAAATTCATAATCCTAAAAAAATCAAAAACAACAATTACTTAGTTGCAATTACATTAAAATAAAAGTAACTTACCGGCGAATCTGAGAAACGAATTTCTTGTGTCCATCGTAATACATCTAATTTCTTATCAAAATGTTCTTCAAATATCAACGAGCCAGCGCAAACTGGTTGATTACGGAGTGTTGTTTGGCTAATTTTATTACATGGAGTTGGTTTATCATCCTGTCCTCTGATGTCGATATCGGTGTAAGTTACCATCGGCATATATGTGGTAGTACTAACAGTTGGTAAGGGCACAGCTGCGCCAATATCTTTTTCTAAAAAAAATAGATTATATCCATTTATATCCAATAATTTAAAAAATAAAAATAAAAATAAAAAAATAATAATAATAATAATTTATGTTTGAATTTTTCTTACGGCCTGCAGATAAAACCGAACTCGAGACTCAAAGTTTACCACCTACAGTACTCGGAGATTTTATAATTTAAGCGTACAAAAGCTTAGGGCACAAAAACCTCGCAAATAGTTTTATTTCAAGAACACAAAAACCTCGCAAATAGTTTTATATATCTAAAAAAATTTCCAAGCCGAGAAATTTTTTCTCTCTACCTTCCTAAAAGCCAGTGTTAATCTCGATTCTTTTTACACGACATAAGTTTTGGGGTTTGTTGTTGACTCACTTCTCATATTTTAAAAAAAAAAAAACCTTAATATCGCTTTTCTGTTTTTTTATTTTTTTTTTTTTTTTTTTTGCTATAAAAAATTGCGAAATCTTTATAAAACTACATGAAGATGGGAATATGGGCTTCGTGGCTATTTTCTTAATCCAAGATCTTACCATGGAAAATTGATCCTTCTAAAGTATGTATATCTTTATGCATTCAAGTTATCCAAACGTATAAATAATGGATATTAAAGATAAATGCTGTGAATATTCAGCTACTATTCGGTATTTGGGCTATTAGGATACTTTTTTAATATTCTGAATTTGAGCAAATATTTTAATATATTCAGCTTATACTTTATAGTAATTTTTAACTATGTTTAAAAAATAACTCCAGATCCATGTTCGTGGAGTAAAGACGTTTCAATTGAAGTAATAAAAAATTCAGTGCGGCCCTATTGTTTTCAATTTTTGGACATATTTTTTAATTTTGTAACGTATCCATTTTTAATAAAGGGTTGTTAGGCTAAAAATAAAGTACTCATTTCAAAAAAAAAAAGAAAAAAAAAAGACACTTTAAAAGACTTAAGGTTTCTTTAAATGTTTAGCTATTCACGCATTCATTTGGGATTATATTTTATTGTTTTAAATAAATGAATTTGTTCAGAGTTGACATTAGTTAAGAGGCTTATGGTAATGATTCCAGACAGTAGATACCTACCTGTTTACGATCAAAAATTTAAAATAATGTACAGGCATTAAAATAACATTCTTAAGAATATACTATTTAAATAAGTTCAATAAACTTCAAAATATATTTTTACCTGTGACCGTATACTCTTGATCATCATTTGCATATCCCAATTTACTTTTACCATCATCATAAATCACATAAGTCCAATAATAAATTTTATCACCCGGTTTAAATTTTGTAAGTTTATCAACAAATGTCCATCTGCCATTTTTAGCTTTTGTTATATCTCTTGCAAAATGTCCAGCTTCACGGCCATTAAATTCTTCATTAATATTTCCATGGAAGGCAAATAAGGTAACACCTTCTTCGTCTGGAATAAAATAATTTTTTTTCTTATTGACACTTACAAAGAAAGTACTTCAATTTTATCCCAAAGATTATTATTATATATAAAAATTACGTGTCACGTTGTTTAACCTCAATGAACTCCTAAACTACTGGAACGATTTTAATCAAATTTTTTTCATAATACGCGATTGGTTCCAACTTAAAAATCGGATAAGTTTTACGTCCATTTTTTTAAGAATGGGAGAAATGGGAAAATGCTTATGGAGATTTTATATGGAAAAAAATTTAATGATTTAGTAAATGGCAATAAAATATGTTCTAGACATGATAGAAAGATCCAGTTTTAGCATAAAATACCAGATGGCTTATACTTAATATCGGGAATCCGATAAGAAATGATATCCGAAATACAACCCGGAAGGGGGTGAAAGAGGGGGGAAAGTATGTATAGGACAATATGATTCCTTGGTCAAATTTACTTCAAATTTTGTATGCAAAAGATGTAATATCGTTTGATAAAATAGGAAGATTGTTTATTCAAAAATTTTCTATGATAATTGCCACAACAGCGCGTGATCGATTCTGCTAGTTATTTCATTTAATCGGAATTTATTATAATTCTATTTATCGTCCATCTCCAAAATTTTTATTCACAGAAACAGATTTTTATTTCATACATCAGATTTGTAAATACCCAAAGAGCTCCGATTAAAATAATTTCACAAAATCATGAAAATATACTAGATATTATTTTATTTAAGAAAATCGTAGCACATTATTTTTTTTTTTAATTTTTAATCACTACTTTTGAAGAAAATTTAAATTACCCAGCTTAGCGGTTGGGTAAGAGCTAATAATATAATACATCGATAATGTAATTAAAATAATATACGATTACACTAACAAAGTTTGAAAAATTTATTACAATAACAATTTATTTTCTCACTTTCATTTGTACAATTAAAACACATAAAAATTCGAAAGTGAGATTGTATTGCTAGCAAAATAAAAAGTGCATTCGGTTTCTGTATATATAAGACTGGATAACTGACTGAAAAATCTATCAACGCATAGCTCAAACTGCTGTATATTAATTGGATTAAATTTAGAACATAGACACAGATTGTTATTATGACATAGGCATTCACTAAGTAAGGATTTTTGAAAAAAAAAACCCGCTAAAGGAATGCAACGGGGATTCATTTTTACGGAAAAATTTTATAAAAGAGTTGTATCAATTTGAAAATTCACAAGATTACTGCTTTCAACAAAGAAGTAAACACGTATTTCGTGCTTTCATACAAAAATAACTTCAAGGGAGTGAAAAGATATAAATAGTCTAAAAATTAACATGGGAGTCATTTTAAAGATTTCTTGGGACATTGATCCCGTAAATACTATCGATTATGAGATTTCTTATACTTAAGCAACAAGAAAAATTCAAAAAAGTCCTAATTTATCATTTTGTATCGATCGAAATAACAAATTTAATGCTAACTGCGTTTATTTGTATTAATGTCAATTATATTTATACATTTTGCGCCATAAGTTCTTATTTACAATTAGTCCGTCATATTTTCTAGGTAGTTAGATTCGTAATTCTATGTAGCTTGCTTACGCGTAAGCTCGCAAGTTAAACGATAAATGCATTCGTTCTATACTAGTAATATGTTTGAAGTGGAAAAAGGACCTATGCCTGGCAAATACGCTTTCATGGGTCTTTTTTACCAACCCCTAGAATGATCCACTGATTCTGGCTGAATACACTAATTAAGGCCTATCTTATTCGGGTCATGCACTACACTAGCCATTGTAAAAATAAATTTTTAATTAGACGACAAGAAACACTGCATACATTTCAGTCGATAGCACAACCTACTTTATTTCCTTGATCAACTATTCGGAACGGAAAGCTGAAAATTCAAGAGCCCAGGTTGTTTTGAACATTTTGAACTCAAAAACAAATAATTTGAGCACGGTAATAATTTCCGCTTCGGTGACAATAGATAGACAATCAAACTATTGAAAACAAACTAATTAACTGTGAATTTATAGACACCATTTTCCCAATATTACTTCTACTTTTAATATAAATATTAAGTTTCAATGATTAGACACAAAATAACTATTGTTTAACTATAGAGGTTTTTCCCCAATTGTACAGGTTATGACTTAATTATCGTATCGAACCTACCTGGTATTGAAACTCTAAATCCAGATGGTTTTAAAATTTCAATTTGTGCTGGAGGTACTTCATATGGTCCATTACGTCGAGCACATAATCCATTACCAATTAACAATGCAAATAAACAAAATGTGAATGTTATAAATTTCACCATTGTTGTTTATTTTGAATCAATCACACAACACAATCAGGTTTCTTAAACACTCTTGCAAAATGCCAGTCAAGAAATCACACAATAGTGAATTAATTACCCCTACTTTATATATTTTATTATTATTATATACTTAATATCTTGCACTACAAGTTATTTAAATTGTTTTTAAAATAAAAAATCTTATCTGTAATGTCAAAGTATAAGAAATATACTAATGATAGATAACTAGTGGTTTTTGTTATTTAGAAATGAAGATATAATTACGTATGAGGAAAAACTCTCTTAATATTTCAAAAAATTTGTAAAATTTTCAAATAAACAAATAATATATACTTTTCAATATAACTTTCCATAAATAACGGGTATTCAATAAAAAAAATTTGGAAAACTGTTGACCCTAAAGGCCATCCATCCCTGCCAACTTCACGCTAATTTCATACCTAAGCACTTAAAATTTAACGTATTACAATGTTTTTGAGCTAAAAATTTGGTTTTTGAGCTTTGATGTTAAAAAAACACTTGTTACCGAATATGTCGTTAACGATATCTCTCGAACCAATCAACCGATTTTTACGTACTTGGCGGCGTTTGAAGCGGTTTTTAGAGCTTTAATAATTTTTCTATTTCATCAAAAACGATCCGAAAATAAATGTCGAAGTTATGTTAAAAAAAAACACTTTTATATGAAATTTTTCGTTTACGATATCTCTCGAACGAATCAACCGATTTTAACCGGATTGTTGGTGATCGACGTGGTTTATCAAGGTTAAGATCTGATTAGTTTTTGGAGTTGATCTGTTTTAAAGTTATTCCAAAAAAACCACTTTTGAAAAAAAATTTTTACGTAGTTTTTTTGAGATTTCTTGGAATCTACTAGTCCGAATCGGTTCAAATTCAGGAAATCAGAAGTTTCGTGATTCTTTTTGAACCGCCTATAAAAAAACTAACAAATAATTTTAAATTTAAAGTTCCTTTAAATAATTTAAAATTATTTTTACTTTTTTAAAAAAAAATTTTATTTCATTAAAATACCGACATGTCTTACTAAACCGTTCATCCGATTGTGATGAAATTTTGTATGTGCATGGATGATACAGTTTAAGGGTCCCGTATTAGCATTTTATAAAAAAACATATATAATTTAATGAATAAATGTTAATTATAAATAATAAATTGGGTAAAATGTATGCAGGTAAAACCCATCGCAAGAAATTTAAGCTATTTTAAATACAAAACAACCCGCAAAAAATTATTTATTTCGAATTAAATAGAAAAAAAAACTATTTTTTATATACAGGATGGCGCAACTAAATCAAATTTTTATAAAACAGAAGATACGGAAAAAAATGTTATTTATTTTGGACATTTTAATTTACTATTTTTTGCGTACTTTCCTCGATGAGAAAATAAATGTAATAATTTCTTTGAGGAAATTGAAACAAAAACTCAAAAAACTATCCAAATGTAATGAAATTTAGTAGGCACAATCTTGACATGAAAATATAGCAGGTGTATCCTTAAGTTAAGGTTATTGGTATACCCAAAATTAGGTGAAAATTATTTTGAATCATTATGTTATATTGATAGATACAAGTCACAGCTAATTATAGAACCTGTAAAAAGAAAATTTTCCAAAATTTCTATTAATAATTTAAATTTTATAACCGATTATGGCGAAGTAAAAACGGAGAGTTATGGGTTAGACATGTTTGTATGTATGTATAAATACATGCATGGCGCCTATATATATGTTTTCCCGTAGATACTAAACGACTAAACCGATTTTGATTAATGATACGTCGTTAAATTTGTCTTTATTACGTGAGTCGCATTAACTGAAATCAAAATAGCGAAAAAATATAATTTTCCACCCAAACCTATTTGTGTTTAGATGACCAAAATTAAATGTTTTATAAGATGATTACGTAAACATTAAAAAACAACAAAGTTGATGGTAAAATTTATAATAAATGGGAACAAATATAGAAATTTTGATTAAATTACATTCATAATTGAAGTATTAATAGTTTAATTTATTTGCGTAGTTGAGTTTTTTAGTTTTTATTATTAATTTATGAAAATACAATTACAAAATATTTCTCTAATTTACAAGTGACAACTTCTTTTTCGAATGGTTAAAGAATTATTTGAGATAATAAATAAAAATATAGAAAATATCCCTATATTGTTTTATAGTGCCCATACTTTTATATAATCCACTTGTAAACGTGAATTATCATCCCACGAAGGAAACCATATGTTCTTATTCTTCCAAAATTGAAGTACCATTTTTGGACTATATTTATTCCATGTTTTTCGTGAGTCTTCTATGAATAAAAGTCCGCCAACTCCAACTCCAATATCCAAATAAAACTAAAGTTAAACAAGTGTCAATTTAGGTCAAATCACAGGAGCTGAATCCTTTATTTATAACTACACTTGCTAAATAATATTACGAATATTTGTAATTTTTTAAATTGTATTTTGCAGATCAAGAATTAAAAAAAAAATACTTTAGTTTGTTGATGGCTTCACGATTGAATAATGAGCACGAAATAATTATTGATAAAATAACCGACGTTCATTTATATTTTGAAGTATTTGTTTCACGGAGACGAAAAAATGATGTATTTCCTACATTTTAATCAGAAAAAATTCTCTGTAACAATGAGCTGACTTAAGTTTTTCGACATTTTTTATTCGAGTATGTTCTTTTTACTGGATATTGATTTTCCAAAATTCAAATTTTTATTTTTTATAAACCGATTTAGTTATGGACATTTATTTTAGTATGTTTTCTCGTTTGCTCGTTGCAGGTAAATTAAAATTTGTGAGAATCCTACCTCTTTGTCAAATGGAGCAAGAATAGAACCACTTTTCCATAAATTTGTAGCTGGATTAAAAGATTCACCCAATTCAGAAAAACCACGTGTTGGTGGTTTTATAGTTGCATATTCCTGTCCATCCACCTTTAACGTAATTGAATCTAAGCAGAAAATAAACTATTGGCTACGAAATTAATAATTTGATATATTTGTATTCTACCTGGATACCATTCCAATGTAAATGTGTGATAATCCTCCACCCAAGAGGACATGCTTTGTGTACTTTTCATAAACATTGTACGTGCATCTAGATTAATTCCAAGGACTAATCCACCTTCAAGAGTTCGCTGATTTGCAATATTTCCAGGTATATATGCAATTCGCATTGAACCAGAATCATAATTTTTACCATATTCAGAGTCTGCAGGAGATAAAAAGAGCTCTAAAAAACAGTTTAAACATATAATTAATTAATAGATTTTAATATATTTAAACAAAAATTTAACTTACGAGGATAAATCCAATTTCCTGTTGGTAATTTTGCCCTAATTTCTATTTTTCCATATTTAAAACTAAATTTACCACGTGTATTTATGCGTCCTGATGCAACTGGTGGTAGAATGAAGAAACCACTTGCTTGCCTATAGCAATCCAGAGTTCCTTTGACTCCGGTACACCTGGAATTACGAATTTTGGTGTAATCTTTCCAAAATGATGTATATAGATTCTAATGTAGATATTACTAAGGGTTAGGAACTTTGAAAAAAACTTGGAAAGAGAAATTTATTACAGAGAATTAATTACAAAACTAAGTTTTATAGACCCTTACAAGTAGGAATGATTAAGTATTAAAGTAAATTTATCACCATGTGGCTTAAATAGGAAAAACTTCGCTTCATATATGGAAAGCAATAGTGACGAAAAAGATGATAAACATCAAAGAAAAAAATGCATGTTGTAACCAAAGAGAGCGAGGATTTTTGGGGGGTTGAACTTTCTCAACCCCTTTTTTTTTTAAAAATTTCTTTTTAGTACTCGTATACTGTCTATTTTTAAAATTCAAAGATTACTGACTAGGCGATTTGAATTGTACCTTGATAGTTTTTTCTACATTCTAAATGGAAATAATGAATTTATAAAACATTTATACTGCCCACTTATGATTTTCCTTGAAAAATATCATGCTTCTAGACCCAGCGATTTCAATTATGGTTTTTATAAGTCAATTTCGCATATTTAATACACTGATATTAAGTTTTGTTCTATTTGTACCCTGAAAGCTATTAAAAGCTATATTTAACCTGCTTTCCATGCATTTTCCTGTCTTTTTTAGTTTTTTGTACCAAGTAATAAATACTTACTCATGCAATAGATCTAATTCCTTTCTCAAAAATTCTTCATCATTGTATTTTGTAGTTAGTAGCATAGGCTTAATTATTAAATTATTATCACGTACATCTAGAATATTTTGATCTTTTAAATATACCACAAATTCATAATCCTAAATAGATCCAAAACAATAACAACCATTTAGTAACAATTAGTTCGAAAATAATAATAAATAAACATTATTTTACCGGTGCATCTGGAAAACGGATATCTTGTGTCCATCGAAATTGATCTAATTTATTATCGAAATTTTCTTCAAATATCAATGCACCAGTACAAACTGTCTGATTAAGGACTGTTGTTTGACTAGGTATACAAGATGGTTGTTTCTCAGGTAATTCTGTGCCAGTGATAGTCGTATCATTGAGAGTAATAACTGCCGTTTTTTCTTCCTTTTCTAGAGTTTATGTTAATTTATTTTTATTTTTATGCTATGTAAGTTTTAAGCTTCGTACACTCTTAAATATCAACTGTCTGTATATTCCCCAACCATTTTATTTTAAAAAAAACTGTTTTTTTCCGAATTTCCTTAAATTCGTAGCCAAATAAGCAATAATAGCTTATAAAGGATAAGTATCTAAGTATTAAAATTGATCTACACATTATAATATACTCGAAATTTTTCGCAAAGTCCTGATTAATCATCTTTGTTAATGTAGCCGCCGTTCAAAATCGTATTAATATCGGATTTTAATTTTCAGGAAAATTTTTGTTTACTTATTTCCAATTTACGGAGATAATAAATTATTTAAATATTCAAAAAAGGAATTATAATTTTTGTTTTAAATCTTTAAAAATAAGCAAGATATGGATATTTGAACATTCTGATTAAAGATAGGGAAATATTTGCATATGACGTCACTTGCTAGTACATGCATACAAATTACAAGTAACTCATCGTTTTCAAGAAAGAAATAGTGAATAATGTTTGATAGCTTATAACTTGTTTTGAAATCAATTTTAATTTAATTTTCGATTTTTGCTATGATATAGAGTCTAAGTTGGCATTTTTATGTGAAATATAGCAAATTTAGCATCAGTCAAATACACTATGCGTTTATCTAATGCTTCATACGTATAGCGTGGGAAAATAATATAAATAGCAAGATTAATCTAAAAATAGTTTTTTTAACAAGAAAAAAAAACAATTCATCATAATAACAGGATCTAGAGGGACTAAGTGATAAAAAATCGAGCATAACTTTCTATAAATAGCTTACAAATTAAGAATTCGAATATTGCCGGACCAATTATGGTCCAATTTTTTTAGGACCCCGTCCCTTTTTTTAGATGGACTATAAGGTTTGCAACAATTAGGAGTAAATAAATATACCTGCGGATAGAAAACCAATATTTTAAAGTTCGCAGCTGCATTAACAATCATACGAAATGTTAAAATGGTAAATAAGTAAAACTTTGAATAGAAATGCATCTTCGGGAAAATTTTACAGGCTTTAAATTTTTCTCTATAAGGTTTTGTAATTTTTTTTTTTTTTTTTTGTAAATTTCAAAACCTTGTAATTAAGGCTTATTACCTTGTGCACATAATCCACTGTCAATTGACATTGAAAGTAAGTAAAAACTGAATGCATACAATTTCACCATTGTTGTCACTCAACTGCACTCACGCAATATCATTCAAGAACTGCTTATTACTTATTATAATACCTTCAAACACTATATATTATTATATTACCGTCAATAACATAAGCGTGAAAATAGAGCCAAGTTCCTATCAAAGAATTTCGATCAATAAAAGAAATATGATTAATGAAAAAACTGATGAGTTTTGTTGATAAATTTACGACCCGAGGCATTCGTCCTTCAAGATTTTCCTTGTGTTTGCATAATAAAAAATTAATCGCCAAATTATAAAGATGAATATCATGAAAGACGAATAACTCTCGTAATGAATAAATTTGCCAAAGTTAGAATTTTTATTGGGCAGGCGTGAGAATTAGAACAATATTCAAAAAATTCATTAAACTTGGACACCATTTTTAATCTCATTTCTTTTATAAGCCCAAATTTTAAAATAGATTCTACTTTCCCCATTTTGTCAGTCTGATTCGTTAACCTGCCAAGTTCATTTCGGATTAAAATAAGGTTTTGTACAGACTATTTGTAAGTTCATTGTATTATCTACCGTTTGGCATAAAAATGTGTGGAAGACTTTACACTAAATTGACATAGTGGATATCCTTTTTTCTATAAATAGTATCTAATTCAGGAAATCAAATGAAAAGAAATAAAACCCAATTATAATCAATTTTCGGAAATAATAAAATTATTAATTGACGTCTTAAAATTTTCCAATTTATATATTAATAACATAATATCTATGTCAATTCGCAAAATCCAAGTCATGTCAGCACCTCGAGCAATTTTTATAAATACGAATTTTGTCGTTCAACTATGCGCTTAGTTAAACATATATTTTACCAACGTGCTGTGAAACCAACGTCCATTCGACGTTCAGTTTAGCATTCTATTGTATTAAATACAATCTGCCACACTACTGTTTGATTAGCTACGGACGTTTTTGCTTGCAATTGGTTTAAATACGATTGGTTGCCACAATAGTGCTTATTTAACGTGTGTAGATTTCAACACACCGAACGGACGTAGACTTTTTTATTGTAGTTGTATTTGACATGGCGGCAATGCATTGTGGCAACCAGTATTTAAGTATGGACATCCAGTATTGGATAAATATTTTAAAGAACGTATACATACTTTACCATACCTGAACCTATATGCATGATGTTCTACGTGAGGTAAAACTGACGTCCGTTTAACGTCAGTTCGTTAACTCAACGTAATGCAGAAACGAACGACGATTTCAGCGTACGTTTCTGCATTGAAAAAAACGGTAGTGTGGCAAAACACTAAAGCATTTAAAATTATAATTTAAACATAATAACATATTAAAATTATTATTTAAACAGTACTTTAATAGTATTTAACGGTACTTTAACTAGGCATATGTAAAACATGTTTGATCAAATTGAAAAAATATTCAATCTATTTTTAGAACCATATTCAAAACAGTTTTTAAAGCGACGTTTTAAATAACGACCTTATAAAGATTTATAAAATCTTTTATATATAGCCAAATTTAGCTATATAGAACAATTAATTTTCATCTTGCCAACAGCATATTTGAATACAAATATAATGGTTGAATGAACTAAAAACTAATAGCCGGAGAGGTGAGCGACAAAATAATACAAGCATTTTCAAAAAGGCTGATTTTTTTTTATATTATGGCACATTTATGGTGTAGAGAAATAGCCTGCTGTTAATCAGTCTGATTCTTTAGCGTTTTGTCGGGCGGCGGGCATTTACAATTTTTTTTTTAATTTTTCGAAATTTTTGCGATTGTATAAGAAAACTCTAAAAAACCTGAATAAAAGTTTAAAGGTTTTCTAAGACAATTAACATCTAATAAATTCAAAAATAATACTTATTTTACGATCGGTCGACTAGTTTTTGAGATATTGCATGAAATACATACGCTAAATTTACCCCTGGTTCAGATTTATAGCGATATCTCAAAAACTACGCCTCCAATTGTTACGCCTACAAAAAATCTGCTGGTAAAAATTACTCTAGAACATACATTTCATCTAAATCGGCAGCAAAAAAATATAGAAATAATAAATAAATTGAATAAAATCAAATAATTTCTTACTATAAACAAATAAGTAATTAAAATTGTTTTTATATATATTATTCTGCGCTATAAAAAAAAAAAATTAAATTATCAAAAAAATTATCTAGTTAATTAGTTTTATGTTATTAAAAAATAATTTTTATTTCAATTGATTTTCTGCTGCAGAAATGTTTTTAAAAGCCATAACAAAACTAGCTGTTATCCGCGACCTTGTAAGTCCAAAGTTCATAATTTATGCTTTGTGCAGAAGTTGTGCAGAAGTATTTTGGAGAATAATTTCATTAAGTCTGGAAGAAATCAATGAAACACCCAGACTACCAGAGTATTGTGCGAGTTGATTGGAAAGGTTTTTACGCAACATTTGGGAATTTAAAAGAACTTTTATTATTAATGTTTTACAGCAACAAATAGAACGTTAAATTTAATGCGATAAGCTATTTTTAACTTATCACTATTATGTGTAATAATTTTGAGAAATTATATTTAAATCAATAAAAGTAATATTTAAAGATATTTTGAAAAATTAAATATTATAAATCGATAAGAAGCTATTTTTTAAATCAACAATATTCAATTCTCAATAATTTAAATGTATGAAATTACATGTTTAATTCTAAGTGAGATTTACCACAGCTGTTGACTACATATAATATACATTGTATTTCTTTCAATTTTTGCGTACAAATAACTCAAAAAATACTTATCCAATCGTTTTGAAATTTTGTATGCAAAATATTGACATGAAAACAGAGGGTTTTGTCCATGTGTTTTAAAAATCAAAATTATATTAAAAAATTATTTTTTTTCGTAAAAACGGCTTCATCGAACCTACTAAATTTAATCCGTCGATATCTCAGTCTACATTAATTAAATATGATCATTTCACATCAGAAATTGAAAGGGTATAATTAGAATTTAGCCACTCAAATACTTCACTTAAATTTTTAATTCATTTTATTACATAGAATACTGCCAATACTAAAAAAATGAGTGTATTTGTGTACTTACGCGCGTCAGAAGTTATACTTCTTTGACATCATTAAAAAACAATTTTTAATTGCATGCTAATAATTAATTCCAATAAAATAATAAAAGGACTGGAGAAGGATAATCAACACAGTAAATAAAGCTCAGTTAAAATTTGAAAAAATTAAATAAATACATATTTTCTTACATTAAGTGTAACATAAATCATAACAACAGACATAAATCATTGAAACATTTTCTACGCGCAATTTGACTTGACTATAAATAAAATTTGATCAATTAATATAACATGTGAAGAACATTTGCTCATTAGCCATTTATTTATTAAATATGTGTATATTTTTAAATACAAAATTAAGAACCGATTACAAAAATACAAAATTATATGACGTAGTATAATCATTCATATAATTTATTTGTATTTATTTATTGGTATTTCCCACATTCTCACATTTTGGCCTTGTCTGTGTTTAGCTGAACGACCCATAGTATACTGATTTGTTGTTGCTTTAATATCAGCAGTAGTGAATTTCATGAATTCAAATAAAACAATAAAAAAGTTTTTGTAAAAATGTTAAGTGTTAATAAAATTTAGTGACGTATAAAAATTTGTTTTCTAGATTTTTAGTGCATAAATAGGATCTAGATTTTAAGTGAAATTGATCTCAAAACTGTGTTATTTAAGATTTTTTAGATCTTCTGATAGTTCCTCATAAATATATATTTATACAATTGTTGTTCAAATGTTATTCTCATGGAGTTTTTTTATTGTTATTTTAAGTAAGTAAAATTTTTTTATAACAATAAAGTTTTTTTATTTATATAATAATTAATAACAGGTAATATTCAAGCGCCGATCCAGGGTGGTTGTCATTGGGGGGTCATGACCTCCCCTCCCCTCCCCAAACCAAATATTTTAAGAAGTTTGATTACTTCTGACTTAAATCTCACATGGCAAAAGTGATGTGAATAAAATCCAGAGCTTTTGGTACTTAGATGACTGATACTGAATTGCCGCGTTTCACATCAAAATGTGAAAGTAGACTTAATACCGTACCAAAATTCGAATAATTAAATTGATATTGATATAAAAATGAACCATTTATTAGCTTTTAAACATTATTTTCCATCTCTTTTTTTTGAAGATGGTATTTAATACGTTATCTCTATAGAGATATTGAGTTGACGTCATTCCTAAGTACGACTATCTTTGCTAAGTCAGGATTTTTGAACATTTTGTTCCTTTTTTAAGATTGTTAAAAAAAATTGTTTAAATTTAATTTTTTTATTACAAATTAAATATTCTTCAAACAAGTGAAGATAACAGCTAACAGAGTTAACTGTTTAGATACTCGATATATGGTTCAGTATTCAATAAACTATTTTAATGATTACCATTCATAGAATAAAATCTAAATATGCAGCCCATACAGTTATAAACACATATATAATAATAATATGTATTGCAATTATATATATATATACTTCTTAACTGAAATTGTGGTGAATCTAAACAATTTACAAATAAATGTTTCAAACAAAAGTTGTTTGTTTTAAAAACAGAAACTTTCTATTAATGGTCAAAAGTTGATCTTACCTTTTATGTGTAAAATATTTCACCCAAATTTCAACCCTTTTTGGTTTGTAATATCTTGATCCCGGACGGACGAACATGCAGAAATTGACTAATTAGATGCTTTTCTATGAACACCTATATCAAAATTTTTTTTGTGCGAACAAAATTTTGTGACCTCCCCTCCAAAAAAAAATGTAACTTTGGATCCGCGCCTGGTAATATTGACGTAGTATTTTTAAATTACTTTTTCCTTATTTTAAATAACAATTTTATTTTCCTTATTAAGGTTGTAGCGTAAAATGTTGGTCCTTCAGTTTACTTACAAATTACACACAAGCTGGATTTCTTCATCGAACAATTCGTCAGACAAAAATTTGTAAGCCATCGGAGAGACTATGCAATTCAGGGGAATGTATACTCAGAGTATTTTTTTGTGATGGAGAAGTGAATTGTTCAGATGGATCTGACGAAACAATTAGTAACTGTGCGAATGTAGAGTATGGTCAATTTTTATTGATAACTTTTAACTTTTTGAGAAAATTTTATTGTATTCACTCTGAAAATCAAAATAGCGTCTATTATGATGTTTTCACGTGTTGGACTTGACTAAAAATTTTGCATTTGTCCCGCGAATTTTCTCTTGTAAAAAGGAAGCTAATTATTTTGCAATTATGCAAGAAGAATTTTGTTAAAATTTCATCGACATTCTTCAGTAGATGTCGAAAATGTTCATTCAATCATTTGTATTCGGCCTTAATGAGTACAAACGAAAAAATTTTATTTTTGCAACAAAACAACCCACTATTTTATTGTCATGATGATAATTAGAAAATACCATTCTCATTCGATCACCGAAGTTAAGCCAGATCAGGCGCAATAATCACTTTTTTAAATTAGAAAGTTACCTTTTTCCTTTTTTCCTTTTTCCTTCTTGTCTTTAAAAATTTTAATATAAAAAAAAAATACAAAATCATAATTTATAGGTTTGAAAATGTGATTGATACGATTAATTAATTATATTAATTAATTTATTTGTACGGTTAAAATTAATGATATTATTTTCAGTTAGTTTTTCTTAATATACCAGGAGACTATAAAATTCATGGAAACATATGTTTTGTAAAATTGAGTGCTTTTTTGTGTGGAACTCCATAATTAGGATTTGAAGAAATGAAACTTCCTATATATTTTACTTAGTGCACTACATATTAATAAATATTTTAATAATTTAAATTATGACATGTTTCATCTAATATTTTAAGTATTAATCAGTGAATACAATAATTTATTTTATCAAGAAGCTATCCCTTGAGACCATATCTATACAAGTTTTCTAATTAATTAAAATTTCAACATTTTAGATGTCCCGATTTTGCATTCCACTGTGCATACGGTGCATGTGTTTCCGGTGATGCTAAATGTGATAAAAATAAAGACTGTGCGGATAATTCAGATGAAACATTGCCAGAATGTAATAATGGCCCATTAGTTGCACTTTCAAAATGCGGGTAAAATATAGAAAATAAAATGCCAATGTGCCCATAAACGATCTTTAAAATTTGACGATTTAAAAATTTACGCGAACGTGTAAATTTTTTTAATTACAAAAAAATAAATAAAAATATTCAAAATAAAATATTTTTATTCTTCAAAGCTATTTATTTCGTATTTAATACCTACTTTATTTAACATCTAAGTATATTTTCTGAAAAAATTAAAGCGCTTTTTAAAATTTATATTAACGGCTTATTTAGAATAAACAATTCGGATGTTGTAATACAATTTAGTTATTAGACAAGTAATTAAACAATTTTTGAATTGTATTCTTTTTTTTTTTTTAATATTTTTTTAATGTATGATTAATGCTTATTTTATGATAATTTTTATTTTCATAACATACAGAATTTTTTTGTTATAGCTATAATAAATAATTTTTTATTGTAAAATTGAAAAAAAAAAACCAAATTTTCCATTTTTAAAATCCGATCGATGGACACATTGTCTGTAAATATGCAAGACGTTTCATTTAAAACGAACTTCTCACAAAGTGTATTTTTCAAGTATGAAATTATTAACGATGTTATATATGTATAGTTCGCTTAAAATGGAACGTCCTATATTTTTGAGGTGTCTTGTAACGATCGCATGCGAAGAACACAATGAAAAAGAATTTGAAGAAAATAGATTCTTATGGTTTTGAATTCTTTGAATTTCATGAGAGATATGCGACTATATAGCAGTGCATTTATACTAGGAGCTCTTGGTGCCTAGAGCGAAAAATTTTTCAGGCGGCAATATCCCGAGGGAAGGGTACAATTTCTCCGCGTTATCGAAAAAAAATACCTTAATTGTAATTAAAATCGATTGATTGGGTGGTATTCATGCAATGAGGCGAAATTTTGCATTTCTCAGGGTTGGAGATAAGGTTTAACCCGACACTTTTATAAATACACCTAGACTTGTCTCGGTTTTGATTGCCAAAAACAATAAAAATTACAGAAATATTTTGTGTTTTATTTTGGTCTAAGAGCTAGAGATGTAAATAACAGAAACTAGGTGTAATTTACGTTCGTTTAGAAATAAAAAGCCTTAAACAATCCATACTTAATGGGAACAGTATGTTAAGCCGATCAAATAGGGATTGAGTGGGAATTCAAAGTTGTGCAAATTTGCGATAAAACTAAAGATGTAGTGATAAAAATCTTGTAATTATCAGTAATAAATAATATCCTAAAAACATAAAGGCAACCCATTTGGCCAAGTAAAAAATCATAACAGATTAGTCTAAAATTCGAAGAAATAAAATAGCAATTACTGGGTGTAGGTGAGAAAATTAAATAGCTTTTATTAATAAGCAGTAATTATAATCGGTAAAGCAATTATAAATAATAACAATTGGGGGAGATATTTATGTTAGATAAATTTGCGGAAAAACTAAAATCATTTAGTTCCAAGCCGAGAAATTCTATAAAATCGATAATTGGGGATTTTCATGATACTAAATTTACTATATTTAAATCAAAATGGGAAAGAGACTCAATATCATAACAAAACTTGAAAATTAAATTAAAATTGATTCAAAAACAAAGAAATTGTAAGCTATCAAAGATTATTTTCCATCTCACTATTGAAAACGATGCTTTACAAGTCATTTATACGGAGATATGTAAAATAACCTCATAATGCATAATTAAATTAATAACTTCAGATCCATGTTTGTGAAGTAAATATGTTTCAGTTGAAGTAATAAAAATAGCAAATTCAGTATCATGCAAATCACCAATTAACGCAGGTATCAGATATCATAAGACTTACATATAGTATGGGAAAACTGTAGACGAAGTTTCTTAAAATTTTATCCTATTCATAATTGTGCTTTGCTTGCGATAATTTCAGGACATTCTTCATATTTATATTAAAAAATACATAACAATTTTATGATTTTAATTAAAATTTTTTAGAAAAGACCAAGTTGCTTGCAACGACCAAACATGCATTAGTAAATACTCGGTTTGTGATGGTGTCGTCGATTGTCCAGATGGATCCGATGAAACATTTGCAAAATGTAATAATTTACCATGTGCTAGGCAACATTTTAAATGTTCGTATGGAGCATGTGTAGATGGAGATGCTCCATGCAATGGAGTACAGGAATGTGCAGATGGTTCAGATGAAGCCACATCATTGTGTGCTACTGTCGAGAATCCTAATCCAAGGTTACAATTACCAACAAATATATTTAAACAATTTTGTAAATTTTATTTTATTGTTTTAGCGGTGACAAGCAAACAGGTTGTAAATTACCACCATTACCGGCAAACGGTTACTACCTACGTAAAGGACAATCAGATTTTGTTCCTGGAGAAATTGTACCACCATTTACTTTCCTAGAATTCTTCTGCCATAAGAATTATAAGTTAGATGGAATAGCAGACGTATCATGTGGTCAAAATCTTAAATGGAATCGTGCACTACCAGAATGCTTACGTAAGATGTTTTTAAATCTTTTAAAATCTTTTTTTATAACTATCTATAGGTATTCAATATTTCGTGGTAAATATAATCTCGGAGTAGTAAATGTCTAATTAAGTACTCGCGTTCAAAACGTTCATAAGCGAGTTACCTGACATAGAATCGTCGATGCTAAGTCCATAAAGGATGTTGCTGTCATCCATGCATCTTTTTTACGAATCCTGCCTTCTTTAGTCTATTTTCCAACTTTCTATTCCGCTTGGCTTATACGAGAGCTAAACTATGGACGTGTATAACGACGTAAACTTTGGTCCATTTGAATTGAAATTTTGGCTCAATATTCTTAATATATTATGAATTTATTCACTAATTTTTATTTAGGACCTTAATCCTTAATGCACTAAATTAATAATCAAATTAATAAATTGACATAAATTTCTTTCCATTTACAGAAATATGCTCAGCACGTCAATCGTCTACATTAGACATAAAATGTACAAGAAAGGGATTAGAAGTTGATTGTACAAAACCAGTTTTACATGGTACCATTGCCGACGTTGCATGCAAGCAATTTTATTATTTTCCAGCTACACTAAACCGTGGTATATCATCTCCATACAATCATTTAGTATGCGAAGATGGTTCGTGGGATAACATTCTGGTACAGTGTATTCCAGGTCAGCATACACCAATTAATGTCACTTTAATTTATTTATATAAACCACAAATTACTATACTGCCAAATAAAGATTCATACGATGTGCTCATAAATGATATTAATAAACTTAACACGGTATTAGATAAAGAGGGAAATGGTATTTTAACCAATCGTATCAAATTAATTGTAAAAGATCTAAACAAACTCGACAATGGAAAGGAAAACAGTGATTTCAATACGCAATTAATAACAGAACGAAATGGCATTTTAACCAATCAAATCAATATAGATAATAATTATAATCCAGATTTTATGTTTCCAAAAGATACAAATAAATATTATAGGAGAAATTTTAGAAAAGGGTAAAATAATAACATCACAGAGAAAGATAAGAATTAAATTTATTTAAATATTTGTATACAGTCTTAAGATACACTGTGCTATAGAATTATCAGTTTTTTTTTCTGTCAAATCAAATTATAAGTCTTTATTTACATAATAATAATAATAATACAAGTCTACTTAAAAACTATAGCACCTAAACTAAGCTTTATCAAATGAACAATTTATATTAATCTTATAGCTTAAATCAGTTTTATTCAAGAGCAGCATCGATCGTTTTCGTACCTTTTAATACCGGCACCGCGCAAATCGAAAAGACATCTATAGGCAATAACTTTTCATAGGATTTGCAATATAAAAAGGATTCATTATACTATTGAAAATAATAAAATAATTGATTCACTCAATCAATTGAGCTTCACCTTCTATATGATTTACACGGTGCCGATAGGTAATAAAAATTTAAAATAATATGTTATAATATTCAACATATAAACAACGATAGTGTTTGTACATCGGTTGTTACACACAACATATTTTTTTTATTTTTTATAGTGGGAGTGTTTAATAACACTACATCGTTTTGTTCTCGGCATATTAAAATTGAAAATATTTATTTTTATTTTCGTCATGCATTTGTCGTCTGCCATTATAACTTATTCATTTTCAACTTTATTTAATTTTCGAATTTTGTTATGGTATTGAGTCTAGTTGCAGATTTTAATGTGAAATGTATCAAATTTAGTAGCAGTAATCTATCTTATTTATTGAATTTTAACTTGAACTAGTGACAGAAAAATACTATTAACGTATTTTATTATCCTGCCAACTGAATAGGATACTGTTACTTTCAGTTTTCAAATATTAAACAAACCAAAGTTTTGAAGTTTGTGTTTCGATGAAAAAAAAATTCCTAAGACAATAAATTATTTTTTTTCTGTGATTTTGGTGGGGGTATGCGATGTTCCTAGATTAATACAAATACTTTGTAGCTTTGTAATTAATCAATAGTTCATCAATTTGAATCAGTATTACAACATATTAATTAGAATACATTATTTATTTATTATTTCTAAGTATATTTGTAAAATATTTATTTAAAAAAAATATATAGTTTTTTAATTTAAATGACTTTTTTTAATTGAAAGTATTTTGAATTTTAAAAAAAATGTAGTGATACAAACTGTAGCAAGGTCAAGAGTCAACCATAATCAAGATAATCAAAATCAAGATTGTAAACTTCCTGTCATTAAATAATTTATTAACTCCTCTAGAATATTTTTTCCTTGTACCATTTGCAGAGTTTAAAAATTTTAAGCATTGAGTATATCCTTCATATATTGCAAATTTTATTCTGATAAAATAAATTTACTGGTTATTTTGACCCAAAGAACCACCTAAAAAAATTTCTGGCTAAACTTGATTGGATTATCCGGTGGTTGGACTGGATTTTGTCGACAGAGCTTTTGTGAATGCTAACTAACATAATTTCGAGGTCGGAAATAAAACATTTTTCTCGATTTTTTAATTTTCCCAGATACTTTACCCATAAAATTTCGAAAAATCGAAGGCAAAATTTTTGTTTCCGATTTCAATAAAATTGTATTTTTAAAGGTAGTTTTACCAGAAAAATTAAAAAATAACATCCATTAAACGATTGGATGCATAGTTTTTGAGATATCACCTGGAATCTGATTTGACCCTCCCCCATTCCAATCATAAAAGTGTTATTTATGGTTTTTCTAGAGTCTAAATACCCTAGAAAGCATAGCCGGAAATCGTAAAGCTCTATCTGCTTGTACTTAGTTTTCAGTTTTTCAGTAAAAATGTTCGACTACATGTATTTACAAATATGTGAATTTGATGAAAACAGACGATTCGATTGTATATTAAAAAATGATTTTTCGAGAGAAACTCTTCGGCAAGCCTTCCGTTTTCATTCCAATATTACGCATATCAAATTTCAATACATTTGAAAAAGTATTTTTTGAATTTATGGGGCGCGATAATTGAAAGATTATACATAATGGAGGGTGCTTCAGTGTTATGTTTCAATTCCTCTTAACATACAAAACTAAAACTGAATTATGGTTTGGTTACAAATCGAAACTAAAAATTAATTAAAACCAACACCAATTTTTCAATTAACAAAACTCAATTTTAGTATTCATTTATAACTACCTACCCCCACCCCCCACCCAACCCCTTTAAATAAGAATGTTTTACAATTTTCGTTTAGCGTCAGAGCAAATGATAAATAAAAAACAAAACATAGAACTGAAAAACAAAAACTACCAAAATTAGAATACGTTACAGACCTGGGTTCAAACAAATAGTTAAATGGAAGAAAAATAATACGATTAAATATCCAATACATAGACTTTCGTGATTTTGTATCTTGATCTTGCTGTTGATCCTTACTACTAGAAAATCAAAATATTTTCAATTTTCAAAAGGAAATACAATCTTTTTTATTATATAAACTGCACTATTAAATTTAAACGTTTGCCACTGCACAAATGCTTTTCATTCCTTTGATCAATATAAAGATTTGTTGGTGAATGATGAACAAATTGTAAAAACTATATACATAAGCAAAAGACGGAAGAATCTGTATAAAAAAATTTCCAAAAAATAAGTATTTCCCAAATGATGCAATTAAGTAAAATTATTCGTAAGTAAGTAATTATTTATCAATTACGAACTTTGTTTAATTAACAATCGTATTTATAAAAATTATTAAAAGAGGTGGCATAAGGCAGATTTATTTGAAAAAATTTGATTGTGGATATTGCACAACCTCCATATACATGGATCAATTACATTAAAACGGTTCAATATGGAACCGAATTTATTCTAAATATGCTTAATATTTCAGATCAAAATGTGTATGTAGACTCAATACCATAACAAAACTTGAAAATTAAATTAAAATTGATTCCAAAACAAAGAAGTTGTAAGCAATCAAAGATTGTTTTCTTTTCTTTTCTATTCAATATGTGAAAACGACGTTTAACAATTAATTTATATGGAAATACTAACAGTTGCGTCATACGTAGGTATTTCCCTCTTTAATTTAGAATTTTGAATGCCCTTACCTATTTTTAATATTTTCAAAAAATAACTTCATATCTATATTTGTTAAGTAAAGATGTTTAAATAGAAGTAATAAAAAAAAATTTTGTCGGTCCCTTATAGGAAAATGTTTTTTAGCTTGAATCGATACCAAATTGTTACAGTTTAGTTCAATGCAGTTCCAAAATTACATTATTAAAGTCGTTTTTTTGTTAATAAATTTTAAAATAAAATAAATAATAGATATATCAATTAAAAACAACATCAGACACAGTCAGTATTTGGATGGGTGACAGCCTGGGAATGCTGTATACTGTTATTATATAGTATATACCTACCGTAGTCACTGTATGACTTAAGTAGTTGAAAAGTAACAAATGAATTTTTTTTTTAATTACATTCCACGAAAATGGTACAATAATTTTATTTCGAAAATCAACTGTGAATTGTAAAATCGGTGCTTTTATGAAGCCAACATTTGATCGTCGGCCTCCTTAGGAAAATATAAATTTTTTATATTTTATAAATACTTATTTCGACTACAAAGTTGTCATCATCAGTATCAATTAGCAAATCGTAATAACTAGCTAATTCATACTGATGATTACTACGAAATACGTATTTACAAAATACAACAAATTTTTGATCCAGGAAATTGAGGCAAAAAAAAAGTGTTGGCTCATTCTTTATGCCTTAAAATTTAGACATTTTTCCCGACCGCCTCTTGATACGTTCATTATTAAAAAATTGATTAAAAAAACTTATTATTTTTAGTTTGTGGAAAGAAAATTGCGAAAGGAATACCAAATATTATTGGAGGTGGTAACGCTAAATTGGGAGAATATCCTTGGCATGTAGGCATCTACGGCAAAGTAAATATACAAAGTTTAAACATTATTAAATACATGCAAATTTGTGGTGGATCTATTATTAATACAAAAGTGATTATCACAGGTATAATAAAAAAAATTAAATATAACATAAATACGCCGTAAAAAAAGGCGAATATTATTATTATTTACTCATTTAATACTATATTTTGAAAATAATTTCAAACTTTTACCGTACTTATGTGTTTGCTTCAAAAAAATACCATAGTAAAAATACAATTATTCTTGGATCAGGCTACGTCTAGGCGTATTACTAATTCTAACTGTGAGTATTGACATTGGAGAAACATCTTATCGTGTTATCTGGCCATTCGTATTTTTTTACGGCATATATTTTTACATGATAATAGTTCGGGTTTTAAGAACCCGTTTTTTAACACTAGCCATTCAAATAATGAAAAACAATAAACTTGATAAAATCGTGTTTTAGAACTAAGTATAATTATTTTCATAGGAACCGAGAAAAATGTGATTCGTTTTCTGCATTTTTTAATATATCTCTATACAGAATATTACAATTTTTATACATACATACATAAAATATTTAAACAAATACATTAATAAAAAGGGATCCTCGTTATAAAAATAATAATGTATAACAAATAAATCGGTTGACTCACATGAAGATCGCATGTTTATCAATGTATTTGTTTAAATATTTTTATGTATATATGTATAAAAATTGTAATTAATTAAAATATAATTTAATCGAGTTTAATTGTTTAACCATTATTTACAATGTGTGTGACGTTAATAATAGACCTGTAAATAACAGAAAATTATTTTTTTTAGCTGCTCATTGCTTCGAGAATCGTGACCCTAGCAACTATAAAGTGGCTGCTGGAAAATATTATAGAGCATGGAATGATTCGAGAGATCCACTTACTCAACCTCGAAATGTAATTAATAGAGTTTCATTTTTACTTTTTATTAATAAATAGAAAGATTTTTTTTCAGGTGGAAAAACTTTACATTCCTGAAATTTATAAAGGACAACAACATAACTATGCAAACGATATAGCTGTAATAATTGTGAGCACACCGTTTGAATTTTCAGATATTGTAAGTCCAGTCTGTGTAGATTGGACTTCGGAAGTCGACAAAAATCTTTTAGTACAAAATTCGAAAGGATATGTAAGTAGTTATCATTATTTTATTTTAGTTTTTGTTGTATTCTGAAGCAAAAAAATAAGTAAAAATCTTTATCATTTTACTACATTTTTTATTAGAATCGTTTAATAGAGATACCGGTCTAAAACCAATTGAAGCGAACATGGATCTGAAGTTATTTTTTAGATATTTTTGAAAATAAGCAAGTTATGGACATTCAAAGTTCGTAAATAAACAAAAACGGAAATATAGCAAATTTAGCACCCTATTGTTTGTTTTGTGTTTCTGATAGAAAATTTTTAATTTTTGGGTTCGGTACCTAAATCGTAAAATGGGACCCTATTACTAAGATTCCGCTGTCTGCCTGTCTACCTAGCTGTCTGTCACTAAGCTGTGTCTCACGAACCGTGACAGTTAGACAATTGAAATTTTCACAGATGATGTATTTCTGTTAACGCTATAACATCAAATACAAAACAGAAAAAAATAAAAAATATTTAAGCGGAATTCATACAACAGACATTTTTTTTGTCGTTTTTATAAATAATAGTACGGAACCCTGCGTGTGCGAGTCAGGCTTGCACTTGGCTGGTTTATTACGACTACAAAGGAAAATCTTATTTTTTTATATCTTCGCGATTTGAGATATCTATATCATTGATAATAAATATTACCATTTAGACTCTGTGGTGTGTAATTCTAAACAGTTCTTGATTTTATCAATAATTAGAGTTTTTCTTAGTATGAATGACCAATTACCTTGTCGAGTGGAAGGGATTTAAACATTTACTGGCGTGGTTTTAAAGTTTATTAAAAAACATGAAATTAAAAATAAAAATATTAAAAAATTATTAATATTAATTATTAAATTTTTCTTTATTAGGTTGCCGGTTGGGGTCTAGAACAGGAATTAGGAGAAAACAGTATAGAATTAAAACATCTTCAATTAACTTATGTACCATATGAGACTTGTTTTAACAAGTCTGATGTAGATTTTCGTCCAATTATAGGTTTGCCTGACAAATTTTGTGCAGGGCGAGAAGATGGTAAGCATTGAAATATAAAAAATTTCCCTATCCAAAAAGTACAAGCAAAAGAATAGGACCTGTTTTTGTCGTAAAATAATTACAGTAGACATCATAATTACATTAAAACGACCATATATAGGATCATATATATATAAATATATATATATATATATATATATATATATATATATATGCCTACATGCCATGTAGTTGTTTCAAATAGATTGGAAGATTCCTGAGTGATAACGTATCTCTCGTATAATCAATTACTTTGTTTATATGAGCTTTTTTATATTTATCTTACTCATAAAAGATTTTAGTTTTATTATATGGTAATAAAACTTGTATTAAGCGACATACTCAAGCTAATAGAAAATATATAAGTCAGACAATGATATTTATATAAAGAGTAGTATTGCTTATGAATGCACTCCAAAACCTTTATGTTTAAAAACTTCTTCGATAATTAACCGAAATAATTAATTAATAACAATATAACAATTTCCAGGTCAAAATGTATGCTCAGGGGATAGTGGTGGTGGTTTATCATTTGAAAAAGGGGGATTATTTTATTTAATGGGTATTGTAAGTATTGGACCCGATAAAGCTGGAAGTTGTGACGCATCGAAATATACAACATTCACAAAATTTGCATTCCATGCGCAATGGGCTGATAATATTACCACATTCAATCGAGTAACTTGATGATAATCTGTTGCTTTTCATGAAAATATTTTAATTTAAAAAATATATATATATATATATATATATATATATATATATATATATATATATATATATATATATATATATATATATATATATATATATATATATATATATATATATATATATACATGGAAAACCATCTATTTCATTTGTTAAATTAAAAAGGAAGACTGTTTATTAACAATGTATAAAAGTCAATTTCGATAACCGTGAAAAGGGCTGCAGTCTTTGTTAATAATTTATACGCTTTTATACAACGCCATATATAGTACTTTTTTAATGTAATGATCAAATAAAACTTTTTGTATTTAATTTGTAAACTAAAAACGCTCGATTATTCATGCTATTGGTTGGGATGGCATGTGATGATCAATAAATTTTCTATTTTATTTTTACAATTCGTTTTGAAATATTTTTTAGAGCAGAAAAAATTATCACATCAAAGAAGAAATTGTTAAACTCCAGTATATGAGCCTACCACATTTTAAAAGGCTCGTTATCGTATAGCAAAAATGAAACACTGATAATACTAAAACCGTGTCTATTTCCCGAATTGAATACCAAATATGATAATAATAATAATATATTAAATAATGATTTCATGTATTTTTCATAATTTAAGAGGAATATTATAACATTCAGTGATGCATCTATGATAAAGACACTAATTTCGAGCGCAAATAGTCTAGGTTAGCGTCTCTTTGATTTAGATAAGAATTGTATCTATTATATATATATATATTTTTTTTTTGGCTTCAGCTACTTTCAGCTATATAGCCATTAACTAAAGGGGATTATTATTTTTATACAACAACAGTACACAGTACTGCTAGGTGATCACCCATCCAAATACAGATTGTGACTGCTGTTGCTTAACTTTATTGATTGGTCTAAGTCTGTAATTGACCCCGGACTGACGTAACGTAATGACATGCATAGACCAATCAATGAAGTTAAGCAACAGCAGTCACAATCTGTATTTGGATGGGTGACCACCTAGCAGTACTGTGAACTGTTGTATAAAAAAAAAAAATAATAATCCCCTTTAGTTAATGGCTGTATAGCTGAAAGTAGCTGAAGCCAAAAATTAAAAAAAAAAAAAAAAAGTCTGTAATTACGTTACGTCAGTCCGGGGTCTATATATTAAATAATCAGAAATTACAAAAACCCAATAATAGAGACATCTATATGCCAAATATGGAATTACAGAACGGATAGAATTTCAAAAAATCCAACAGGCACAGAATATGATTTTCGCAAATTTTGCTTACATATTAACTCAAAAAATAATTATCCAAATATAATGAAATTTGGTATACACAATCGTGACATGGAAACAGAAGGCGTTACGAAAAGTTTTTCACAAAAAAATTTCTAAAGTAAAAATCAAAATTTTATTTTATATTTAGATATCTCTTTTTTATGTGTATTCCGACACTTAGTACACTTTTTATTAGCATTAACAAAACCATTGAAGACTGTGGATTACCAAACAATGCGTAAATTTCTCAAATGGAAAATCGACACTCAATTTTGTTTATAAATAAATCATTTAAAATCGTCGATTTATTCCCCCATTGAAGCAACCGTAAATATTACTTCCCTTACCTTCTAATGTATACTCGAAACCATAGTTTAATAACTGACAATTTTAATTGTCTAAATACCCGGCATATAGTTGAGTATCAATGTTTGAAATATTATAATTATATAGACTGCATATTTAGTGTTTTCTTTAAGATTCGTAAAATAAACTAAATGTGTAGTCCATAAAGCTATGCTAGTTTGTTATATAATATGTATTTTATAATTATAAGTTTATTAACTGAATTTGATCTGAAATTGGGGCGAATATAAGCAGTTTACAAAAAAAATATTTCAGTTTATTTCTATTATAAAAAATTGATAGGTAAAGGTAAACAATAATTTTCATTGGCCTACAAAATTTATACAGATCTTATATAGATATAATAGACAAGCAAAAAAATATCAAAAAAAAAATCCCCAAACCGTTCTTCTTGCGAAAAAATGCGCCAAGTACTTCAATTTTTAAATTCTTGATATCTTAGGAAATCCTAGCAAAGTATGTAATCATTTTTATAAGTTATCTCTTGATCTATTTTAATGATAATACATAAAAAAAGATATTTTGACCCAGAATAATTTTTGAAAATTTTGGTATTTTATTCGTAACAGTCTAATTACCCTATTTTCAACTCTAAACGAATTATTTTTAATTAAAATATCATTTTTAATCGAATATGATATAATAAATAGGTAATAATTAAACGAGAAACTAATTAATTAGAAATATATATTTTTAAATTAATTAATTTACAAAAAAACAAAGAAAAACTTCATACATTTAAGTTTTGTAAAGCTTCGGCCGCTTCAAATAAACCTAATCCTTCTAACATATAAATAAAATTTTCCACACTTGCATCCAAATCATCTTCAACCCAAATTTCTAATATATTACGACAACGTAACGCGTCCGTTTTATACTCTGTTTTAAAGAATTCAATATCATCAGCGCGATAATCTAATTTCTGTGCAATTTTAGTCCAATTTGGTCCAATAGCTTGTGCAGCAATTTCCATTATTTCTGACGTTAATGGAGTATGTTTTGGTTTCTCTGTTTCACGTTGACTTTGATCCTCTGTTTCACCATTTTGTTCATCACCTTCAGTTCCTTTTAATAATTCATCATCGACTTCATTTTCCATTGTGTTATCAGTCTCTAAAGTTTCCTGTAATTCATTTTATTTATAATTAAAAACAAATGAACCAAAAACTAACAGTTTAATTGTTTGAATACTCCGTTTGTTTGTAATCTGTTGGGTATGAATTTTTTTTATTATGTTAATTGTTAATAAATCCGTGCTTAAAATATAAACAAACAAATTTACATTTAATTATTTTTAACTGTCGACTTCACTTAGAACTTAAAAAATACCGGATATTCCTTGAATGAGCAGAAATGAAGGGTGGATATTTCATAAAAATTGATTTTCCTGTTTCTCTTAATTACATCATTTCATTTCTCATGGATTTCAAAAAACCGCATCATTTTAGCATGTATGGAACGATTTTTGTGTAGATTGAATTTTTATAGCAAAAAAAAATTTCAAAGCCTTTTATTCATTCCATCCGCGGAAAAACTTTATAAACAGGGTATGGAAACATTCGTTGAGTAAAATTATTACCTGAGTATTACGATCGGGACGGTCTTTAGCTATCTTTCTAATCATAATTTCTAGATATTCTGGAAGTTTATTAATCGGATTGTTACTGTGTGTAAAAAAATGAGGACTACGATGTGCCAACAATCGCAACGCACGCCAACCAAAATTCGGATCATTGACTTTCTTGTATTTTTCTTCAATCATTGATGTCGGATCGATTTGTTCAATGGCTTCAGCAAAATATGACTCTTAAACATAAAAAATGATTTCATTCAAGCAAGTGAATTCACTCAATAATTAGTTTTAAAATTAATCAATATATAATTATTACCTAAAGCTGGCAAAAAATCACGTTCTTTGGCTTTACAAGCTTCTAAATTGTCTGGACATAAATTCCATAGTTTTGAAAGTTCTTGGCTGAAAATTATGATTAGTCTAAATGATCACAAAAAATTTTAGATTTCAAAATAAAAAAGCACATAATATTGTCAATTATCATTTGAATATTTAACAAGGTTATTATTGTGAAATATGCGAATTTAATAAGAGGAGGGTGGGCATACGTTGTGGCATAATATTTGTAGATTAATTTGTTCATAAAAAACTTACTACTGGCAAAGAAACCGTGTTATTGATTTGGAAATCTCCGCTCTTCTAAAATTCCACAACTTATCAATCCAAACGTAAGCTATGCCCGTAAGATTTTTATACGCGACCACCACTATGCCCTGGTTTATTAGCTTTAGCAATAATATTTTGTTTAGCGAAGAAATATTTTTATAAGCAAGATTCTGACGATTCGGGTTTTATTAACTATCTTGAAACAAAAAATTGATATGTTTTGCTGATTCCAATTTCAACTTTTACAGATATATAAATGAGCTATTATAATTTACAGATAAAAAAAAAATTTTATTAAACATATTATTGTATCAAAATATTTATTTTCAGTTAACAAAAAATTAAAAATATTTGAAAAAATCCCTGACTTTTACCGAAATATCTTGACTATTTCATGACTTTTTACACAAACTTTGATTCAAAATTCAGTTTTGGAAAATAATACTTACTTTCCCATTATAAATTTATTTGATGTTGCAGCCTCTTTAATTAAATCACCCAATAATTTATTACCATCTTTTTTATTTTTTGATAAATTACGTTTTTTATTATCTGTTACTGAATCATCAGTATTATCCACAACAACTGCGGCTGGCTTTTTAAACTCTTGACACCCATCATTTTTCCAAGAATTCCAATATTCTTCACGTGCCAATATGTGCTTAATACATTTGGCAAAACCTTTACCATCTGGTGGTGTTTCAGATAATAAATCATATACCATATCAACTTTCTGATTTATCCATTCGATTTGATCTGGTTTTAATTCGTACATTTCGCTAAAATTTAATTATTACTTTCAATATTTAAATGTTCCACGAGTAATTGAAAATTAGAAAAATCCTCACAAAAATATACGCACGATTTAAATTTAACTGATGAATTTAAATACTGGAATAAAATAAGAAATTGTACTAAAACATATCGACGGAAATTTGAATCAGATAATTGCAATTCTAGTAATTTTTGATTTGTTAAATATTTTGCAAAGTAATGTGTCTCCTCTTCGTTTCTTGTTTCAATTGAATTTCCACCAACATCTACATTTTTACTTTGAATTTCATCTAATTTCGAGCTACTAAATGCCATTAAAACATTAGTTGCATGCTAAAAATAAAAAATTATAAAAACATAATTTAACTGTCTTTGAGATTTTAAATTATAAAAATAGTAGCAATCCCCTTTTTTGTGTAATTGGCTTTGAGTAATCAAATATTATTTTTTAATGCATGGAAATCGTACGTACCGAAGCAAATGTTTTCCATTGAACTTTATTATAGCACTGATTAGGATTTCGAAAAAAATCTTGTAGAGCCCAGAATTTACAATACAAATTGTAATCAATTTTTACAGCTTTATCCGTGTTATCCATATAATCAACTTCCATATAAAAATCTGCATTCGATGAACTATCACTACCAAATTCTGTCAAATTATCTAAATTGAATTCACTAACAATATTCAAACCTGAACGTTCCGAAAATGGGAAAAATTTAGCCAAAAATAATAATATCCGACCACAAAACACTGTATTCTGTGAACGTGACAATCGTCGTAATAAATCATTACACATACGTAATAAATTGTTTTTACACGCACTAAAAAATAAATCTTCCTTCCAAATATGAACACCTTGTTCAACAAACGTAAACATTTCTTCTGATTTATCCAATGTTAGTGCATCAAATATATCACCTAAGAGAACTACAGGCATTGTAGCCGTCGTCATATTTAATCGACATGTTTCTATACAAAAGTTTATATATTTTTGTAATAGTTCTACATTATAATTATCTTCTAAAATTTCTAATAAAGTATCACGGAAAACTTGGTCCAATGCGGCTTTTTGATCAATTTCCACCGACTTATTTCGATCATATTGATTTTGAAGAAGCGTAACATTATTTTCCAAAAATGCTTTTTTTAGTAATGACTAAAACAATAAACAAATTAATATGTAATAATTTCGTTTGTCTATATTTGAAACTTACATTTAAAAGTGTTCGTAACGTTTCAAAATTCACTTCTTTGGACATTTTGTAAAGTGTAATAATAACCTTCTTTTTGAAATTTGTTTATTATTTGTTATAAGAATTAAGAATAACATCGAAACTTCTATCAACGGGAATAATGCCGCGTTGAATATTTAAATTTTAGCTGAAGTTGTGTTATCATGATCAACTTTAAGATTTGTTTAGACGATCAAAAAAATTATGTTTAATTTTTGGAACGAAGTTCCTTATGGGACGATGCGGAGGGGTACCCTAACTGGGAAAAAACGTCCGTAACGTAAGATTTTTATTATTTACAACATACATAACAGTGTATAGTGACAACCAAACACTTTGTGTTCCTGTTATGTCGTGTTGTGTGTTGTTCGTGGTATGTATAATTACCACGTGTTTTATTTTTTTGGTTGTATGTGTATAATTCATTTACGATTATATTTTATTTATTTTTTTATAAATCATTGTAAATAAAATAAAGTTGATAACTTTGTAAATTAGTTTTTTTTATTTTTATGAATAAAAAAAATCATAATAAAAAATGTATACCCGAATAATTATTTTCTTTATACCTCGAATAGAATTTAAAATTAATATTTTTATAATATGGAACTTCATTCCTATCCGGTGCCCCACGACACCACATACTTTTTTTTTCATCTAATTCATAGCCATCAAACATTTGGCCGTGTACATAAATAAATTGGATGAAAAAATTGAATAGAAAGTTTGGATAAAAAATATAAACTTTATGATATTTGCATAATATAGTCTTTCACGTTTAATAAATTATTGTATCCATTTCACTTAACTCCTCCTCGAAAATAGATATAAGATAATGTACATTGTACATACAGAGTACATTAATGGTGACTTGAAGAATTCACATCAAACGGCTGACAACGAGCGATAAGGCGCAACTTGAAAAAATTATTTTTGTCGTAAAGATTAAAAACAACTAAATGTCAATAAAAATATAATTCTCAGTTTATTTTCATAATCATATAATACATATAATTCAAGCATAAAAGAAGTGTTTAATACTATATTTGTTTCAGTTAGTTTGACAGCGTGGTTTATGCATAAATAATTTTTGTACAAAAAATAATTAAAAATCCAGTGAAACATTATTTTTTTCTGACGAAAATATCAGTTTTTTCTCTGTATTACAATTCAGTAATAAAAAATATAGCGATCCATAAAACCCATCCTTAAAATCCCAAAAATGAGTATGATATCTAACACATTAAAAAATGTTTCGAATAACAACTCTTATTTATTTTTGAAGCTACAATTCCATAATTTTGTAAGTAATAATTTTATAATTTAAAGTATTTATTTCTTTTAGTTATGGGAAGGAATTTGAATATATACCGTTTCCGGGCTGAACAGGTTTTTGAAAATACTAATAAAATATGTAAATTTTCACTCATTTAACAAAATGCTTTGGCTTTTACAGTGTAAAAAAAAATCATTGAAATTGAACAACTTTAACTGTCTACGCAAACATCAATGGCTTTTTAAAAGTGATTATTGATTGTATTATAGAATAAAACAAAACATTCTTTCTGATTTATTAAAACTTAGTATTCAAAATTAGAAATATCACAGACTTATTGTGTCTGTGAGATATATTTGAATAAGAAAAAAGAAATCAAAATACTTTAAAAAGAGATAAATCTAGTACCAATTTTTTTTTTGTTCGATACCAAGATGCCAAGCTGTTATTTTAAATTAGAAAAAATTATTTTTTTATATTTCGTGCAGTGCTATAATCTTAATCAGCAGAAGGTTTACGATATACAAATCGTAAAAAATCAGAGGCAATACGATATAAACGAGAAAGGGTGAAAAAAAGGGTGGTTTTTTCGACTTCGAACCAAACGCCATGTTGTTATTTCCAAAACTCAACATGGAGAAGTTTTTTACATCAATTTTTACGATGTACTCTATCTAAATTGACATCCTCTTATAGTTACGATTTCTAAAATATTACTTTTTCATTTTAAGTATCTTGGTTTAGTTTTACATCTATTTACAAATCAATACTTATAATCTATAAAATTTTAATTCCTTCATTATTGCAGTATGCTGCTTTGCGTTTTTACGTTTAATAAAACATCAAATAATTAAATATTGTTCAATCAAAACACAACTGTTACCAACATATTGCTGTAATAAAGCAACACAAGCAATGTCAATGACTTAAATAAGACTAGGAATGTCAGATTATGAATAAAGGATATTTAAAGATTTATTTTTATTACAAAAATAATTATTTTAGTAATATGACCAAAATTTTTTTAGCTTAATTTTTATATTAACATTTCAATAAATAATACTCAAATTAGTTATTCTTATTATAATTATTGAATATCAAATATAATAACACCTAACAATAGGCAACTTTCATAAAATAATATAAAAATATTTAAAAATAATAATGACTATCAAACGGTAAAGATCTAGAGACACATTGCACAATCATATTTATCTGCTAAAAGTACAGTATTATGTGAGATTGTTGCAATGGATAAACCTACATTCTCCCTCTGAATTTAACTGATTTTTTTTTTTTAATTATACAAATCCGATAAATCTTTAAATAATTCATTTTTATTTAACATTATTTTTTTCTAACGAAAAAATTGTATAATCATTGTCAAAAAATTACTATCATTTTATTTAATTTAAGAATAAATATTAAAGTTTTTAATGTATATTAAGTTCGTAATCCACGATGTTTTCTTTTGATTCTCGCATATGGACCAATATCTGGATCTGTTATGAAATCATACAAAACACCCGTCCATGAATGATGCTGAGGTAAATTGTCATAAAACTCCGCTGCTATTCGTTTTACCTACAATTTTAAATATGTTTATTACAAATATCTCCGAAAATGTACGAATTATAAAACAACATTTCGCCGGTTTTCAATATCATTCAAAAAAGGAAATAAAAGTTCATAATCTAGAAAAAAACTGCTACAGTCAATTCCAACTTTAAATTGACAAAACCGTTTGATGATTACACAGCGAAATCCATGACTTGACAAAAGTTGGCTGCTAAGTCTATCCAAATGGCCATTTACAATGTAAATAGATTTATAATTTTATACCTGGAGTTAGAAATTTTTGTAATTTTTAAATATTATTTTGCAGAATGTTTTTTGCTTCTCCTGTTAATTAAAAAAAATTGTATTAGCAAGTTTGCACTACAAGCCAACGATTTGGAGAATTGAAACTCTCTACAAAAAATGTTCTCATCAAAATTTTTTAATTTTTATAAAGCGCGAAAATTTGTATGTATATAATACTTTTACCTTCAAATTTTAATTGTAACCATACTTTCACTGTTTGCAAAACCAGTTTTATCTTAAGGATCGAAATCGTACGATTGTAAAAATTATTAACGAAAATTACAGAAAATGAACGTTACTTACCTCGGGTAATCTGGAACCAGGAACTGCTGGGAAATCATGATGCTCATTATGATAGCCCACGTTAAAAGTGATAAAATTTAAAGGTCCGTAATAGCTATACGTTTCATAACCTTTTTTAAACATGTAATGTTCTGAAATAAAATGTCCAGCAACTGGATGTAAGCCCATTGCCAATAGTGAACCAGCAAGTAAATAAACAATAACACGACCTCCTACAAATAAATAAAAAATTATTAATTATGAGAGAAAAGAGATATTATCTATATACCAACTAGAAATTTGATTGTTTTCCTTGCGTTTATTAAAAGAAAGTAAAAGAATGCCATTTCACACATTGTTTTTTTAATTAAAAGTTAAAATTAGTGATCTATTAAATGTTTTTTACCTAAATAGTACCAGACAACTGCATCAAATGTTAGTTGAATAACTGCATTAATGTATTCTAGCGTTGTTGGAGCCTTTGGATATGTTACTAATGGGCGAAATATATAAAACAGTGGTTGTAAAATTACCCAACAAAATTTTCCAAACGTTGTACAAAATAATCGTGCTTCAAATAAAGTTGGTAGGTCTGTATCTAATACTTCATCCCCTTGATACTGAAAAAAAAATTAAAAATCTGTGAAAATTACTACACTTAGTATAAAAATTTAGTTTCCTAAGTATTATAAATCAAATTATCTTAACAGGTATAATTTTATTTTTTTCCTCCACATAAAATAATTAGCATATCTAAATAAAATATTTCAAAATATAACAAATACTTACTCGATGATGTTCCAGATGATATTTTCGAAAACTAATAGACATTGGCAATCCAATTGGTAAATTTGCAAAAAATCCGAAGAATCTATTGTGCATTGGCCTACTATGTCCAAATGCTAAATTATGGCATATTTCATGTACCGCTGAAAAAACAGTTAGTATAGTAAAAGTAGTCGAAAACCTACTAAATTACAGTTTCAGTAAAAGGTTTTGGATGATCCTTTTATGTTGTCCATTTATCATATTTGAGACAACTATTAAAAACATGGGCATAACGATCAACGAATGATCAATCAGTAGGCTCGAAAGAATCACATAATTCAATAGACAAACCTTTAATAATAATGAATAAATTAATGGCTAAAAGATATTTAAACAAAATTAATTTAATTCTGAGAAGTTTTTATAAAACTCAACGCTAAAAAACGGAAAACTAAATATACAATTTTTCTAAAGAGATTTCGCTTAGTTTTTGAGATATCGACACAAAAGCAAATGTATACAGATTATTATTAACAATTAACCACTTATCATCTAACTAAATTTATTAAAATAGATAATTTTTATAAGCTTTTATTTAAAAATAAATTAATAAAAATCTATGGGTTATTTATTGTAGTCGTAGTTTTTAATACCCTACCCGATAATGTAGAAATTTTATTGTTTTATGTAACTCAAAGATAGCAGACCTACAAAAATCTCTATTAAAAAAATTCGATTATATCCTTTTAAATTTGAATCGGAATAAATTTTAAATGAATAGGATTGAATCGGAAATTACATTTCCGAAGAAAATTATTTCCAGGTTCATACCGATTTAAAATTATTCAAATTTTAATTTTTTATTCTAATTATCCAAAATTGAGAAATTAATTCGGATTCTATTAATTTCGGATTCAATCCAACTCAATTTCAATTGGACTTAAAACTCAGGCACTTGAAGGATATTTAATCAGTCTTGACGATTTCAAAGAAATTTTATTTTTAAAAACTCAAAAAAGTTACATAAATAAAAAAACTTAAATTTTTTTATGTCGGTTTGAAAACCACAATTAAATTAGCGAGGAAGTTTAATAAAATTTATTTAATCAAATCTCAAAAATGCATAATTAATTAAAATTATAAATTACAATTTAAATAGTCATCGTAAGACTATGATGACCTTAATTCTTATGATGCGACTCTTAAGGTGTGACGTCATCAAAGTCTTAGGGTGGCTATTTAAATTTAAATTAATAATTTTAATTAATTATGTATAAATAAAAGCTGATTATGCATAAATAAATTGCTGAATCAAATGAATTAATAACGAAAGAGCAAATCGGGAGCAATTTATTGAATTAAAAAAATATAGAAAAAAGCATTAATTAGCTATTAGAGATATAAGGAAAACAGTTTTTGTAATTTTGATTGCAAATAATTAAATTATTACCAAAACACTGGAGTAATTACGGATCGTGATTTTGGGAGCAATTTTTTGAGATTTAAGTTTAATAAATTTTATTAAACTTCCACGCTAACTTAATTGCACTAATTGAGCCGCAGATATTTGAAAACTGCATAAATTTTTGAAATTGAAAATTTATTATTATTGATTTTAAATTTAATAATAAAAAAGGATTAGATAATCAATAGATTATAAGTTCGTTCACGGAAGCTGTTTTTTTTTATGAAAACTAAAACCTCATTTCAGTCAACTAAGATTACATATTTTTATAATGTTTACCTAACATCAATGAATGATTTATAACGCCTCCAAAACAATAAGCTGTCATTAATAAAATTGGCCACGACTGATCCTTTATAACAAACATCATAAAAATTTGAGTTAAAACCATACCAATAACTACCCATTTAAAATTAGGATCGTATCCAAATAGTTTTTTAATTTGTGGATATTTTGCTAAAAGTTTAAAAAATCGTTTGTTAAACTTTGTCATGGAAAACTACTTAATTATTCTAAAAGTACCTAAAATTTCTTTTCGCCGGCTAGCATGTGGTTCATCTGTATAAGACCATTCAAAATCATCTTTTGTAACACGGGCACCCATTTTATAAATAAATTTAAATAATTATATCAATTGTGATATATTAAATAGAAATAAAATCACATGATTTTAATTAATTATACACTTATGTTCTGTCAAATGACATTTTAATATGAATTTGAATACTAAACTTGACTAAACAATTGTAAGTTTAATCATATGAGTGCATAATATATATATATCACTTAGAATGCCTAAGCATATTATTAAAAACTTAAACCTGTGACAATCAAAATGTATATTTTAGTATTTAACTGAAGAAACCACGACCGTGGGTCGTGGACTAAATAGTTTTGACTTTTAATGCATGCCAAGTTTCAAATTTTTCGACCTTTTATCGATGGATATGATAAAAATCATAAACTAAATCAGGTTTTACCGACAAAGTCTGTGGTAAAAATTAACTGGAAAGAAGGTATAATTTTAGAGGGTTTTTGTGACGCAGTAATATTTTTTATTTTCTAAATTAGAATTACAGAATCGTGCGCAAAAAGTTCAGAAACGACAAGAAATTCAAGAACTGAACTTTCGTAGACCACGAGGAAAACATGAACCACTGTGAACATAAACATCTTCAAGATTATCTAATTAATTAATAAAAACTGTTTGCATATAGGACAAACAAATTAGTGTGAGATACGGGTTTTTTTTTTTTTTTTTTTTTTTTTTTTTTTAATTTCTGGCTTCAGCTACTTTCAGCTATACAGCCATTAACTAAAGGGGTTGGCGGTATAGATTGCCGTGACAAAATTAAAGTTCATATTTTAATAATGGTTTCTGTGTTATCATTATGTTCATCTGTCAGTAAAAATTATTCAAAATATGTATACATTTTCTTTATTCAAGTTCCTCGATTTCAACAGCACCTAATGTTGAACACCTCTGTTATTTCTAACGCAACTTAAAAAATGTTTGTTTGTGCATTAGTCATCATTGATTATAATAATATACTGATTAGATCTACTTAGTCATAAAATATCATTTATTATCTAAGCGAAAATTCACAAATTCAAACTAAGGTCTAAACTTTAATTACTAGATGGTTTTGAATTTCTTTTGTCTATATATTTGTTCCGCTGTAAGTTTCGAAAGCTTTGTCCAAATGTAATGAAATTTGATAGACACGTTTATCAATTCAGACAATTTACTGAATAGTTTGAACCTCAATGATCCATTTTCAAAATTAAAGCATTTCATTCTTGTAGTAGTACCTACGTTAAAGCTTGTAATAGTTATTTAATTCTTTTAAGTTCAAGAAACGGAGATTTCCCCGTTTTGTTTGAATGAGGATGCAAACTATTTATTTTTAAAATACCTTATGATGCACACTTCAGTTTTGTTATTTCGAGCCCCTGTAACGCCGATTTGCCCGTTCTGGAGACCCAAAAAAATATAACAGACATCTTTAATAAAATAATCCTATTACAATATAAAAACTTGTCTATTATTTCAGAAATATATTCGGAAAAAACAGGGCACACCCAAAGCACTCTGTAAAAAGCACTCTTCAGTGAGCTATACTAGCTAGGTGAATGCACCCTTTATAAGACTATCGTGAATATAACTGCATGTGAACAAGTAATCACCACATGTGTTTTTTTCAGAATGTTTTAAATTTGATATATAAACAAAAGGTTGTAAAAATGGATGTAAATATAGGTAAATTTTAAAATAATCTTGTTTTCAGTTATTTTTCTTAGCGATAAAAACTAATTTTGGTGAAAAATCATCTTAATTATATTTAATTACCTGTTCGTACATATATTTGTTTTATAAGAAAATATAGACAATAAGTTAAATTTTTCACAGAAAAATTGTGAAAATAAAGTTAATTTTATGTTTACAGAAGGTAGTGGAAATTTACCAAATGACGGTTCAATTGACAAATCAAATAACTTTGTACAAAATAGTAATAACTCAGACGATTCCGATTCAGATGGTTGGGATGAAATGGAAACCACGGAAGGAATGGAACCATCGTTATGCTTATTCTGTAATGAGGAATATTCAAAAATACTTAATGCTTTAAAACATTGTTCTACGAATCATAAATTCGATTTATATTCTTTTACAATAAAACATAACATGAAAGACGTATATTGTTATATAAAATTAATTAACTATATTCGAAAACATCAAATTTCGAGTAAAGTTTTATTAGAATTTGATCAACCACTATGGTTGGCTGATGAATATTTAAAACCTGTTGTTACGGATCAATGGTTAATGTTTGATTTTGAAGATTGGCTAGAAAATTGTCAGAAAAATGATACAACAAATGAAAATAATAAAGAGACACGTGTTGCTGAAACATTGCAATTATATTTTGCACAGGTAATTTTTGTAGAATAAAAATCAACTTTAATAATATCAAAGTAGCGATTGCGATTTTCGTGGTATCAGATTTTCGTGATAAATTCTATTAGCACTCCCATGAAATTGAATTAAAGTAAACTTTTTCGAGATAAACATATTTTACCACATTTTTTGTTGTTGCCTACTACTTTCCTTTCATTGTAGATCTGAAAGTGAAGAAAACAGTTAACAATATTAATTGTTTAAATACGTACACCATATGGTTAATTATTGATTTTTGAACAATTTATAATTATTAACCTTATAAGATATATGCATACAAAACGTAGTCTATTATAGAGTTTCGAATAATTAGTTAAATAATAATATGTATTCTATGTATTTATTATAATTAGTTGATTTTTAGGTGGGATTGTAGAAAATTTAAATATTTCTTAAAATAATATGTCATACAAACATTTTTTTTTTTAATTTTAAATTTCTAATAGTTTAAAAGATGTATCATAAATCCATGGAACAAAATTTTATTGTTAAAAATCTCTTACTTAAATTAAAATGTCGAGAAAAAACTGCATTTTTTTTATATCAATTACTTTCAAGTATTTAAAAATTATGTGTGGAGAGCATTTTTTCTTCACCTACGTTAAACTATGAAAAACGAAAAAATAAAATTTGTTCAGAAAGGAAAAAGGTCAGAAATTATTAAGTGAAAAATTTTACGTATTTTTTGCTATTATTAAAAATAACGGCAAATGCCATGTATAATATTTGAATATTGGTCTGGTAAATAAAAGAGTCATAGAAAAAAAAAAAATAAGGGAGCTAGAGCGCTTATTAATTAATTGGTCTCTACTCAAATTTTCTTTTTGTAAGTCAATACTGATATACTTGTAGTTCCATCCACCAAGGATGGATCACTATCTTAAAATATATATGATAACAAATGTACAAATTAATCAGTAGATCATCTACCTGAAATTTGATCTAACTGCCTTTTTCAATATCTAAAAAATACTTATTTTTCCAATCTAATTATGTATTTGAAACTGATTCCTCTATTTAGATTGAACAACAGAAAGAGATTATAAACAGAGCTATGGAAGATATAAAGAAAATGCAAGAAGTCACAAGAAATCTAGTAGAAAATACACAATTAAATAACGAATATTCAAAAAATATTGAAAACGAATCCTACTTCACATCATATGCGCATTTTGGTATACATCATCAAATGTTACAGGTAAAAATTTTTTGTATAAAATAATTTAGAAGCTATGCTATTTTACTATCCGATCGAAGTTCAAAGTTATTATGATTAAATCAAATGAAATGAATTTACTAGAGTCAACAAAATTGTCATTAGTCTTAGAAGCTTAACTAAGAAAGTATTTAAACAAAATATTAAACACAATTTTGTATAAAATATGAAAGTATAAAGCGATCGGTGAATAGTTATAATACAGCATAGGATCCGAGTATTTTCCTCTCCATTATACTTGTTTCGTATTGCCTAGACTAGAAATTACGAAATTTGATGCACTAAAACAAATATTTACTTTACCAAAAAGTTAACTGTTATCTAATTAGAGTAGCAGAAATCGGCGCAAGAGTACCGAAAACTATTCCACCTCAATTTTTTTATGCGATCCTCTTCAAATAGCCCTCCTAATGATATAAATGCATGTTGCCATGGCGCAACCCGGTGCCATATTGTTTAAACCGAAATTGTTTAAACAATTGCAAGGCATTGTTATTTTTCAACCGGACAAATTTTTTTTATATTCTTTATTGAAATACCAATAAAAAAGGTCCTATAACTTTTAACGATAAAGTTAATATTTTTAAAGATATGAATTTTTAAAGGTTCGAAAAATCTCAAATTTGGGTACTTTCAACCCATGAAAAATATCTTTAAAAAAAACATAATGTCTAAGTATCCGCATAATCATATTGTGTGGAATCAAATTTAGAATTTATTCAGCTGTTTTATACGTAATAACTTCTAAATTTATGTTTGTGAAGAGTATATATATATATATATATATATATATATAAAATATGATTATGCGGATATTTTGCCAAGTTTGTTTTTAAAAAACATTTGAAAAAAACCAATATTTTTTTAATGGCCCTAATCAATTTTCCAAAAAAATTATATATATATATATATATATATATATATATATATATATATATATATATATATATATATATATATATATATATATATATATATATATATATATATATATATATATATATATATATATATATATATATATATATATATATATATATATATATATATATATATATATATATATATTGAAGACTTGAAATTCTTTCGACTATGAAAAGTAGCCTGAAGCTTAGATAATGAATGAAATTGAATGAAATGTATGTATTCAAATTTTAGGATAAGGTTAGAACTGAGACTTATAGATCAGCAATTTTAAATAACAATATATCATTTTCTGATAAACTAGTATTAGATTTGGGTTGCGGCACTGGAATCTTATCTATGTTTAGTGCTCAGGCGGGAGCTAAACATGTTGTTGGAGTTGACCAATCCGCAATTATTTACCAAGCTATGGATATTATAAGGTAAATTTAAGAAACTTTTAATTGCTGCAAATACAATTTGGCTATGAACGCTACGAAAATCTAAAGCTACCTATTATATTTAAAAACCATGTAATATTTAAATCAAATAAGTGAAAATAACTAACAGTATTCATTGTTTAGGTACCCGACATATGGTTCGGGTTTTCCTTTAATATAAAAATAAAAAAACATCGAATGGATAAAAGTGCATCTTTCTAGAATGTAAACAATTACATATATTTTTGGGAGGTTTAAAACAATTGAGCAAGTTAATTAATATTTATGGCATAATATACGTTTAAATAAGTTTCATGAAAAATCTGTATGTTTTACCGATTTTAATATCTTTGTTAAATCTTATGATTAAGATTTGCTCAAATTATTAACAAATTTAGTCTAAAGTCATTTTATTATCCATCATAAATCAATCTATTAAAAGAGTGAAAATATATAAGCTTTGTTATAAAGATAACGCGGGATCTTTTAAATAATGATATAATTAATGCATTTATTATTTTTTTTTTAGAGAAAATGGGTTTTATGATAAAGTGCAATTAATTCATGGTGAAATTGAAAATGTTAAGTTACCATTTAAGCATGTAGATATAATTGTATCTGAATGGATGGGTTATTTTTTGTTGTTTGAAGGAATGTTGGACAGTTTTATTTACGCACGTGATAAACATTTATCACCGGGAGGAATACTCTTACCTAATAGGTGTACATTATTGTTAACAGGATGTTGTGATTTAGGTAATTAATAAAAAAATATATTTATAATTATTATTTTCGTGTATAAATAAATATTAGTTCGGCGAGTGTTTTTCCCTTCTTTACGGGAATGTAGTTATAGTACTTACAAATTTATTCTATATATTAACAAAAATTTATAGTACGTACATTTTTATAGATCGGCACAAAGAACTTATTGGATTTTGGAATGATGTTTATGGTTTCAAAATGACTTCAATGATTAGTGATTCTGTAGCTGAAGCAAATGTGGAAATTGTTCCTAATGATAAAATTATAACAACAACAATCACAATTTTAGACTTGGATTTATATACATGTACTAAAAATGCAGTAAATTTTGAAGCATCAATAGAATTGAAAGCTTTGAATGATGGTCATTTAACATCAATTGTTGGCTATTTTGATACGTACTTTACATCAATGCCGGAAATTTTTACATTTTCAACAGGACCTGATTGTACACCAACACACTGGAAACAAACAGTTTTCTATTTACGTGATCCAATACCTGTTAAAAAAGGTAGTTGAATGTGTTAATATATTTGCACACATCTCTTAAATATGGACATACTAATTATTATTCATCCAATTCGTTGATCATAATAAAATATAAATATAATTTTTGTAAAGAATTAATAAAACTTCAAACTTGAGTGCATATCAATTTGACATTTTTAAGAGATGTGTGGTTTATTTTCAAAATGAAGATTTTAATATATTTGATTTTAGATGAAGTGATTAAAGGCAGTATAAAATGTTCAAGAGGTAAAAATGAATTAAGATCATTGAATGTTCGTTTAACAATTGGAGAATGTTCTCAAGAATATTTTGTTAATTAAATTTTTGTAAAATAATTTTTGTATAGTTTCATTAAATAAAAATAACAAAATTGTATAATTATATGAATTTTATTTCTGAAAATAATAATATTAATGTGCTAAATTCCAAAATATTAAAAGTGAAGCTGACATTAATCGACATACTATATTTGCTGCGTGTAATTAAAAACAAGAAATTGTTAAATATTCAGTAATTTCCAAATTTACTATATGTACCACTGCATTAACACTAAATTTATTTTTATTTAAATATTTGCTATTTAAAAAATAGATCATTCAAAAATCGTGCCTTATTTTTTAGCGAAAGTAGAAGAGGTTGTAGAGCAGAAATTAAGTAACAACTAATAATTTTTCACTTTTTCAAAACGAAACAAACAATATTTAAAAGATGAAGAGTAATTTTCCCTTTTTTTGAGACAATTTGAACTAGTGAAAATTTAAATCCTAAAATATCACGTTACCATAATTCACCACCAACTGTTCATTTTTTTATTTGTAAAATAAAACCATTAAACAGAGTGCATGTTAAAGAGTTTTTCTCGAATAAAATATAAGTAAAATAAAAAATTTATTTTAGAAACGTTTTTTTACGAAAAACTCTTTAATATGCCATATGTTTTCATGTATCTAGAATATCATAGATATATTAGTTGAATATTCTATGATATATATTCCGCAATAAAAAATACATGTAAATCTTTCTTTATAATTATAAAATATAATATTTTTATGGTGTGTTAAATTCTTATTAAATTTAATTCCATATTAAATTAAACATTGATTTTAATGTGAATAAGGTTCAACGCACACCGTAAGATTTTCTGATGCTACTTCAGGCAGCATAATATGTATGCGCGCATGAAAAGATTTTCTGATCAGAAAATCTTATGTAGAATTCTTACCGTGAGTGAAGTCTAATATAAAATGTATGCTAAGAGTTACACCAAATTTTCTGATCAGAAAATATTACGTTGTGCGCTCGCCCTATAGGTTGATTCATCTTTGTTAAAAACAATGTTTTATTTAAATAAAATTTGCTAAACATATGGATTTAGATCGGCGCCTTTATTGTTTCTAGATTTCTAGAAATTTCAATAATTTACAAACACATGGGTAATGGTTTATAGGCATATGTTCATTCTTGTCTATTTAAAAATAATTATATATAGCCATTGCATTTTTTTATTAGAAACTTCAGATTGTCATTTCCAACCAAACTTTATTATTAAAATCAAATGTCAAACTTTACAATACAATAAAAAATAAAAATAAACTTTAAAAAAATATAATTTGTATTAATAATGGGAGATTCAGCTCCAAAAGATTCGCAGAATCAGGTATTTAAATTGTGAATATAATTAATAATGAAGGTTAATAAATTTAAAAATACTTTTAAAGCGACCTAAAATCAAGCACGATTGGTATCAAACAGAAACTCATGTCGTGATTACAGTACTTATAAAGAATATTGAAGAAGAACAATTGAAAATTAATTACAGTGAACAAGCTTTGAGTTTTAGTATAAAACTCCCGGACACAGAAAATGAGTACAGTTTGGAATTGGATTTAGCTCATGAAATCGTCCCTGATCATTGTTATTATAGGATTTACTCAACAAAGGTTTGTACAATACCTTCTTTTACAAAACAAGTTATTATCATGTTAAGTTACGTTTATTGTTTCTGTAATATTGATAAGTCATTATTAACACTAAAATGTCTCCTTTCTTATAACAAGATATAATCAATTGTTATTCCTATATATTTTTCGGTTTTTTTGTAGAATTAGATTTATTTTCTAAAAAATTGTTAAATCAAACGTTTTATTTATCCAAAAATGCATACCTTCTCATAGTATTTCGGGGGAAAGGCTAAATGTAATAACAATGTTACTATAAAAATTATTACTTTCAAATTTCAGATAGAAATTAAGTTAAAAAAGAAGGAAGGAATCCGATGGATAAATTTAGAAGGTGATCCTAATGTGGCGGTTGTGAAACCAATTCCTAAAGGTAGCTTTTAATCACAAATTATTTTAAATAATAAAGTCTAATCATTTTTAATTTATATAGAAATTTTGAATGCATCGACAACAAATGCATCGTCAGTTCCAAAATATCCTAGTTCTTACAAAAAAGCGGTAGATTGGAATGCTGTTGAAAAACAGATAAAAGAAGAAGAAAAATTAGAAAATTCAGATGGAGGGGAAGCGTTAAATAAAATGTTTCAAGAAATATATGGAAAAGGTTCTGATGAAGTTAAAAAAGCAATGAATAAAAGCTTTGTAAGTATTTTGACAGAGTTAGGTCGATTTTTATTTTTAACTAAAATCATTTTATAATCCGTTAAATAGCTAATATTTTATATATAGTCAATATTTGCTTACAAAGAAGTATTGTTCTAAGAACAAACCCTAATAAACACTTTTCCCTTTTTTGATGAGTTAGAATTACAAAGTTAATTTTAAAGAATTTGATTTGGAGAATATTTCCTTAATTATACTTTTCTAGGCTATTTTGTAAATAAAGCACCCGTTGTCTTATGTTCGTCTTTTAGTATATATTTTTATTGGGTTATGAATGTTTATATTTAAATAGTTATTGTAAATTTTATTTCAGTTGGAATCAGGTGGAACGGTTCTTAGCACAAATTGGGGAGACGTTGGAAACAAAACAGTTGATGTTAAACCGCCGGAAGGAATGGAATTTAAAAAATGGCAAAATTAATACAAAAATTTGTGTTAAATTTTATATATGTAAAATCGATAGATCGTCTTTTATTTCAATCTATACTTTACATTTACAGCATCTCAGTTACAAATTGTGTAATTTTTTATTTATTTAATTTAGGTACACTAATAATTTGATTTTTGTATAAATTTATATTCGATTTTGAATTGTTTTAATTCATAGATATGAACATTTTTAACATGAATTATGTCTTGTAATTGATATTATGTTGATAATTATTTATTACACTAAATATGTTTTACTTTATGTCCATGTATCTACATTACCTTCTTTTTATAAAAAAACTCGTTAATATAATTGTTTAAAATTTAATTACACTTACATTTTATTTAAAAAAAAAAAGACCTACAAAATTTAAAAATATGTTCACGCGATATTGATTTGTTTTGAGAAACCAACATTTGTTTACATATATCTTATATTATGTGTAATTGGCAAACTACACACCGTTATTAGATTAACAAACTGAGTATTTAGAAAATAATAAATTTAATTTTATTAGGTTTTATATAACACAAGAAATTGTTAAGATCAAATGTATTCTTTGGAAACATTAAAAAAATATTTTTTCGAAATAAATCAATCTGTACATGCTATATAACAGTTGGTGATTGAACGATAATTTTTTTAACAAGAAAGTAATAATGAAGTGTTCCTCCTTGAGGGTTCATTGTTTTTAATTTTGGTAACAAATTTTTTATAAGTACTTAGACTCATTTCCCAATTTGATTAAAATTTTCGAAACAAAGAAATTCGCAAAAATATAAATTTTCATCGTCATTGTATAAAATAGTATTGTAGTTGTAGTGCTTAGAATAGAGTAATCGTAGAAACAGCACTTGAATGAATGGCCATCTTTGAATGTATAAATCTAAAAAATAAGAGTAAATAATAGGAGACAAAAACATTAATATTATTAAGTCTATTTATTGATATAAGTATTTACAAGTTTATTTTCAACATAAAAAGCAACAATATGGTGAGTATATTCCAATTATCCTGTGTGCTTTTTATGCACATTAATGGTGATCGATTCGTTTACTGTTAAAACAGATACGTGATCAACTTCTCTACGTTTCTCAATGCTTTATGCTGGGTACAAATTTAAATTAAATTCTTTTAACAGTGATATGAAATACGCTTTTCACCAATATTGTAGCTGCTTGTTTACGTACTAAGAAGATGATCTATTCTTGTGGCTTGATTAAGTAGTAATTTATCTTCAACCAAAGATTTAAAAAAATAAAACTGAGTTTAAATTATTTTAAATTTTAATGACTAGTATTTTTATTTTGAAATATAATTAATTTTGGATTTATATAACATTTATGCGGAGACTCCAACTACCAATAAAAACTTTAATATAACCATCGACATAAAGTTTATTATTGATGGAGTGTTACATCATTGTTTAAAGTGCATATTATATTAAAATAATTAATAAAAAAAGGCTGAGAGGTATACTTGGTTTGTATTTTTGCTACTGAAATCTTCGCATACATATCTCATAGGTTTATGCTTTATTGCCCATTCGCACATACTTCGTGAGAGCTTTGGGGATAATTAGGCTTTCTGGGCGCAACTAACGAACTGATATGTTACCAATGAAATTTAAACTTTAAACTAATAATAAACAACTTATAAGTAACCGTACTAGATACAACAGATAAATGAACATTGATAACCAACGAAAACAATTTTATATTTAAAAAAAACTAAGAAATATTAATTTTTGGGTTCACTTGGTTGGGTCGAAAATTTTTTCGTTATAAATTAACAATTAGTTTTTCAATTTAACTAAAGTCTTGGAATATTATATAAAATTCAATATGAATTTCGATTTTTTGCCCCAATTTTCTAGATAAAAATGTTTGTAGTTTATAAATACGTATTTCGACTACAAACTAGTCATCATCAGTATGAATTAGATAATCATAATGATTCTTTGAGGAGATGTTACTTGTTACTAATTTGGTGACAGTTTGAACAAACGTATTTTGGTATTTGCGCAATTTATAATTTCCAAGTATCTATCAAATTGCAACATCAACCAAACAGCATCGATCACGTGTTGAATGTTCGGCCAATGATATTGAAGTATTGAACCACGTGATTTTGACAGTTAAAAAAAATATCAAAATAAAAATTGAACTTGTAAAACTAAAAATAAATTATAAAATTAAATAATTTTAATTTCAAATATCGTTTCAATTATAATAATAATTTAACTTTGATTATGAAATCTTTATTAAATCTGAATTTGAGATAGGTCCTTTATCTAAGTTCATCGTGTCTTTGCCATGTTTTTGAATGTAGGTGCTTTTATATGCATCTAGTTCGGTCGGGTTGGATACCGATTTTAAAAGTTTTAGATTTGATTTGTCGATTTTGTGATTATTTTCAATAATATGACCGGCTGCACATGATTTATCAGTTCTTCCAAATTTTATGTGTGCCATTTGCTCTTTGAATTTTGTAACAATTTGTCTTCTATTTTGTACAATGTATTTCTTCGAGCAATTTTGATATCCAATGCTATAAATTCCCGACTGCTGTTCGTTGTTAATTTTGTCCTTTGAATTTCTAAGAAATTGGGGCAAAAAATCCAAGAGTTCTCTTTAATAATACTCAAAAAAATATTCAATATATTTGAAAGGATGAATCACTCAAAATAAAACATCTATAAAATAAATAAAAATTAATTATCAATATGAATGACATGTAAAAAATATCCCTAAAACCAATATTTTTTTTTTCATACCTACAAGTAATATTTTTGTGATATTTGAGAAATTTTGGAGCCAAGCAAATATTCAGTGTAAATTATCAAGTTAACATTTTTGGGAAGCGGTTCAAACCTTTGGCAATGTGTTTGGAATTCAAATACTTTATCTTTATTTTCTGGAAAAGAGCAAGGAAATGTTAACAATGGTTGATTTCTTGTTATAATGTCTATAATTGCTTCAATTATAATTATTATAATACTGTAGTCGATAATAAATAAATTTAAATTTGTAAGATTAAGTTCATCAAAGCACTGCATTTAATTGAAGTTTGAAATCAAATGTTTCAAACCTTACCATGAATATTTAATATACACATAGCATTTATAAGTGCCTATAATGTCCCATTTTGAGTGATTTATCAACAAGGTACTTGCTAAATAACAGTTGTTTGGTACCATTTTAATGTAAAACTATTTAGAAATAAAAAAAAATTGTAGTTTTTACGACGTATCAATAAATTAAAAATTAAAGAATTCATCAATAATTATTCTTAACGTTAACGTTGTGAAAATAATGCACTTATTAAGAAAATAACACCACAAGTACATAATATGCCTAATCCAAAACTTGCTCCATGTACGGCATTAATATTATCTAAATTAGTATTGCCATTATCGCCAAGAAAATTAAGTTGTTGATTATTTTTAATCATTTTTAAAATTTCTTGTTGATTTGCAATTTGATTATTTTTAATCATTTTTAAAATTTCTTGTTGATTTGCACTTAATGATTTATTGAAATTATGTAAATTATTTTTAATTTCAATTTCTGTATCTAATGTTGCTTTAATAATATTTTGTAAATTATGTATTGTTTCATATGCGACAGTATTTGTAACAGATACACTTTTTAACTTTTCTGTCGCTTCATTTAATATTGGTATTATTTTTTTTAGTTCAAAATTTTCTGGATGCACTTCATTATGATTATCCACTAAATTGCGAACTAGACGTTTATGTCTCCAATCTGATATTAAATATGCTAAAATAAATTTATTTTAATTAATTTCATTTCATTTTTAGATTATATTAAGAAAATGGTATAGTTCTAAATTGTATGGATTCTCCAAATTTTAGAAAAACTTGCACTCCAAACTTATACATTTTTTCGTACTTCATATCATAGATATACAGTCAAAATACTGGTTTTAGCCTTGTTAAAAAATGCCTCGGTATGAATCTTTCATATATATTTAAAATTATAAAATAGGAAATTTTAATAATCTATTTAAATGGTAGGTATGGTTTAAAAAAGAATTATTATTTAAACCAAAAAATAAATTTGAATAGGAAAAAAAAACGTGCATGGTTGTGTCTTTCTGTTTTATTGAAATACCAGTAACGCTATATTATTATATACAACGTTTGAATGTCTACTTGTATCAAATTTAAATAAAACAGTAATATATGATGTCATACCATTCGTTTTCCTACTACCCTACGACCCTAATAAAATTGGAGGATATTGGGCACGCGATAAAGGATCCGATGGACTGATTACTCATGCTTACTTCATAAATACTTACTTATAAATGATGAAATCACAGTTAATAATAAACTCCAATATTTTGTACGATCACCTTGCCAACGTTGTTTCTCATGGGAATCACGTACAGCATTACTCATGTATGTAAAATAATCTCTTTCATCGCGTTCAACATTATGTAACTCTCCACGTATTCTCCTTTCATCGAGAAGTAACTGTAATATTTTAAATAATTAGTAAAATATTTACATAATTTCATACCTCGATTTGTTAAAATTATTTGCGATCGTGATATGCGATCTTACGTGCTAGAGAGTTTGAATAGCTTCAAGTTTAATTGTGAACACCCGGTGAGGGGACTCACTACTTTGGCCATATCCAAATTGATAAATATGATCGATAAAAAGTTGTATAGTGGCCTCCCAGAGCTGATATTACCACTTGAGTAACATTTTTTGTAATATTACTGAAGCTACTACCTGCAATAGGTAAGCCTGGACCTTTCTAAGACAGTAATATAATGCCAAGAACTGTCTTGTTTTTGTCAGTCAGGTTCTGATTTGCCACCTGGGCCACAGTAAAACCGCAAATCAAATGAACCATATTATTCGTGTGAAAAGCACGTTTGCAACGTAGGATATAATTATACCCTGACCGGTAATAAAAATTAACCAAATTTGTGATTTAGATATTATGCAGCAACTTGAATCTTTGATGCTTATTTAAAATTAAAAAAAACACAATTTACTTACTCGATCAATCCCTTTTACTTACTCGATTTTCTTCACCGATGGTCGCGTACCATTCAGGGTCATCTCTACTTAATGTATGAAATTTAGATTGTAATTCATTACGTTTTGATGTAATTTTATTTAATTCTTCATTTAAAATTCGTCTTTGGTCTTGTATGAGCAATAATTTTTCCTTAAATATTAAGCAAATCATAAAAATAATTTAGTATTAATAAAATTAATAAAAAAATTTAACAATTTTTTCTCCTAAAGAGTAGAAAACTTTATAATCTAGAACATATAAAAATCCACAAATTTTTTAGTTTTTTTTTCAGTAGTAAATAGTAGTGATTATTATTTTAATTTTAACCATCATAATAGTAAAACAAAATAATAATGGTAAAAGTAACGCGCATAGCTATTGTTACTTTTTAATGCAGTTTTCAGATATTAAATTTCAACCATTAAAGTAAAAAATGCACTTTGTTACTTCGTATACGATCTATTCTTGTTAAGTTGCATAAACAATTACTTTTAATAAAGGAAATGGAGAGATCATCTTTTAATTAAAATTTTCAAACGGGAATTTATACAATAAAATTTTTTCCATTTTTCTGATTGAATTTAATTCAGAAGTGGTTATTTTGAATGTTTAACAAAGACATTTAATGCACCAGCTCAAGTTTAAAAGTAAACTAAATAAACGGTTTTGGTTCTCATTTTAGACCATTCGAAATTAAATTCAATGCAGTTTTTTTATTGAATTACTAGAAAAATTTTTACTAAAGTAAATTCGATAAAAAAAAAAAACAGTGAAACGATAAGTGGTCCATTTAAAGGGGTTAAATTCTCAATCTATATCATAGTTAAATTTTTGAATATTTATATATAATTTTTTTAATTACACTATTAATTGCGCGTTGCATAGATCTCAATATACAGTTTTAAAATCCAATCCTGGAAAACCTTAGTGGGAGTTTTTTCCTTGGATAACATTCGTATTATTTTTAAAAAAACTACAATATCTCACCAAACTTGAATTATTTTCTAATAAATAATAAATTAATGTTTGCTTAACATTATTTATAAAATATATCTAAACGATGTTTCTAAAATAAAATTATAATACCTATACATTATAGTTACATCCACGTAATTTGTAAATAAAGAAATGAAAAGGATTTGCTTGGATTTAAATAGCTTAATTAATTATTTTATTTTTTAAATAAAAATAAATAAAACATACTTGGGCATCTATAACACGATCTTGATACATTCGAACTTCTTTAAGCCCAGTCAATTCTTCGTACGTATCCATTAATTCTAAAAATTTTTTTCGTATCACCTTTTCACGAGGTGTAGAATTGTCGATTTCTTTTTTTTCTTGAGGTAATGTTTCTGTAACATTTTTTTGTAAGTTCCAGCTACTTGTAAAAATATATCTTTGGGTTTTATAGGTTAATAATAAGGATTTATGAAATGAACTATAAAATTGTTTTAATATTGGTGCCATTGGTTAAATGATTCGGAAAAATTAATAAATTAATCATTTATCTTGATAAATATGCAGATAATTGAAAGTTATTTAATTATAATTCTCAAACTTATTATTGTAGTAGTCAATTTATCGACCAACACTATACAAAACTACAGTTCAAAGGTTGATTGAATATAATACAAAATTAATAATCATCTATTAATTCAATTAATTAATTAATATTTTAATTCAATTCGGACCAATAATTTGGAAAAATAAAAATTTTAGATGATTTATTTTAAAATCTAATCTTTAGAAATTGTTTCTATGATTAATATTGAAGACCGCGGTTGGTTTATACATGACCAGAGACTTATCAATAAAAAAGCAGGCTCCATTTCTGATGATGTCCTTTCGTCAATTTCTTTAAGTTTCAGCTTTTCAACTATACTTCTAGCGGGACCAAAAAGATTTGGTTAATATTAATAAACGAACTTTAGCAGATAGTTCGCTGGCATCTTTATTTCTTAGAACTAGGGCGGTATCTTATCACATTTCGGAAGTCAATAATCAGCTGAGTGTGTTATGATGAGTAGTTATTATTTATGCAACTCTGGTGTTGAGATCTTAACGTGAATGTTCAATGCATTATACATTATTATGAAACACTCCATCTATTATAAGTTTTATATCTATGGAATTTAAATTTTAGTAGTTCTAAATATTCTAAATTATACCGGTATTTAGAGTCTTCGTTAGCATGAATTTCCAATAATAGATAGATGTTTCATAAAGGTAGTATAATGCAAGACCGTGATATAGTGTGTTCAATAATTAATCGCATTTTTGTAGTCTAAAAAAATATTCAGCTAAGTGTATTATTGGTATATATTTTTGCTACAACGCTGAAATCTTATCATTATTCTCCGATATTTGAGATTTTCCTAACATTAATGTGAAGAAATTATGTGGATTAATATCATAGATTATATAACCTAACTGATGATCAATATTATCTGTTGTCTATGAACAATGTTGACATATGTAGTGTTTGCCAATGCATTTGGAACGGACCCTGCCAATAAATAACTTCTAACGCATTTTTGTATTTTTTATTTGGGGAGCCTTTTATTTCGTATATAATAAAATTTTTTTTACCAATAATCATAATAATTATGATAAATATGTAAAGATTGTTAAAATCATGGATCTTTATTATTAATATACCGTATTTATTAGGAATTGTACTACTAAATGCGCAAGTAAAAACAATCACAACAAATGTGTATTATTTCTAGAAAATTCTATAAAGGAATGTTCATAACAAAAAAGAATAGTAGCAGTACTATCAATATATATCTATGATACAGTTCTTTCAAACTAAAAATATTGTATATTAGAGACAGTTGCAATGTCGTTTGAACCAGAAAAATTTCTTGAAGCCGAAGAAGAAGACATAAAAAAGTTGGATGCATTCTTAAATCGTGAAGAATCGAGTAATGACTCAGTAAGTATGATAAATTTAAGTTTGTCACTATAATGATTGATGGGTTTGTCAAATAATTTTTAAAATATCTATTTCGTTAATTTATTCTGAAAATAGTAAATAAATTTCCTTGATTTCTAAGACCATTAATTTAGTACTGCATGAAAGCGACCTAATACAGATACTTCATTAAGCTTTGTTTTATTTTAATTTTATTATTGTAGGGATTTCAAATACATTTAATACTATTATCGAGTTGAATTTGTGTTTTAGGATACCAGTTCTGATGATGAGGACGATTTTGTAATAAAGGAGTTAGTAAATGATAAACTAAGTACTAATACAAACTCTGTCATTAATGTTGAGTTTAATGATGTAACTCCGTATAATGAACAAGTACAAACAATTTTATCAAAAATAACTACAGTTGATTTGAATACCGTGTTAATGTTAAATACCGCTCAACAAAATTTATTAAAAGAAGCAATTGCCAAGCACGAAAAATTATTACAAAACTGTGATGAACAATTAAATCGTATTAGAATTATGAAAAAAGAATTAACTGTAAAGGCAGTGGATACGAAATTAAGTAGTTGGTCTCGTTGTGGTGTACCTTATTTTAAAGATAAATCTTTACGTCATTATTGTCCTTCAAATAGTGATGTTCATAACAAAGTTAAAAACGGCGAAGTAGCTTTAATCGATTTACCGCCATGCAAGTTTTGGTTGACATATGAAAAAGAAATCTTAAAAAAGGCAGTTTGTGCTCAATCCAAACAACTGAGATTAAAAATGTTAATAGGAAAATCACAAAATCAAGAAAATATTGAACAGTTGAAAAATAAACCTGCTGAAGAATGTGTTTTTCCAGTTTATGATAAAAACGTACGTATAGACTGGCTGAAAATATCAATCCATGATTTAAAAGGTCGTCATACTGATGAAGCTTGTAAAGCCATGTGGTATCAGTATTTACACCCACATTTAAACAATAAACCATTCGGTCCTCGTGAAGTAAAAAAATTAAAAGAAATCGCCAAAAAACATAATTTTCAAAATTGGGATGTAATTGCTGAAGAATTGGGCACAAATAGATCAGGATATTCTTGTTGTTTGTTTAATCGAGTAAATCAAGATAAAGATAAAAAAGTATTAAAATGGACTTCAGATGAAGATAATAAATTAATGTCTTTAGTCGAGAAATTTAAAATTGGAAATTTTATACCATGGGGAAGGATAGCTCACTCTTTTCCAAATCGTGATAAATCACAAATTTATAACAGGTATAATACATCACTTAAATCTGAATTAAAAAAAGGAAAATTCTCGAAACAAGAAGATTTGTTGTTAGTAACTTTAGCGAAAAAATATGGTGATAATATTAAACAAATAAGTAGTTATTTTAGAGGACGTAGTGTCGCACAAATTGGTGTTCGTTATAGGAGCTTAGTAAAGTGTAACAATAAAATAAAACAATGGACAGAAGAGGAGGATAAGAAAATAATTGAATTCGTTAAAGAAAATTCTGAAAAGTCTGATCAATCGATTAGTTGGTCGGAATTGGAAAAAATTTTTAATAATCCATTTAGAAATCGCACAAATATTCGACACCGTTGGAAAACTATTAAAAATTATTTAAATAGTTCCTTTGAAGGTGATCTATCCAAAATTCCCAGGCCACACAAAAAACGGCAATGTGCACAAGACTTTAAACAAGTTCAATTAGATAAAATGATGGAAATTTTAGATAATGACAATTCAAAAATTTGTGATTTAACAGATATGAGTAAACAAGTTTTGTCAATAGAATGTCAACGAACAGCGATTGACAAATATCAAAATTTCTTTATACAAAAATTCACTAAAACTAGATTTGATGCACCACTTGAAGTTATAGAAATAGATATTGTAAATAGTTTATTCCTCATTAATTTATTACAAGGATGTATTTCTTTGGAAACATTATATCACAAAAAATTTAAGAAAAATAGTTATACTGAAATCAATGAAATAAAAATTGTAGATTTTTTGAGAAATATCATTGAGATAATGAATGAAAATGGTGATGAAACTGTAGTAAATTATTTAAGAAATACTTATTTATTGCCGCAATCTACTGATTATGAAACAATTGATTTGATTATACCAAAGTGTTTTATTTCAATGAATCAAATTGATCACATGATAGCAATAATGAAACCATTTTTAAAATATGTACTTTGGAATGATTCTGAATTAGATCAATTTTATCATAAAACCAGTGGACGTTTAGTACGTAATTTAAAATTTCATATACTTCAAAAAGAAGATTCTTTGGTTAATTTTGAAAAAAGTATTGTTTCTTCTGCTAAGTCAATTACATGTAATAATTTTTTGGAATGTTTAAGAGCCAGAAGGCATGGAGCTGTTAAGGTTACAGAAATATTTAAAATGAGGTATTTATCTCTATTCAATTTTCAATCGATGAATTCAATAGTTAGTGAAATAATTAATTTCCCAGAGGTCGAAAAAACTGAAAACGTAATACAAAGACAGAAGAAACAACCAAAAGAATTAAAAAGGGGTAGGCCTAGGAAAAGATTACCTGGTGGGAAATACAAATATGCAAGGGAAGAAGATGAAGAGGGAACTTGTATTAATAAAAAAAAAACACAACAAGAAAAATCATTAACTGAAAATATAAACAAAGAACTTATATCAGAAAGTAACCAAGATGGTATGGAAAGTGATCATGTGGAACCAGTATTACAAAAAATCAAATTCAATCAATTTATTGTAAATTAATATAATTTAAATATAAAATATTTATAAAAAAAGAAAACTACTTCAAAAAGGCTTGTGATATATTAATAAATAGTTATAGTTAATTTATTAATAATATTTTAAGAAGAATTTCAAAAGTCAAGAAAAAAGAAAATTAAAATAAAGGTCAATTTTTAAAAGGCATTGAAGAGGATTAATTTTTTTTCATTATTTCTTGAAGAGGGAATTAAACTAAATTAAAATTATATGAAATGGAATAATTTATTAGATTATATAATCAAACATGAAGGGTGAATGATAATTTTACATCAATTTAATGAAAAAAATTATAAATTAAGACTTCCTTTTGTTTGTAAAATAATTTAAAATTAAATTAAAAAAAGATTTAAAATAAGCTCTTTGATTTTTTTATAATAATATTTACGGATAAGAAAAGCTTATCATTTCTCTTGCTGAAGAAATAAAAAACTCTAATTAAATTCATTAGATTATATTATCAAACATGAAGAACGAATTATACTAAGTTAAAATTATTATATAGGTATGATTGAAAAGAACCCCCCATTGATGTAACGTAATTCCTGATCTCAACCGATTAACAAAATTAGGCAACATTATACACAGTTAGTACTTGGATGGGAGACCACATAGAATTGCTGTGTGATATTGTTGTATAGAATATCCCCAATGTATATGATCTAAGTTGTTGAAAAGTGACTTTAAAAAAAATATGATTGAAAAAAAGTTAATACTTCGAATACTTCATTTGGTTTTGTAAAATGATTGATCAAAGTATACTGAGGTACTGTAAACAATAAGTTTGACAAAGATAGAAAATACATGCTTTTAATTAATTTTATTACATGAGTTTTTTGACATTCTGTCCGAAACAATAAAATGTAAAGGTCTGTTCTGATTAAATTTGGTATAAATGTTTTCATATTCAGAAAATTTTTAGGGGCAACCAATTTTTAGTTTTTGCGGAAACTCCAAAAAATATAAACTATACATACTAGAAAGATCTCTTTTTTGAAATTGATATGTAATGAAATAAAATAGGGAAAAATCAAAACTCATTCTATTATGTCTCCCTCCTTTTTAGGAGAAATCTGCAAAAATACTAACATTTTCTATGCAAGCTATAAGGATGCGGTTTTTTTGCATTCAATGTGAAATAATCAAGAAGAAATAGGAAAACTAATTTTTTTTTATTGTAAATACCATTTTCCTATGCCAATTCGGAAGGTACGATTTTTTACAATCGATGTGAAATGATATGACAACCACTCCTACCCCCGTTTGTATTAAAAGGCGATACGGGATAGATATAATGTATGATTTCTATGAGATGAGGTTGAATGCGGTTTTTTGTATCCAATGTGAAATAATCAAGAAGAAATAGAAAAACTAATTTTTTTATTGCAAATTCGGAAGGCACGGTTTTTTACAATCGATATGATACGACGCCCTACCCATTTCGTATTAAAAGGCGATGCGGGATTTATTGAAAATGTATGATTTCGATTAGATGGGGTTTTTGGTTTATATCTGTATAAATAGTCCTTCTGTAGCACAGTCACATATTGAACGGGCGCACACGATAAGATTTGCCTAGTAAGAAAATCTCTGTTAGTCTACACCTTAAACGCACACCAACAGACAGTCCTATAAGAAAATCTGATCATACTTCAGGCAGCGTCTTAAGTACAAAGCTTACAATCTGTGCATAGAAATCATATATAATATTACCATAGAATATATTACCTAACGGACATTAACCTGTGATTTTAATATCGGAGCGTGTATATAATTTTTGACAATTAAAAACGTTAGGTTATATTTTCCTATACAAGTAGAAAATGAGTGAACCAGTTAACAAGAAATCTAAAGCTTCTTATAGTAATAAATGGAAACGTTCGCAGACAAGAAAGCATTGTTTAGAAAATGGTCTAAAGGGTTTCCTGTGTACCTGCAATTTTTCTGAAAAAAATTGCGTACGAGAAGCATATAATTTATTAAATACATATAATGATCAATTGTATCCACCGGAATCAAATACAGAAATTGATAAAAATAAACTTTCGAAGGATATTACAGATGAACTAAATGAAGAAATTCAAAATATTAATGCAGAATCCAAAAGCAACAGTCGCCGATTTCAGGTTTGTTATACGTTAAAAAAATCAATTTCAATAATTTTTCGTATTTCGTGTATTTGTCCTATTCTTCTAGAAGTGTTAGTTAATACATCAAAAAAGGGGAAGCCCCAAAAAACTCTGAAAGTAATGATATAAAAAAAATGTGATACAAATATTAAAAGGCTTAAAAAGTTTTTCTGATTACTTTGAAAGGGGAACCCTTTGAAATTGATCTTAAAGGTGATTATTTTCCACCAAACTTAAAAATATTAAATGGAGTGATTCCATCTTTTTGACATCGGTAATGAATCGAATACAAAATTTAATGTTGAAAGATTATACATGTATCACGATAAAATTGAGCCTAAAGATCATTATAAGGCTAAATTTGATTTTTTAAACGTGTATCGGATTGTAATTACTCGAAAAATACTGACTTTGGAAAAAAAGTAAGACTAGTTACAGGGTCAAAAAAGATATCAAATTATGATTTTTAAACTTAAAATTTGGTGCGTGATTCATTTACGATATCAAAAAAGTGTGGTTTCATTTAAAATTTTCAAATTTGGTGCAAAATAACTTGAAAATTGACTAAGGTCAACAACTTTTGAACTTTTCTCTAAATTTATTATTTTTCTAGTTATTGTAGTATCCTGGTTTTTTTTCACACCCTATGTATACAAAATTATTGTAATGAAAAGTTAAAATAAATTGAATAATTATAAAGAATATTTTCTAATAAAATTTTTTACTAAGAGCTGGTGGGATCAAGTAACATCTCTTGAGATGGTTCCACATGGTGGAAATGTTAAATTAGCTACAGAAACTTCTTACGCTATCATATGAATAGAAATCTAGTTAAGAATCTTAAAAAAAATAGTCATGTGGTATAATTTATGTAAACACATCCTCTCATGTAGGTAATCTAACTAATAAATACAATTATTATGTTTTTATTATAGGTAACAGATACTGGTGCCAAGAATTGTGTTTTCATCAAAACAACATTGGATGATCCAACAGAATTAGCTACAACTATAGCAAATGAAATATTAGAAACAAAGGAACAAAAAACTAAAGATTTACTTCGCTTAGTTCCAATTCAATTTGTGTGTAAGGCTACCATAACTAGTGTCACTGAGAATATTGGTCCCTTACTAGAAAAATATTTAAAAGATGAAAAGAAAACATTTGGTATCGTATTTAACAGACGTTTTAACAATGCGGTTGATAGAGACAGCCTTATAGCAGAAATAGCTAAAATGGTTGTAGCTATTAATCCAGAGCATAAAGTTGATTTAAAAAATCCAAATATTGTTATTCTTCTAGAAATAATTAAATCATGGTGCCTTATTTCAATTTTACCTGATTATTATAGACTAAAGAAATATAATTTACTTGAATTAAGCATAAAAAAAGATAACAACGCTTCACTAACCGAATAAATATTATTGTTTTATTTTAAAATAGTATTTATTTTATAAAACAAATGGGATAACACCTGAAACTTGAATTCAAACGTGATTCTATCTGGAGTTTATGTAAAAGGTAAAATTTGTAAAGTAAAGCTAGACTAATAGACAAGGCGTATGCAATGGAGGTTGAAGATATTTTCATATAAAAATATGTACTTTTTAAAATATAAAATTAGTACAATAATCTTTCTATCATTTTTAAATCTTATAAACTTGGTAAAAAGTTTCAAACAAAAGTTATTAGAAATATTTTTGTCAATAACTATTTTTTACGTTACATCGGTTTGCACCGAGATAATTTAAAATAATATAAAACATTACTTCTATTAAGAGTTTGGTCACCCCTTTATGAATATGAGAGGGTAATAATAAAAAAGCGATAAAAGGAGAAACGCTGCTGATTTCCTTGTACGTAGTATCTTGGTTCTCATGATGGATAGCTCAAGCATGACCTACATGTAGGATCGTTTGAGATTCCCAAGCTGTGAAGATTATAATTCAACCGATAGCGTTTTGTCAGAAGATTCGTCGCTACTTTTCTCAACTATACCCTGATCAGTTTCAACCGGAAACAGTTGATTGGTTCATAGGTCATCTGAGAGTATGACTTCAGTAAAATATTTCGTGGACATATTCCATACTTACCCATTAAAATTATCTTGAGCTCCGATTTAAGGCATTCTAAGCCGTTTTAACGTCGAGCTTACAAAGACAAATTTTTTGGTAAATGTTATTTAATTATGAATAAATTTAATTTTTTGAAAAAAATGTGGCTTTATTTTATTTTACCCGATTACGAAATTTAAAAAAAAGGGGGCTATATTATATGTATAATATATATTTATTTACATGTGCATGGATATTCATTGCTTCACAGCACCCGAAGTAACACAATAAGAATATCTAAATTTACTGAAAAGCTTTTAGAAAAATTCCGACTCCGGCGAGTTATAAGATGTACAAGTACGAAAATTTTTAGATACCCCCCTCTCTTTCGTACAATCGAAGAACAGTTTTTTCCTTTATTTTTGAGTGAGGTGTACAGTTCACAGTGTTACTAGTGAAATAGTGAAAGATCAATAGTTCTGTTAACTATATTTGTGTGTTTATTTAAGTTATTTTGTTACAAATTTTATATTTGACTTTTTCTATAGAAAAGATGAAAATTTTTTAATAAAATAATCCAATTATATAAATTTCATAATAAAACATATTATCATCAAATCCCGAATAAGCCGTAAATCTTAATATCGAGCACAACTAGAAGTTAGTTTTAAATCAATTAAAAAATTTCTCCTCGAACAGATTTATGGCCAGCGCACACCATCTTCTTGTAACAAAATCTGACCATACATAAGACAAAAATCTTAACCTACCTCAGATAACATCTTAAGATTTTCTGATCTGAAATTTTGATGCTACTTCAGACAGCATTGTATGTACACGCATACCATCTGATTTTCTGATCAGATTATTTAGAATTCTTACTGTATGCTGGTTCTAATATAAAATACATGTTATTTAGTTACATCAGATTTTCTGATCAGAAAATCTGAAAGCATGCTAGGCCTTAAAACGAATCAAGGAAATAAATAAAACTTGTAATAAATTTTAAAAACATATTTTATTCAAAATTTAAGATTTACAGTTAACAAAAAAATATCATGCTATTTTTATTTTATATTAAATGATCTCAAAAAAACAATCAATATTTCTTTTGATAAAAATTACATGATCAATAACTTCCTTTGTTTAATGAATAAAATATTCAATTTCTTACTTTTTTGCAAAATGTGTTTTTTTTTTATTTTAATAAAAATAATTTACATATATCTGTATCTCTAAATAAAGTGTTTCTAATTTTTACCGGAGAAAATGAATGTTTTTTTTTCGTTTTTGAACCACATCATCAAGCAAGGTTTCAACCAAAAATAGTTGAACGCAGTCAATCAAATGACTAACAAACTAAATCGAGTGAAGTATACATAAAATACTGAAATAAGTTTATTTTAGACAGGAGATAGATTGTCTTATTTCTGTATAAATAAAATATACAATTTAACTATGAACAAAAAATTTAGGTTTTAATTTGAAAATTAACAGATCATTTCTTTTTTTGTTTGCGTCCATCCGATTTAACTGAATTTCTTAGTCTTGATAAAATTTCGAAATACTTTATATGCAGCATACTATCGTATACAATCGTTATCAGAAAAATAAAAAAATTTGTTAAGTAACACATTAATAATAATTAAACATAGAAACATAATATTGAAAATACTTACAAGTATATATATATATATGTGTGTGTGTGTACTTGAAATTTAATGGTTACATTTAAAAATATAATGAAACAAGAAAATTTTATTTTCTTAAAATACTAACAGCAATTAGGATGCGGTTGTATAATATAAAACAAAATATATTATTCGACGTTATCTGTTACTTTTGAAAGGCCGAGTTTTTTTTTTTAAATTGGAGCATAATTAAAGTGGGCAGATTTGAAGTTGTATTAAAATTGCCAAAATTATATTTTTCCTTAGTATTAACTCAATATTGTTTTATTTTCGAAGTTCAATGATAAAGATTTTTAATAAGTCGCTTTTTAAAAAATTCCACATTCGTAGACGTTTATAAAAAAAGAGTTAGATACGGATTGTTTCTCGTTACGTGATTGAAAGTTTTATTCCGAAACTAACAAGACGTCTAACACAATTTTAAATTAAAAAAAAATTAATTTGTTAAATTTATATTATATAAATTCGTAATTTCTCTGTTCACATTCTGAATATTTTAAATAAAATAATAAATTTAATAAAAAATAAATCAGACATTATTTCTTTCTAACCACTGAAGTTAAAAACGAATTTATTATTTTCCCTGCCTTTTTGTGATAGTTTTTTAAGATATAAATTAAAATATTTTATAATAAATTAGCCAAATCCGTCCATCATAAATATGTTTTTTATTTGTTCCAATTTTACCCGGCTATTTCTATTCTAAGAAAGTAAATCATTTTTTAATCCTTACGACATATTACATACATCGATAATCGAAATATAAAAGTATTTTCCATTTATTTTCTACCTCTAGATTTCCCGCCACGTTTATTTTTCCGTTTGTTGTTGAATTGATTTCGCCTGTTTATCATTGAAGCTTTGATCTTTTCAATATGTTTTTCAAATTCTTCTCCCTCTAACACCCTCAACTTGATTTCACCACCATTTATATCAATTTTTTCATCTTTTGTTTTCTCAATTAATTTTGTGCCAGAATCACTACCTTGGAGTCGAATATACGCTTCAGGATCTCCACTATCATACTCAACATATTTGACATCAACATCATAAGTTTCTGTAAACTTAGTTTTAATATCGTCACGAAGTGTTTCAGGAACTAAACCAGTAATATGAACTATTGAACATTCGGTCATTTCAGAATTGATTTTTGTATCATCGTTTTTAGTTTTGGACTCTTTCAATTTACTTAGAGAATTTTTCGAATCCTCTCGTTCTTTTTTCTTCTCTTCAATATATTTTTCCTGCCATTTGACAATTAATTCAGCTTTGTCTGTATCATAATGATAAGGTCCACGTTCAATAAAATTTTTGCAATCTTCAACCGTTTTAAATATAACAAATATGGATCCTTTAAACATAAAATTTTTAGTACTTTTGTCCAGATACATTCGTCTACTCACGCTTTCGACGTTTGGTTTATCTTCAAACCATTTTAAAATATCATCTAATTCGGCATTTAATGGAAAACCTTTTACATAAGCTGTTCGTGACATCAATTCCTTTCGTCGTTCTTCATTAAATTCTGGTATTGGAATTTCAGGAACTCGACGAATTTTCAATTTATCTTCACTGACTTGAACTAACTGAGTTTCGGATTTGTATAAAGCGTTAATAATTACTTCAGTATCTGTTGATAAACTTGCTAATCGTTTGAAAGTTAACATTACTGACAATGGAATCCAACCGTTATCTTCTGCAATTTTACCTTGCATAAATTTATCTTTACTTAGATTTACATCACCAAAGTAATATTCGATTTGTCTATTAATTTTTTTCTCCAAATCATTAGGGAGTTCATTTGTGAGCTTTGCTTTCTTTGTAGGAGTTTCATGAGTTGCACCGGCTTCATTAGATTTATCATCAGGGAGTGGACGCTTTGCACCACTTTCGTCTTTTGGACTTTCAATTTTATCTTCTCCATTTTTTTGTACATTTTCCACTTCAACATTGGCCATTTTTCTATTTAAACAATAAATTTAAAAAAAAAAATTAACCTACAAGTTTAATTGATTTCCAAAAACCAGACTATGAGGCAATCAATGTGTTAAATATGGGTTAAAAAGACATCAAACAAATAGTTTAATTTCCCAATTTATTATTAAAATGACCTTACCTTATTTTTTTCAACAATTCAACACGTGCATTTAACTGATAATTTAAATCAAGAATTCAAAATGACGTGCGTGTAATAAATGAAATGGCAAGCTTAGTAGGGGATTTGTTGAATAACAACTATAACTTTTAGTTCCGAAGTTATTTGTTTTATTTTACTAGAGTAGATACTGAAGGAGCTTGAGTATGCAAAAATCAAACTTGAATTTTTTCAATGATATCGCCTATCTGAAGTTGACGGTGTTATATTAATTTTTTTAATTTTAAAGTAAATCGTTTGTTTGTAAATGTTCGATCAAATTAATTATTTGTTCGATGTTCAATTTTTTTATAAAAAATGGTCCAAAATTGACCTGAACCCTGCTCCGACTAAAACGATTTTTTTTTTTTTTTTTTTTTAATAAAGGTACGATTTCATGGTGACGCTTGACGCTGGCGTTTAGCGTTAATTTCGATCACGTGAGATAATTTCGACCAGAGCGCCACCTGGTTGAATTGTAGCGATAAAGCTAAAAATAGTTTAGCTTTAACGCTGGTGACATTTACTTGACGCTCAAAAAAGTGAAATCGAAGTGAACCACAATCGATCTTGAAAAGCAGTTCAAAATATTTCCGATAATTAATTGTATTTTTTTTTTCTTCAATTGAAATTTTTGATAATTCATTAGAAAAAACGAGAGATAGATATGGAAGAGGTCACATCAATAATAAATCTCTGTTTAATGAAAATACAGTAAATCTTTCTTGATTTGTAAAAAATTAAATATTATATTCCAATCTATTGATAGTTCAAAAGCATATTAATAGATATTTTTAATTTTCTAAAAATTGAGGTTAAGGTATGATATATATCGATAAGTTGACATTCTATTTTGATTATTTGTTTGACGCTCATTCCTATCCTCGGTGTCGCTTGACGTTACAGTTTGACGCTCATACTTGACGCTCCGATTTAACCAGATGGCGCTCTGGTCGATATTATCCCACGTGATCGAAATTGACGTTTAACGCCAATGTCAAGCGTCACCATGAAATCGCATCTTAACTCATTAAGATTGATTTAAAAAAAATCATTACAATTGGGGTCGGGTTCAGGACTCGAGACTTATTTGTTCCGCCATGTTTATAGCAAATATTTAATTAAAAAAATTTACATTTAAATTGTTATGAGGTAAGTATATATGGAAAGTATATAAACCGTTGTTTAGACGGTGTATATAGGCCGTGATAGAGACTAGAAGCTAGGTAAGACTGGAAAAATATTATTGTTTTACAAAGTCTTGTTTTACACAATGTAATATAGTTTTATATTTAATATTTTTATAACTATAACTTTTAACTTTTTATACAAAAAAATTTTATAAAAAGGAAAATGTTAACAAAAATCTGAAAATCAAAGTCATTTAAAGGGCTTCCCATTTAAAATTTCAAAGTATTAATAAGTTTATTCTCATATTTGCAGATTCTCATATTTGTTCAATATCTGACATTAGTGATTAGTGTTAAATATGGTTAAGTCATGTGATGTTTTGAACGATTATGGAAAAAAATTATGTAAATAAACAATTTTCTGAGTAGTTTTATAAAAATATAAAAATTACTTTTTTTAATCACTTAAATTATGATGTTAAATATTAATATTCAAAACTTTTCAATAAAATTAAACTTATAGATATTTTGTAAAATGAATGCCATTATTGGTGTTGGACAGTTTTGTGAAATTCATGGACCTTGTTTAGTATTTTGTACACAAACAATTGTAGAAATCAATAATGAAGCAATAGATGAATTCGAATTGGACGATAATAATGAGAATTCAAGATTATTTCACACCTGTGAAGGTTGTACATCGATTGGTGTTGGGAAAGCATTAATTAGTAAGGACAATGAATCTGGTCAAGTTAGTTACATTAGTACACAAACTCCTAGAAAAAAACAACTTCGCCAGAGTCTTAAACAAGCATGTGTAAGAAGTTTAAGTTGTGAGGTAATTAAAAAGTATTATTATTAAATTAAAAGTATTTCCAATTTTAACAAAATTTATGTTTCTGTAACAGAAGATTATGATTTGTACAAGAAACATAATTATTCAAAATTTAAAAATAATTTGTTTTTGGGTTTTTAACGTAATTTATGTCTCAAAACCACAAAAATCTATCGACTATTTTTTACTCATTTAAATATCGTATGTATAAGATCCGAGGAATCAGCATCCTTACAAGAGTTCAGAGTTCTAAAGATGGTTTAATTGGGACTAAAATTATCTCAAAATCTAATGATATATTTTGATTGATGTAAAATTGAAACGAAAGCAAAAGATTTATTGCAATTTCATCCAACTAGACAGATTTAAATTGTTAATACATTCGTTTCTCCTAGTAAATACTTTCCGATCGCCATTTTTATCGGAAAAGAGGTTCAAAATAGATCAAACTCCTTACCATCTGTAGCCTAGGATATTTTTGATTGGCCAGTGGGTTGCCTAATTAATATGTACAAGGCTGTTTAATTCAAAATACAATAATGCTTTCTTAATATCGAAAATATGAAGCCTAAAGAATATTCATTCATTTGGTTGGGTAACAATTTCTGTTCACTTTTATTGGGTTTCCAGAAATAAACCGACAGGCCGATACTAGCAATTACGTCTGTTTGCTTAATGAATTATTCATCAAATTAAACACAATTATATTGTGAACACTAAGTTGGTTTCGAAAAATTGTTCATGAATGGCGGTTACCAAACTTTGAAATTGAAAAATTAGGGCAAATTAATGCATACGACAGATTGGTAATGTATGTAAAATCCAGTACAATGGAAGAAAACTCCCCTGCTACTTTCAATTGGTTTGTAATTCTTTCAGTTAACATGTGAACGAATTAATAAAAAAATATTAATTATAGTTTTTGGAATTAATTATAGCCGTAAACATATTTTTTTAGGCAACTCATTTGCGATATTAAAAAAAATACTTATTCTTAAAATAAATAAATAAATTTCATGCGAAAAACAAATGGATGAAAGATGTTTCTAATTCGTACCGTCTATGCGTCATTTATCAAATTCTTAAAATTCTGTGTTGATATAAATGGCGAATTAATCATTTTAATTTAATCCAAATCATTTTATCTCGTTGCATACGAAAATTTTCAGGGAATATAGAATAGTTGTTAGAAAAAGTTTCAGTTTTCTTTATTTTGTTAATAAAGATTTACAAAATTATTATTTATAGATTGGAGGTAACTCAAAATCAGATGATGGTTGTACCATGTGTTTTTGTGACGGTGATCAAGGTGGTCACACTGTACTCTGCTATACTTGGCGAATTCCTGATGCCCAAGCACGTGGATTTCATCGTTGGTTAATAATTGTCTTGTTAATGAAAGATAGATTCATGTTAATGAGCGTTTGGCCATTTTTTATTAAAAATATTGAAGAATTAGTTAAACATTTACAGGTAAGAGAATAAAATTATTTATTTTCATTTAAGAAGATTTGTGCATAAGGTGAAATTTTGTTGTCAATTTTAACAAAACTAATGCTAACAATATTTTAGTTAAATTTTCATGGAATATCCTAATTAACCTTGCCTGCTCGTATTATCATAACGCCATATTTCCGTATGGTATTAGAAAAGTTTTTGTATATCCATATTTCACAAAAGCAAACAACTTTTTTTAGAAATATTTTTTCATTAAGTGATTGATTATATTCGCCCAATTTTAGCTCAAAGCCGGATAGTTAATAAATACAAACATAATTATATTAAATAAATTATTATATAAAAAATTCTTGATAACATATTTTGTAAATATTAGATTATCAAATTTCTTGCCCATATGGCATATCTTCTAGAAATAAAATTAGTTCAGTTAAAAATATATTTCAAAATGCCACATTTTTTCGTAATCGTCCACTTGACATGGCTTCCTATAAAAAAATTCGAATTTTTATAATTTGTGCCTATACAAACTTCTAATATACTCTTTAAGATTCGATATAATTATAATCAATAATTATAAAAAGTTTTATTTCCAAAACAATGTTGTTTAGTAAATAAAAAGTAATTTTATGTGGTTTAAAAAGATTAAATTTGAGGTCTGAAAAACCTGGAATTTTGTTCTTAAAGAGTCCTTTTTTTAATCAAAATCTAGTTCATTTTTTTCCCAACTAAAACCCTTTAATATTTTATTGGATTAATATTATTAATTGTTTTTCTAGACAAAAGCAAAAGATGTGTATGAAATTGAACAAAACAATGGAAACAATAGAGCAGCGAGATTACAATCAGGATGTGCACCGTCGTGTGCACCCCGAAGTCTTGCATATTTAACTGGATTACCAACGGTATGGAATTTATTACATACTCGATTTTCATGGATTCTTCATTCAGCACCAAAAGTTTTACGCGAGGTTCCACCACCACGTTATTCATCTAATGTAAGAACAATTAAACCTAAATTAACGAAGCACAAAATTATGAAGTTTAAAATATCCTTTCTGATTCAATTTCCTTCGTGATTTTGAGCCTTAGGTATTAATAGTAAATGTATAACTGAATTTTAAATTAAATTTTAGATAGATTCTCTTAACAATAAGAATTCAAGCTTAATGGATTTGTCTTTTCGAGATTTGCAATCTAAATTATCTACCGAAAATTTTATCGCTGTTTGTCATTGCGTTACGACTGGAATACAGGTAAGTAACGGTAACAATAAACATAAAAACGTAAGGTGTGTCGATAATTTTTCGAGAAAAAATCATCAATCAAAATTTTATAAGACTAAAATATTATCTTTGATTTTAATAAAAATTATCACTATTTGTATATTCAATGTATTTGTGACATTTAAATGTATAATTTGGGTATACAAAATAAACAGAATTTCAAAAAAATTTAATTATTTTTGGACACAAAATTATATTTTATGATTTTTTTTATTTCTAGGTTGTATTTCGTGGGGACGAAAGTGAGGGAGCACAATATACACAATTATTAAGTGTTTTATTACCTCCAGGGAAATGTTTTACAACTTATAGTTCAAATTATTTATTACCATCTGAATGTTCTCTATTAGCTGTTGGCTTTGATGTTGCTTTACCAAAAACATGTACGGATGTTTTCAGAATTGATATGTTACATACTGGGTGGCTTGTGAGATGGGATGGATGTGTTCCGGAAAAAGGTAATACGTTTTTTTGGTCTGTGGCAATAAATAATTGAAATCAATTTTTTTTAGTCAATAAATTATGTAGTTCTATTTTAAAAGCAGTTTTAAATGAAAAAATTAATTCAGCAACATTAAGAGCTCATGTTCAGAGTATAATATTAAAATGGCAAAAGTAAGTTTAATTTATATTTCATCAGCTTTATCTGCGACTTCGGTCATGTAGAACTTCAACTGTAATAATTCGTTGAAATGCAAAGTTTTTCTCTTCATCCCTTGGCCCACTATTTTGACACGGTACTTCATTTGCATAGAACTTCCGGTTCAACTGAAATTATTTGTTGAAATAATTAACACAAAGTTATTAGTGGTATAAGTAAACCAACTCATTCTCGTCAACTTCCTATTCATGCCAACGAAATCTTTCTTGTATGTTTGGTTGAAGTAAGTAAGTCACTCTCCATAATCGCTTGTTTATGTTTGCGAAGTTTCGTTGAAGTCGATTCAACCGTCATTTTGATTTGTACAGGGAGCTTTCTTTTTCCACATATTTAATATATATATTTTGCACATGGAAGAAGGAAATGATCCCGTTAGTAATAACCAAATAATAATATTATTTATATATTTTTATTTTAGTACTGCTGGAACTTTAAATATGACAGGCAGTCATAGTATAAGCAACAAAACGTTATTGCGCACCCTGGGAGTTGGCGATGAAGATGTTCATTTTGTTAGTTATTGGGCAACATGTTTGCAAAAAATAAATAATCGTTAAATTTTGAATTTTTGTATTAGTATGGTTGTTAAGTTTTAATATTTTTTATACATGGTACTATAGATAAATAAAGTTTTTTATTTTAATCATTAAATTTTCTTTTCTTTCCAAAAAATTGTTCCGTCATGTTCTATACAGTTTCGCAAATGTTAATTTTATTTCGATTGTGTTAATTTTCTCAGAAGTTTATTTATCAAAGAACACAATAAAAGAGCTATTATCAAGTAACTGATCCGCAGGCTTTTTTTCAGTCGTCTCTATTACTACAAGTATTGGTGAGAACAGTAGTTAAAGCAAGTGAATACTACATTTAAGAGAGTTAAGACTTTAGACTCTCGATATATGGTTAACAGGGGTGGGCACGTAAAATACTATACGTATAATACATAATTTTATACATGTATAATACTTGTTAAATTACCTTCTGAGTTTTCTACATGACGTATTTTACGTTTAGTGTTTTGACGCCATCTGTTGACGGAAAATGAATTCGATCATGATAAATCGTAAATAAATAACAAGTTGACAACCAGCTATCAGTTATTAATAATTAACTTTCATTTTGTTAAGAAAATAGTTAAATAAAGTAAAATAAATAAAATGGAACGAGGTGGTCGTCCAAAGCACAACTATTGGGGAGAAGGAGGTTTTAAAAGCATTCGACAGAACGGTAAATTAGTAGCTTCTTTTTTTTCTTTGTTTTTGCCAAATCGACAGCTTCTTCAATGACTTTCGTCAATTGTATTGTATTTTCAGATATTGAAGTAAAATCCCACGAGTTCAAGAAAAAACTTTCTTCATTTGCTGTATGAATAATACATACAACATTTTTTGTATTTGATACAGAATTTTTCCAACCGTCAATTACTATGACGCCGTCTGATAGATCATTATCTTTATGTTCATCAGAAATTTTTTTGTGTAACTTATTCAGTAATGTACTTGAAAGAGTTTTTCGGCACGGTGGTTTATACTTTGGATTTAAAGAGTTCACTCTTTACATTCACAAACTCTTTGAACTGAACTGATTCAACAATACTGAATGGTATATTACATCCGACGAAAAATTGTGTTAATTTTTCATCAATTATTGTTAAATCATTATCAATCTTAGACGGAGGATCTGAGTTTGTTTCAGAGTGATTACGAAAAGATAAATCAGCAGATATGCTTGTAGATAACTCACTTTGCATCTGCAAAAATATAAATTAAAAAACAAAATAATATTAATTATTATAAAATAAGTAGTAATTTTTTTTTTTTTATTAAATGAAAGTATAAATAGTTATTAAATATAAATTTACCGGTGACTCTTTAATCGAAGTTGTGCAGTATTCTTAAGCTTATGATTACACTTTAAACATCGAGCAATATTTTTCTTATCCAATTTTTCAATAACAAAATCATTATCTTTCAAAAATGATTGATAACTTGTTTTTTTAAATAAACTCATTTTATGAACTTCGATCTATCACTTGTGAAGCGGTTAACAAACGGTTGAAAATTTGAAATGGTGTAATTTTAAGTAACAGCCCCTAGATGGCACTGAATTGACGTACAATACCGTAATTAAGGTATTTTACGTAGTTTACGTAAAATACGTCGGAAACTGTCCGTTACGCGTAACTACCCACCCCTGATGGTTAAGTATCAATGTTTAAACTATTTTTAATCATTCGCTATTTAGCATTCATAAATAAATATATAATAATATGTATTTTTATTATTATGTGTTATATTAGCTAAAATTGTGGCGAATCCAAATATTTTACAAAAAAATATTCCAAAGAAAATTTGTTTGTTTTATAAAACAAATATTTTGTGTTTTTGAAGTTTTCTTCTACCTTTTATGGTTCAAAATTTGGGTTATAAATACAAATCTTTTCGTTTTTGAGTTATCTTTGATTACTGACGGATAGATGGAAAGGGGCTAATTAGGTGATTCAATGAACACTTATATAAAAATTTTATTTGTGTGGTCATGACCCCGGACTGACGTAACGTAATGACAGGCTTAGACCAATCAATAAAGTTAAGCAACAGCAGTCACAATCTGTATGTGGATGGGTGACCACCTAGCAGTACTGTGTACTGTTGTTGTATAAAAATAATAATAATCATCCCCTTTGGTTAATGGCTATATAGCTGAAAGTAGCTGAAGCCAGAAATAAAAAAATAAAAAAAATATTTGCTAGCGTTACAAACTTTAGACTAAAACTAATATACTTTGACATATTTTATCAAATTTCGTCGAGTATTTTATATGAAAAGATATGTGCTCTATGTTTTATATATGTTACCGGTAACGTATATAATGCAGACATAGAATTTTTGATAATTCTATAATCTATATCGTACGATGGACGATTGAAATGATGTCATTCCAATGAGGAGTATGAAATTATAATTGATGGTTGGAAAATCTATGGTTCAGTCTCCCACCATATAGATAGAACCAGACACAGTACATAAACAGGCCCGATTTGCAGTCAATTAACAATGCCAAAATTATGATGATCATATGAGTTTTGAAATGGGCCTATAGTATATACATATTTATTTCAAATAGACTGTTCTAATTAAAATAGTGCACTTTTTCTATTTGAAATAACAATGGATCGAATAATTGACTCAATATTTCCACTGATATATAGATATTAGAATTTATGCACTCATGGGCTAGTAAAAATTCTTACAAAAAACATTTATTTTAGAGACTATAGCTTATAGATACGTTTAAACGGTACTGTCTCTGATTTATTTATTTTAAAGTGAATTTGTGGGAGATTTATAGTCATCCCTCGGCAGTACCACGTAATCTATCGGTGACTTTCATCTTTTGGAAAATTCTGCCTCCATTTTGATAAAAATCTTCGAAATATTTTCATAATCAAATATTTGCATTCTATACAATGAATAGTAATTCCACATGCATACAAAATTTATGTCTGTAATTCTAATGTCAATAAAATAACTTATATATATTGCCGGTAACATATACATTTATATGAGCATACGTGTCAAATTAATATTTGTATTAAACTGTCAATTTTGACATATTTATTTTAAAAAATGTCTAAAATGCAGCATCAATTTTGGGTCACCAAAAAATGTGTTTTACGTAAATTAGGTTCAAAAGAAGACGAATGTGTTGTTTCATCGGATGCAGAACTTGATGCTAAATTGGAGTTATTTCGATCTGTTTCTGAAAGTTGTGTTCAATTACAACGAATTATTGATATTTTTCAAGAACGCTTATGCATATTAGCTCAAGAAGAAAATACGCTTGGTCGATATTTAAAGGAAAGTAGTAAAAATGAAAGAAATACTGAGGTTGGAAAAGCAATGAATGCAGCTGGTAAAGCAATATCATATGTTGGACACCAAAGACTGGCTTTACGACCATCACTAGTGCGTTTACATCATGAAGTAGAAACTTTTCGAGGACGTGCAATTACAGATTCGCGAGCCACAGTGGCTGCAATGGAGAAATCTAGAACAGAATATCGAGCTGCTTTAGGTTGGATGAAATCGGCTTCAGCACAATTAGATCCTGAATCAGGTGGTTTAAATGGTTTTCGTAAAGCACAGGCACAAGTTCGAGCATCAAAAGCAAATTTTGATCGATTAACATTGGCCTGTTTACAAAAAGTGGATTTATTAGCTGCAGCAAGATGTAATATGTTTTCACACGCTCTGGTCTTATATGAAAGTGCAATGGTAAATTTTGCTACAAAAGTTGGACAAGTATTAAATGGTGCAATTGGTAAAATAAATACGACACCACAATCAGAAAATATTCTAACGGAAACATCTGAATCACAAGATGATCAATTATTCTTTAATGCTGAATATTTTGATTCAATAAAACAAGATAAAATACTAGATAAATCATTTAAAGCCTCTCAAGATGAGTTATTACTAGATGTCGAAGCTTCAATCAATACTGAAGAAAAAAATCAAAAAGAAAGTGATTTACTACTTGGTGATGTAAATAAATCAACATCGATGTTAGATGAAACATTAAATCTATTGTTGGAAGATAATAGCAACATTACAACAGAAAAAAATGATAACATGTCTAAAAAAACCGCAGAATTTTTGCCTTCACAACTGCTGTTACATAAATTGGAGAATAAACCTTTGGGAAATTCACAGAAGAATATTGGTAATAGTGAACGTGCTGCTTGGTTTGATTTATTTGCTGAACTTGATCCTCTCTCAAATCCTGATAAATTGTCTGGTACTCATAACGAACATGCACCAGCTTAAATAAACGTATTCATTTCATTTGTTCTTTGTTTACATTTAATTAAAAATTACATCTAAGTACCTCGCCCCAAGTTTTTAGGTTTGTCACAAATATTACTGCAATTTAAACATTCTTAAACATTAAAATTAAAACCAAATTTTGATTATATCATAAAACTGAAAAAATTCATTCCAACTTTCAATTTTTTATTTTTTAGAATACGTAAATTGTCGATAAGAACATTCGTTCACAATCGTGCTATCAGGTTAAGTTAGTTAAGTGCAATTAATCTATGTTTAAAATTTCTAGTCTTTATGTTGATTTATTTAAAAAAAAAACCACACAAAATCTATATGACAATTTGAAAATGTAAATATTTTATTTATGTGTATGTTCAATTTTGAATTGTGTAAAAATAGTTTTCTTCTCCATTTGCATTATTAATAATGAAATTATCTAAATCATAATGCAAAAATTTCATTTTTGTGCGAGAAATAATAGTCATTTAATCAATTTTGCACGAATAAAACATATATTTTTGGCTTTAGTGACGTAATTAAATTTTAGTATTATTAAAAATTAATATGTTAGGTTATAAAATTAAGAGCGACCGTTTAGGTTTAGAAATAAGAATTTCTAATAAAAAATTCAGATTGTACAGTCGCTCTAATACATTCACATACGCGTGTACTGAATTTAAATCCATTAAAATGTATTTATAATTATTCCAAATAGCTCTCCTCGAAATTTAACATTTTCCTGAATAACTGATGAATATCAAACCAAAGAAATTTAAAAAAAAATGTGAATGAGCCTCATTTTTTGTTCGTATATATTGTAAAATAATTTTTTATATTTATTTTTAAGTTTTCATTTATCTATCATGTATGTTCATTGTTTTATTAAAACTCATATTTCAATACATTACATTTTTTATTTTTCAAAGAAAAATATAAAGGATTTTTTTTTTTTCAAAATAAAATAGTAATAATTTTATAAAACTACAGTACTTACTATATTTTTGATCTAATATACAAAAAAGACATATGTTAATAAATTTTCTAATAACTATTTAGAAACAAATTATAATACTTTTTTTTTAATTACATGGACGAGGTTAAAATATAATACTATATAAATTATTTACTATTAAAACAATGTTTAAATAATTTTTTTAATTTGCCCAGCCATTTTAAGAATTTCTCAAAAAGTTATCCTTTTACAAATTGAAAATTTTTTACAAATTATATTTAGGTGTTGCCATCCATTAATTGCAGTTGATTTTCTGTGGCTTTAATAACGCACTGAGATGCCATGTGAATGGTCCCGGGATCGAAATCGTGTGCTTTGGAATTTTTCTCGTGAAGATCTTACAAATATTAACATGCAATCCTTAGGTTCAACCAGCCCATGAAAATGAATATCCAATCATTGAATGGGAAAAAATAAGGTGGTCGGGCAACGTGCTGACGATACATCGCCTTTATGCCGTGGTCTCTTAAAGATGTTTCACTGCTGGATATCGAGTCCTAAGATCAGTTAGGCCCGCTGTGACACTTTTTTAAATAAAAACAAGAATAAATTTTTTTTTTCAGTATTTTGTGAAAAAGTGATTTTATTGTTTTCAAATGATTGTGGAATATTATTTTTGATCGTTGGAATTCAGTTAACAGAATTAATATGTCGCTCAATCACTGGGAATACACTTTTCAGCTTTTGAAAAGCACAACATTTTATTTAAAACAACGGGGCAAAATCTTGACATATTTACATAAACGTTCTAACTTTAATTTTTAACCATACTCGATTCAATTCATTAACGTTTAAAATAAAATTCTTTATTTGAATCTTTCAACAGATTTTCAGCGCTTTTGATTGTTTGATAACGATTGAGAATAAAATTTATAAAGATATAAATTAGTCTATTAATTAAAATTCATTTTTTTTGCCAAATACTCAAAATGTTCTATTTGTACAATAACTGGATCATTATACATTTATAATTATTCTAAAAAGAATGATTTATAAAATACATTCAAAATAAAACAAATGGATTGAGTTTCTTTTATTACTATAGTCCATAAACAAATTAAGTAAAATTAAATTATTCGTATGTGGTTTCAATACAATCAACTTGAACCGTTTTTTTTACATGAAAAAATTCTCAAAAATGTGGCTATAAAATAAGAATTTAATTTTTGAAAATTGGAAATTATAAATGACTTATTTTTTATTAATTTAGAAAAATTTATTAAAATATTAAGGTTGATTGGATATTAACGCATGGTAAAGATTAAAGCTGCACTTTTAATATGTTCTTCATCACTACCATAAACGTAGAAAAAATATTTTTGAGAAACATCTGGCGAAAGATTTTTGTGTAAGGTATTCTTAAAAAAAGAAATCTAAATTTGGCGAAGGGTTTTATAAATATTTTAATTTAAAAAAATCGAAAATTCACAAAATATTAGCCTGTCATCTTGGAAGTGAAGCATGACAAAATGTATTTTAGATGCACTGTTATCAGATCTATTTTACTCGAAAACCCATTGGAGTTATTTATTATAGTTAGTAAATTAGTCGTTAAATGAATGTAATTAAAAATCATATTAGGTAGCAGACAAACTAAAAATTAATTTACATTTTAAAACCTTTAATTATAATCAAAACAAATTTAGATTTTATTGCCACTGGAATTACGAGCTTGAGTCTTTCTAAATTTTAGATAGTAACTTAACAAGGCCAGGGAAATTTTTTGATAAATATTAAGAAAACGTTTCAAATAAAACTGATTTTTTAAACAAAGCAAATTTTCCATACAAGATATGGATTTCAATTTAGATAAAAAGAAAGTCAAACCTTCATTCCACTTTAAAAATGATCTGTTTGATGATGTTATGTCAAGCAACATCTTCAATAACTGTTATACAAATCATTTCTTATAAATCGAAGTATTTCTTTTCGCCATCTTCACTGGATTTCTTCACGAGAACCCAAACACGAACTAAAGTGGATTTGGTACCAAATGATTGAGTCTGGATCGATTTTCTGAGAAATCCGTGAATCACTAGAATTTTAAAATAAAAAAGTCTTAATTCAATCCTATAGAATTTGAATAGAAAATCAATAGGATTTAATATTTCCTATTCAAAATTTTTAATAGGAAATTTCCTATTCAATCCTATTGATTTCTATTAAGTTTCTATAGGATTTAATAGGACTTTTTTATCAGAATTGAAATTATAGTGATTCTCGGATTTCTCTGAAAATCGATCATTTGCAAATTATATTTGACCATAGTTTACTCAAACAATAAAAAATATAAAATTGATAAATACCGCTCGGATTTGTATATATCTCGAGCAATGCCTATTAACAAAAATGTCTATGATTATCAGATCCTCAAATTGCTTTAAAATTAGTTTCAAATTAAATATAAATTCATTAAACCATTAACCTAATAAAAAAAAAATTTGGTCCGTTTTAAAAAGTCAATAGTATCAACATTGATGTTTCCACACAAATGAAAAAAAAGAAAGATGAAAATCCAAGGAAGTTTTAGGTCCGTTCATCATAGGCGATTGTCGAATATTCGTACGCAATCGCATTTCAATCATTTTTGATATACAAGGATCAGTGATATGTAACAATAGTTTGCAATAAGCTTGCGTACGAATTGAAAGGATTATATGCCAGCACAAGATACTGAATCAAAATTGTTATGAATAATTTTAGCTATTTTTATTAACAACAATAATTAGTAATTTAATTTTAAATTATTTTACGATTTTTTTATTATTGACAATGATATTAACAGTAATTAACTAATTTATGTTAAAGGTTTTTTAATTGATCACTTTCTTTATAATTCACTTAATCTAACGAATAAAAAAAATAATTAAAATATAAATAATGGAAATTTCGTAATTAAACAATCATAAAAATATATTCATATCTAGTACATGTTTTGAATATAAATATTAAAGGGGTGGTCGTACAATTACCAAATGAAGCAACCAGGAATTACCATTCTTGGAAATAGTTGTTAAAAATCTTATCACAATACATATGGTGTAGCTTAGAGTCTCGCAAAAATTTAGGAAGTATTCGGGTAATTATATGAACGAAGATTAAAATGTCTACATAAAAAATTTTCTAAAAAAATAGAACCGACGTAAAAACAATGAAGTTCAATTTTAAATTCTATAGTTTTACCTTTTATTAATCTTTTAGTGTAGAATTAATTATTGATTTTAAAAAAAATATGAATACGTTCTCAAATCTAGTCAGACGTTTTGCATATTTGCGTGGGTATTTGGTAAACAATCCGTAACTACTTTTTGACAGATTTCAGTCACTTTTTGTCTAACTTTCAGTCACTTTAAAGCTAACTATTAATCTACTTCGAATTGTCTATCTTTTAATATATAATATAATAATAAAGTTATTAATTTTTAAACTTATTTCTCATTTATAGAAATTGACTTTTGTTTAAAAAGTTATTGACACATTTCTTGTTTTATTATTTAAAAAACGTGCCAATAAAACATGGAATTTCTTCATTGTTTTGTACTCAAAATATAATTAAAATATCTTTTGCAAAATTCAAATTCTGGAAACTCTATATTAGCCCAAGGACAGACAGCTTAAGGGAATTAAACAATTTACTTGACTTAAATCATAAATACAAATGAATTCAAAATCTACTTAAAGTACAACGAAAATGGCGGCCGGTTAAAATCGAAAAACATGATTTATTTTATTCTCCACAGTATGCAAAACTATGCTTTTGATAGAAAACAGCTTTATCAAAACTTACAAAAAACGTAAATGACGTATACAAAATTAAAATCGATTTGTTTTGGCAAATAAAATTTTTTAATTATATGGCAGTTTTATAAATTACTACAATTAATTGACAGTGTTAATAATTTTAGAGAAGAGGGGTCGCCAAGATCTGGATGTTAAGAAATAAAGAATTTCCGAGAAATTCAATTGTTTATTTAAAAATTAAAAACAAAATAAAAATTTTAAATTTAATTGTTTAAAATTAGTAGTTAGAATTGTAAATTTAAAAAAACAAACGAGTTTATTTTTAAGTGAAAAAAGATATTTATTTTTATTTTTAAGTGAAAAAAGAACTCTTCAAATGTTGATTTTAACAATAAAAATCAGACTACCTTCGTCTAGATTTTGAGTGTCATAAGAATATTTTCTGAAATTACTGAGACTCTCAGTTAATTATTGAAAAATTTAATAAAACTGTTAATTATTTGAAATTTAAATGGGAGTTTTTAATTACTATTGGTAATAGTTAGTATTGGGACAAGACCTTAATTTTATGTGAACATTTCGAAAACCCATCTAGTCGCACAAGATGAATTTTATAAAATAAAAACAGTTAAAACTATCAAATTTTATTCATCAAAAAAACTTTGTTCTTTGATTAACATGAAAAAAAAATTGAAAGAAAAAGAATTAAGAACAGAAATTTTCTGCTCAACGCAATTCAGGTTAGATGCTATATCTGCTTCAATGTATAAAATTTCCAAAGCTGAAAGTCTTTCTTGATCCATGGTACTTCTTAAATAAGTTTTCATTTTGAAAATCTCTATCCAGTGGAGGCTTTATTATTAGTAAAATGAAATGTATTCATACTTCATTGTGTGATATTTAAGATTCTGTAAAAAATCTTTAAAATGTAAAAGGAAAACCACAAATAACACTCATTTTATGATAGGGTGGTTATTTTTGAGATATCGCTTGAAATTTGTTGGAAATATTGATCTTTGGATCGGATTTTAGGCGATATCTTAAAAACTACGTTAACCTATCGTTAAATGTATTTTATTTTTGAAATTTACTGATCGTGTAGTTTTTAAGATAATGCTTGAAATTCGATATGGAGTTCAGTATTTCCGATGAATTTAAATTGATATCTTGAAAATTATTCTTCCAATTGTAAAATAAGTGTAAATTTTGGTTTTCCTAGATTTCAATTACCCTAGCAAACCTAAAAACAACAATACAATTTTTTTGGACTTTTAGGCGAACTGTAATGTTTTTCACAGAATCACAAAATGCGTTAAGTATGAATGCATTTTATTTTAGGTAATAAATGCACTAAACTACCCACGATAAAGCGTATTTTATATCCCAATATAGATGTTAAATCTTAAAGCTCTATCATTTAATGCTATGCATATATTATTTAATTTATATCGAAAAAATTTTTTCGTTACATTCACAGCTTTTAAGTAATTTATAATAGTTAAACATAATAAATAATTCACAATGGGGTAAAGTAGAATAAAATTTTTTTTATTTTAACCGACTACATTTTTTTATTTTCCTAAATCATGGCGTTTTTTTTTCATTTCATACTTCAGGTGGTTTTTGGAATACTATTTTTTTCATTTAATTTTATTGGTATATTATGTAATTACCTAGAGTTTTGTACAATACAGAACGAATATTCTCTACTATAAAAAATCTTTGTTGCAAGTGCTTCTCTAATAAACTAAAATTTTTGATGCCAGTATTAAGCCTGATAAGATTATACTTCGTTCGAACAACCTTAAAGGGAATTGACACAAAAAATGAGACCACTATAACAATGAAAATCTCTAATATAATATATATTGTATTTTTTTTTCAATTTACGTGCCCAAATAACTATAAAAAAAATCATCCAATTGTTATAAAATTTGATATACACAAACGTAAAAATATAATACAATTTTGATTTTTACTTTAGAAGTTTTTTTCGGATTCTTCAACACGCTCTCCGATTTTATGTCAAGATTGTGCATACCAAATTACATAACATATGGGAAATTATTTTTTGTGTTGAATTTGAAAAGTGCCAATTTCCCAGGTTATTTATAGTTTCATTGATATTTGTTCATGCTAAAAATTATATAAAAACAAATGTAGGAACATTCATCTACTCCCACCCTATTATTCTATACGTACGTTAAACAAAACTATCAAAAAATGAATTGAATTCACTTTTTTTTTTTAATTGTAATTTTAAAACTGAATAAATATTGTGCAACATAAAGTTATTTAATTTTAATTCCTTCGTAGAACGTTTTCAATGGTTGTTCAGTCCAATTGTATTTTATAAACATGAGTAATTAATTTAATAAAAATGGCGCGGTATCTGTCAAAAAATAATTTCAGAACATTATGCGCTACTATTAATTTATCATTTAATAACGTTTAAATCAGATATATCGACGTTATTTTATAGCCATCATGGTTCTTTGAACTCAGCAATCGCAGCTTGTACCCTATAAAATAAAAAAAATTTCTTACTCTTTTCTTAAATAATAATCAAACATAAGGAAGGTAACCGCATTAAATTATAATTTGAGATTATTAAACTACACAAAATACTTTCATGCAAACAATAAATACTAGGAAAAATTAACTTAAGAGATCTATATCTTTAGAAGTGAGACATCTAAGATCATACAAAGAAGTCAGATTTAATAAGATTTTCCTGCATTGCGTGATGAGAAATATGATAACACATCGTACCGTCTCAAGTGTTTCAGAAGTACAAACGCATTTATTTGTTCGCGAAAATTGTGAAAATAATTAATAGTCTTCATATAATTATTTTTTGAGGTATTTGTGCGTGAAATAGTTACTTTATTATAGATGGCCGTTTTTAGACTTGCATTCTTCTTTATGTAAATTTTAAAATTTAATACAATACTTTGTAGTACATACATTATTATTTTATTTAAATTAATATTCACTGAGACATTTTTGGATTGTATTTAATTCTTTGGAAATTCAAGGTTTTCTCGATCTGTGACCACCAAATATTAAATAATGTTTTCTAAAAAACCGCAAATCTTACAAAAAAGAAAGGAATACTTTGTAGACCATTTCCTAAAACATTAATTTGATAACTACTATTTTTTCAATAAACGAGACCATTTAAAAATTTTCCATTAAAACTATTTTATATCACTTCATAATTTTAAAAGAAGGTTCATACAAAAATCCAATTATCCAATAATTATTCCGTAGTTTGGAATTTTTTTGTCTTTATTCTTTGCATTAAAATTCGTATATTATTAAATTTCTAATATTATACTTACTTAACAAAAAGACTCATATCTTGGGTATTAGATAACTGTTGAAGTCGAATTAAAACACCAAATGCTCTCAAACGCTGTTGTCGTTCAATTGCTCCCGTTTCTTCGTGACGTGCTAAATTCCCAATACAAAAAATGGCTGCCGCTTGTAGTCTTGAATCAGAATGCATCATATAATGTATAAGCTTCTTAAGAACATCTTCATTCGACATAATATGTTCTTTGGCTCGATCTCCATCAGCAATGTTCCCTAACACACACAATGCTTGCTCCTTAACAGTGGGTCCATGTGGACCTTCCAATACTAACACAATACCTTGCATTACTTGTAACGCATGAACCGACATAATCGCATCAATATGCGAACGAGTACTTAATAAATTACGTAGTAGACCTAATGTTTTCATAAGTACGCGTGCATCCGAATCACCAAGTAATCGAAATATTCGATCAGTTCCCATTGCATTTAATATTTGAGATTTGACACGTTGTTCTGCTTGAAACGCCATATTCATTAACGCCCATACACCATTTAATCGTAACGCTGCTTCAGGACTTTCCGTTAATTCACATAGTAATTTTACTGCGCCTAATTCGAGGATTGGTTCTTTAGCTGGTGAAAATTCTAATAACAAGTTGCATAACGTAGATGATGCTACTGTTAATAATTCAGTGCATGGCGGGGGAGAACTTGTAAGTAATGCCATTAAGGGTTGCCATACACAAAAATCATTAAAAGTTGTTCGAAGTTGTTGAACTGAACGTGAAAGTGAGTGTAAACATCGTACGGCTGCCAAACGTACAGATTCAAAAGGTGAACCCAAATTTGAAACCAAACGTGGCATTAAATTATCTGTTTCAATGATTTTTTTCCGTATTCCTTCATCATTAGCACCTAAAGCTGCAAATGCCTTAAATGCCCCTTGTTGACTTACAATAGCTGCCTCTGATAATAAATCTCTAAGCTCAGATATCAAATGATACGAAATTGATGCTGTTTTCTGTAAATCTGTATCAACTTCAGCAAGATATGCTAGAGCATCAGCAGCCGCGGCTCGAATTTCTGATCGTTGTTCTCGATGGCACAGTCGTGCTAGACATGGTAAGGCTCGATAAACAATACGCGGATCATTGGCAGCAATTGCTCCAGCTCGATGTAAATGGGCCAAACATCGCGCAGCACCTAATTGAATATTTGGAGGCTTGGATCTTTGAACAAGATTTGCTAATAATTCAACACATCCAACATTCATTAAAGATTGAGCAGCAGGATTGTGATCTTTTGAAAAAGCTGCTATACAGTCTAAAGCTGGCGGTAATAAACTTTTAGGTGCATCCACTAGAAAATTGGCAAAAATTGGACCCGCATTTGCTTCACATAAAGCATCTTGTTCGGATGTTTCAACACAAGCTGCAGCTAAGATTGAAGCAACACAAGCTCGATTTCCAGCTGGTTGATCAGACAATGCTAAATTTAACAATAGCCGTGGTGGTTCTTCTATTCGTGGGTAAAAACCACTTTGTGCCAATGAGCGTAAACATCGTAGGCAAGCCGCTACCAACGCTTTATGATCTTTATCCTCAGTGTGTTCATTACTTTCTTCAATAACACTCATTAAAAGAGGTACTAATTGTGCATCTGCTAAAGCAGATACATGAAATTCGCTTCCATGAGCCAAAGATCCTAACGTAACTGCCGCTTCTAAGCGAATTGTGATTGAAATTTCAGGTTCCCCAGCTAAAAGCCGCATAAGCCTTGGTACAATACCTTGAGCTATAACACTTCCTTTTTGTTTATTTGAACCAATTACTGAGTTTTTTACTCGAATTATTGCTTCTAAACACTTTTCGTTGTCATTCGTGTATAAATTATCAGCATACCCTCTAATATTTTCATAGTCCTGTAATAAAATTCAACGTATTTATAAATAACCGGAACAATTTTTAGGTTATAAAATTGATTATATTATTTTTACAAACAAGTACTAACCATAAAAAATGAAAATGAATCCATTTTCACTACCATTTGAAATTCTAAATTTACCTTGTTTTCTATTAAAATATATGTTATTTAATGTGAATTTTTTAAAAAACTTAAAAATTAATTGGATTTGTGACAGGTCAAAACCGATTTTCAAAACAGCTGTTTCATAGTTTCATTGCATTAAAATTCATGTCTACCAATTTTAGAAATATAAAAAGTAGTTCTTGGTTCAAATTGTTTTTGTATAATAATTAATAATTATATTTTTACATAAAAGTATTTTAAGTACCAATTTTAGAAATATAAAAAGTAGTTCTTGGTTCAAATTATTTTTGTATAATAATTAATAATTATATTTTTACATAAAAGTATTTTAAATCCCGGTCTTTCTGAACTAAAAATTGTATTATTATACTTCTAAAGCCAGGTTCAGTGTATACACAACCGCCTCTCCCTCCTAAACAAAAATTTTTAATGACTTCTTGGGCTCATTCCGTTACACAATTAATACATTTTTTGTTGGCTTAATCCAAAGTTTTTTTTTTTTTTTTAATTTCTGGCTTCAGCTACTTTTATCTATACAGCCATTAACTAAAGGAGATTATTATTTTTTGTATACAACAACAGTACACAGTACTGCTAGGTGGTCACCCATCCAAATACAGATTGTGACTGCTGTTGCTTAACTTCATTCATTGGTCTATGCATATCATTACGTTACGTCAGTCCGGGGTCTAATCCAAAGTTATATACAACGATCTACATTATACTCGGTGTAGCCTATTCGGATAATTTGTAAATAAATTTCTGTAATTAAAACAGTTGAGGCATTACGGTGAATTGTCAAAGCGACTACTTGAAATTTATTGGTACTTTATGATTGCACCATAGAGTTACCAATTGTATAGTTGTGTCAATTTGAATTTCCAATTATAATTAGTATTTTTAACCGTACCCACATCTTTAAAATTATATTGTTTTAAAGAGATGATCAATTTAATATGCATCGTTCACTATTCAATTTAAATAGTATTTATTTCACGTACATTGTAGCGGAGTTATTGGCTATAAAATTGTACATACAGAAAATCTACGATGCTTTGTCAGTCCTTATGTTCTTAATGTGAGATGTTTTCATTTTGGTGTTTATTTTAATTTAGCATAAGCTTAAATTATAAAACAATTTAATAAAGTATAAATTCTTGTTGGTATTTTGCATAAGTTCTAAGCCTGCTTGGATCAAAACGGACCTAGATTATGTGTATATACTCTAAATTGGAGATTAGTAATCGAAAAAATATAAATTCTTAAAAATTTTACGAATTTGAATTTTAATTTTTAATTTTTTTTAAAGCCCTTTATTATATATATTCAAAAAAAATCGTCAGATTAATTTGATGGATGTAAAATAGCCTTTATATTGCAGTATTAAAAATCAAAATAAAGTGGAGGGGAGCTGTAATGATTATAAAGAGCATCGGTACGTTATGAATATAAACACACAATGGCGACAACGTCAAAGAGTAACAATGTATGCCGCACGTCACTTGACGATGTAGGACGCGGCAATAATAAAACTTTTGATAATAACTCAACACCACAAATTTTATTAGAAGAGACATTTTATATTTTATCAAAAAAAAATACAGTGTTTAAAGTTCGTTTAACAAATTATGGTTTGTGTCTAATTAAAGAAAGTAATGGTAGCACTAAAGAACAAACAATTAATATTTCAGGTATTTTGATAGTATATTTATTAATTTAATTTAGATTTCATCAAACAATAAATATTATTTAATAATAATATATTTAAGATAGATGGCTTTTAACTTAATTTAATGTTTAATAACCTGCTTCTGTAATTGATAATAACTTAGTTAATACTTATTGATATATTTAATTAATATTATTAAATTAAATAATTGTATATAATTTCGATTATGGTAAATTTTTTTTATTGTTGTTGAATAAAACCTCGTGCATTTGTTGCACGAGGTAATACATTAAAATTATGAGTATTTCAAAGATAAACGAATGGTTATGAAATTTTAAAATGATAACAACAATTATTTTAATCGCAAACAATTACATATATTATTATTATGCTATTACCGATAAGTTTAATTATTATGTTATTACCGAGAGTTTTAATTATGTTATTACTTATTAAATTAAATTAAATTTATTTTTAGATTGTAATAAATATCAAATTTATTAAAAATTTTAACTATTTGATTTGAAATAAAATGCGTGAAAAATATTTCCTGTGATCTTTTGGATAATAATATTCAGACTTGAAATTATAAACCTTATTAAGTAAATAACATACAAAATTTCAAATTTGTATGAATGTCTATAATAACATTTTGTATTATAAATACGTATTTCGACTCAAATGTAGCTATAATCTCAAGTTGCTCTAATATTGTTTACTCCAATAAATATGATAGTCGTCGTAAACTTGGTGACAGTTAATTCTATTTGGATGAATTTGTTTATTTTATTATAAATACCGAGAGTTCTCGTTAATTAACTTTGTATGTGATTTAATGGTAATAAACAATTGACGATTTTCATAAAAACGAGTTGGGAAAGTCGAGATCATACGTAGTTGATGATAGTCTTCACCGATCAATAAATGAATTGTGGTGACCGGGATCCCAGAATAACATGTAAAATGATTTAAGAAAATAAAGAAAACTTTTAATTTGAAATTTTCAAATTAAGTCACTGTTTTATCATAAATTAAGGGCTTGATCCACTTTAAGAATTCTTAAGGGTCAATTTTATCATAAGATATGTATACATTTTTCAATGTAAATTTTTGATGTGATGGATCCATATCCGGTATCAAAAAAAGAAGCGTTTCAAGTTTGGTGCAAAATAATTTTGAAAATGAGCTTCAAGGTCGTTTGATTATTTAACTTTCACTGGTTGTATATATATATGTGTACTACACCGTATCTATCGTACAGGTGTGAAATTGGACTGGGGCGATGATCCTTGTAGACATCCGGGCGTTAATTAAATATGCAACAATAATGAAATTCATTGTTGCTATTTTTAGTTTATGTTATCATTTATATAATATTGTGTCAGTGGTGGTCCTATGAATTGGCGAGAGAGAACACTTCTCGAGTTTATATTTTTTTTAAACATTTTATTTCATTTAACAAATTTTACTAATTCATAGTAAAATCAATATAAACAAGCTGGTATATTTTTTTTCTCTGTATATCGTACGATTTTTGCTTATTTTACTGACAGGTGTAAGTACGAATTTTGAAATTATGAAAGGCATGATAAAGCTCCTGAATTGTCGGTTTTTATCAACACTTTCATCTAAAGTTCTTGCATTTAAAATTCTTAAGTAATTGTAAATTTATAAGTATTTTGGACGTCCCCAAAAATGATTTATTTCAAAATTATTTTTGTTTAAAAGATAATACCATTTTTATTTTAAGTTACAATCTGATGAAGAAAACCCAGACAAATCGAAGAAAATTTTATTGTCTCAAACTTAAGATTTTTTCGAGGTACTGCTAATTCAAATAACTCACAAAAATACTTATTCAAATGTTTTGAAATTTAATGTATACACAATATTGACATGAATAAACGGAGGGCTTGTCGAAGAGTTGTTCTCGAACAAAAATTAAGGTATAATTCATTTTAATATTTAAAAATGATTTTTCGAAAGAAACTCTCCGATAATACGCCCTTATCATGTCAATATTTTGCATATCAAATTTCAAAACAGTTGGATAATTTTTTTTTGAGGTATTTAGGCTCAAAAATTGAAAGATTTTTTACTTAATGGATTTTTCAAATAAATAAAAAAAAATTCAGGAAATTTTAAAACAAATTGATAGTTTTTGTGTAAAAGCTAAAATAGTAACTAAATTTTTTTACAATTTTCATCAATATGTGCAAAAAAATGGTCATATTGGAAACGAAACTTTTTTTTTTTAGTTTGGGAGGAAAACAAATATAAAAATATACGCTTACTAAATGTTAAAAATTCCTCTAAAAATAGTTTATTGATATTATGCACATCATTATAATCAGATAACAATTATAACTACATGTTTTTATATAAATAAATTGTATGTGCAGTATTTACAACCTTGTAAATGGTTTTGTGTAACAATATGCCGAATCTGTTTATGAATATTTTTAGTATATATGAATGTTAATCTTTTTATACTCGACCATAATATTATACTACAATATTTTTTGTTTAAAGTTTGCAACGCTAGTAAATATTTATCACACTAACAATATATTTGCATAGATGCTCATAGAATCTCCTTAGCCCATTAATATTATTAGCCCATTTCCGTTTGTCGTCTGTCATAAAGATAATTTAAAAAAGAAATAAGGAACTGAAGCCACTTTGGTCAAGTAATCTAAATGTAAAAACTAAGTTTAAGTTCGTGAATTAGAAAAATCGGTTCATTAAGTCTAATGGATCCATAAAACAACTTATAAACCATAAAAGGTAGAAGAAAAATTTAAATTTAAAAAAATTATTTGTTTTTTCAAAATAATCATAGTTTTTTCAAACATATTTGATTTTCTAAAAAAACTTTTATTTGAAAAATTTTTCTAAAACTGTTTTGATTCGCTACAATTTTCGTTTATAATTAAACACATAAAATTATTATTTAATGAATTCATGACCAAATTTTTAACCAGCAAAAAAGGTCAAAGACAAAAAATGTTTGATTTTTTAAAACAAACAACTTTTATTTGATACATTTTTTCGTAAAATGTTTGGATTCGTCACAATTTTAACTCAAATTATTTAGCTAATAAACACATAATATAAAATTCTCCAGTCAACAGTGTTTGTCACCACAACTCATCCGAAACTGCTTGACCGATTTTTATGGAACAATTTGTTTATATTTACCGCAAACTTTCCGAATAATGTTTCTTATCATTAATTTAGTTTTATGATCGTGAGTTTTTTTATTTCTGTAATGGTGGATTATGGGTTTTTATGACCATACAAATTTTATCATAATTTTTATCGATAATATTAGATAAATGTGGAATGTTTAAGTAAAAAATATAATTATTCATAGAAAAATTGTTTTTTCTTAACAAGACACTTGAAATGTTTTCAATTATTTTCTTATTCGTGTGAAAATACCATAAAATAATGAATACCTACACAGTTTTCAAATTAAAAATTTCAAAATTGTAAATTCAATATGGCCAACTTTTATGGTAGGGGAACCCAAGCTGTCAACTGAACAACTGTTGATTTTGTTAAGTGAATAAATATACACACTTTATTTTATTCTAATTATGCGACATGTTTCGGATGTTACTCCATATTCAACTACATTCAGTTGAATATACATATTGAAGTTATTCTAATTTTTACAAAAAGATTTCTAATCAATGACTTTTAGCATACAAAACGTATAAAAATTCGAAAAAAAATTTATTATCTGAATTTAATGAAATTTGGTATGAATAATCTTGACATGAAAACGGAGCGTATTTCGAAAATTTTTTTCAATAAAATATTTTCTTAAATTAAATTTTGGTTTTTACTAAAAAAAAATTTTTTTTTAATCAGAGATACTTGTCTAGGATTTAAATAGGAAATTGGAATGGCATAATGGTATTTGTTGGACGATTGTCTGGAAAACACATGTGTCTAGTATGAACTGGTTAGTCAACATAGATTGATTAAAATTTACTATTAAAATTCTCTACGTCCGTGGAGAGTTGCAAATATGAGACCAGTTTAACTGCTTAAAATATATGTACTCCACCGGCTTATTATCACCGTAGACACCGTTTTAAATTGTTTAATAATAATAATATTTACTGATATTAATAGATTTTTTTTTTATTGCTAATAATACCACTTAATAAAATGTTATAGGACAAAATTAAACAAATTATTATTAATTAATCATAATGAAACCTAACTCTTTTTCGTAATAAAAACAATTTTTTTTATTACTCCGATTTTTTAAAAATTGTATGTATGTCGATGTTTTGGAACTTTCTGAGCAATTTTTGTTTCGTGTCCATGGCACTTATCTAGTCGAACGCGCAAACTTCACAATAAATGCACGAATATTATTTATAAATTTGTGGTAAACAATATTGGAAATGAACAAAATGTTCTCATTTTAGAAACATCTAATCTATCAATAGGCTATTCGACTAATTTTTGGAAATCATAAAAATTCTTTATTACATGATAAGCACACTACATTGATATTTCCGGGAATTTTACATTATTACCAATGAAAATCTATGTTTAAATTTTCAAAATAGTGTGATTAACGATGTTTCTATAATGACGTTTGTCACGTGGTATGTGTGACGTAAGTAAGACAGTTCATATAAATACAACAAAACAATACACCATATGTCGTTGCATCCTTGTTTACTAGCTAGTGACGTCACCAGAGCTGTCACCAATCATAGAATGTTTCCATGCCAGATAAAATTTCAAAAATTGTTACATTTTATTTCGTGTAATTTACAAAAAATAAAACATAATTAATTTTTTAGCTTAGAAAAAAGTCTTAGAATAAATATTTTTTGTTGTATTTGAAGTGTAAAAAGAGCTCTTACAATTAGATCAATTAGTTTTCTGAACACTCTGTATATATTCTTTTAAAGAAAATTTAATAATGATAATAAAAATCTAATTAACAGAAACATTGGACATTTTATCTAGAGATAATGTTAATAATATATAATTGTCTAATTGACTCATATGTAATCTGCATATAAATTTTCAGTTTTTCTAGATCAGTTGTACTAAAAAAAGGCGTGTAAAACCTTTATCTATATACAGGCTTATCTGAGACGTCTTAATAATCCATTTTTATACTCGACAAATACAGAATGTCCTCCCCTTTTTTAACAAGTCCAGCAGAATCATGCATTAACCGATAACGTTATATCTGTATAAAAAACCTATTTAATATTTTAAAGTGTAGTTTCAAATGGCGATTTAAAAAAAAAATTAAAAAAAAAAAAATACATCGTGCCCCACGTGCACACTAAATTTTGCAAATTTTAAATGGCCCCCTATATCTTAAATTGTTATCTACCTTTTAATAGAAACAGTTTAAACATAAAAAATGCTTGTTTCAGCTAATTATACATCTTTCAGGAGACGATATGAATTAAGTATTTTGTATATTTAATTAATTATAATAATTAAAAATTGTTCAAACATTGATACTTAACCGTATTCCGAGAGTTAAAAAAATTAACAGGTACAATTCCTATCTCCACTTGTTATTTCAATTTTCTGTTGAAGAAATTTATCGAATTTTTACAAAATTAGAAACTATACTCAACCAAAGAAAAAACTCGTCGACCTGAATCTTTTACAATAATTGGGTATTTTATAATTTTTTCAGTTTAAAATGAATATATTTGATAGATAAATAAAATTAATTCTGATAAACAACTCAACACAATATAACAATTGGGTATTTCATGTTTTAAAATAGGTAAAATTAACAGTCACATTTTTTTTTTTTTTGGTTTAGGTAAAAATCAGAAAAACTAAAGTTGATTTTATTCTAATTTATTCAAGGTCGTATTTTTATTATAGACACTAATTATTATTTAAAAATACAATGGAGGTAAATTCATAGCAAAACTTGTTGTTCCGGCAGCTGCTATTGTGTACGCTTACACGAAAGGTTTCATCGTGTTTTTACCATCATGATAACTATGTTATTCTTACATTTGAAATTTTCAAATTTTACACTTGAATGAACTAGCATTTTATTATATCAGAAATGAATGTTTAAGGTTTTTTTTTATTTTCCCTTCTTGGTGGAAGAGAATGCAAAAGTTTTGCATGGTCCGTGGTCCCAGTACAGCCATCAATACATACATGATTCAGGCAATTTAAGAATTTAAATAATGAATATAAAAATATTTTTAAATGTAATGGTTTTAATTTAACAGCTTATAGATAAAGAACGTATGTTATCACAAACATTATGTATTAAAGAAAGCACAGTACAATCGTAAAAGATGATATACATAATAATTATTTAACTACTTTACAGTGATTATTAGATTTCATACAATAAAATAATATAAGATTTTATTTAATTAATGTATGAAAATAAATTAAAATTGTAAAAAAAAATTAAATCATACTTCTAATTATCCGTAATGTATTAAAAAATAATTTAAACTTAATTAGTTACAGCTTAAAAAAATTGAATATATTTTTCTGTTTGACGTTGAATTCAAGTCTACATGCGGAGACAAAAGTTATTTTATAAAAGATTTAAAATATTCATAATTTTATTTAAAATGGCGTTGAAAACAAAAAAATGTATTATATTTGATAAATTAATATTTTTTTTATAACTATAATCGAAATAATGAGTTCCATACTCTTTTTCCGCCGCTAGAATCTCTCAAACACCCTTAACCGATTGGCGATTACAATTTACTAGATAAGAAATGCTGAAACTGATTTTTCCAAGGTAAAATTCCTAGTGTAGGTATTAATTATTAATTAGAATAATAAAATTGATTTTAAATGAAATACGCCTTTTGTTAATAATTTCAATTATGTATTATATTTTCCTTTTAGAATTTTATTGTTTTCATCGCAAAAAAACATATCATTATAAAATTTTGTACTCAACGAAAAACAAAATTTTTGTTTTAACTGAATTTATTTATATTTTTAGAATTTTATTGTTTTCATAAAAAAAAAAAAAATACTAAAATAGCACATTACTCAAAAATTTTGAACTCTAGGAAAAACAAAATTTTTGTTTTGACTTTATTCATTAACATATACTCTTTCAAAAATAACGGCATTATGGTAGCCACACACACATTGACTAATTATTTTTCTTTAGTTTTTAACAATAAAAAAATGATGGGAAATGAATGATTGGGAAAAAAAATTGTGTTATATTTTCAAGTTTTCCATTTTGAAAACCCTTGAACTGTTTTTAAAACAATGAAAAATCACAATTTTAAAAATTTTTCTAAGCTTTATATTCCCAGTAAATTTATTTTTTACTAATCTCATAAACAATGTATTTATTACAAATTTTGATGTTATGTGAAAAAAGTGCAATTACAAAAGGTGTAGATGTTTTTATTACCTACAACTTTGCCATTAAACTTTTTTCCATAGGACTTGTAGTTTTGCCGGAAATCAAGATAAACCGTGTATTACCCTTTAAATTTCATCTCCTTCCACTTCCCGATCTCAGATCGTCCGTAAATTAATTTTCCTTTCATTTTTGTTATATTCTCTTCCGTTTTCAATGGGTTTCCAATCCTACTATACTTTTTTTTTCACTTTTAACGACTTCTACCCTGGTCTATAAACTTTTTGCATACTACAAAAAATTCAAATGTAAGATGTGATGCTATCAAATCAATTAATTTTAGAGATATTAAAATTTTGTTTGTTCATTTCAAAAATTTTCCTTAATTATTAATTAAATATTAATATGAGAAAGATTCTGAATAGTTTGATGTCAGTTAATTGTTATTGTTTAAAAATAATCATTTATTTTCTTAAAAAAAAATGCTTATGAAGTAAAAATTAAATAATAAACTTGACCTTTCCATATATGTAATCAAATCTAAATTATGAGGGTACTCATTTTACGATTATAATTGGCTAATATTTTTGTTTACTTAAAAACAAAATTTTTTTAAATTTTGCAAATTATATAATTTTTTATGGTTAAATTATCTTTCTGTTTGGTAATGGTTATTCAATTATCTTTCAGTTTTTATAAAATGTTTGAGTTCCCCACAATTTTAGCTCAAATTTGGGTAATAAACACATATGGGTAAAAACAATACATATTACATGTAAACATTAAGAACTGTATAGACTGGATATTTATGAATGCTAATTAAAAATAGTTCAAACAATGAAATTCAATCATATGTTGAGTATCTAAACAATTAATTATTATCTGTTAATTATTATCTTTACTTTTCATTTATTTTTTAAATCGCATATTTATATTGTGGTTTTTACGTTTTCAAAAAAAATGGTGGGTACGCGCGTCAGAATTTATACTTGTTTGGCATCATTATAAAACAATTTTTATTTGCATACAAATAATTAATTACAATAAAATAATAAAAAGACTGTAAATCATCTTCCGGTAATGATTGAATCAGAACTCAGTATATCATCAGTGGCTGATAAATAAAATATGATATTTAATGACCGGGTTTGCGGACAGCTTCTTCCTGTGAATTTTGTATGATATACATGCACGTGCATCTTAAAATTTCACTCTCATTATTTTTCATAACGCGTCTAAAGAAGCATTATGTATTCAAACTTCAAAAATATAAATACCGCAGAAGTAAGAGCAAAATAAATCTTCATCATGCATGCCAGTCTTATGAGAGTGAAGAATAATTAATATTTGTATCAGGAGAATATGATTTTTCAATATGTATAAATAATTAATTATAAGTTCCACCACAACTATTACTATTTGTATAAATACGTTATGAGTTCCTAATAAACCAAATAGTCATTTACAGAACTATTAATTCCTATTTTTTTCATATCTTACCAACTTTTTTTTTTTTTTTTAAATTTCTGACTAGCTACTTTCAGCTATATAGCCATTAACCAAAGGGGATTATTATTATTATTATTATTATTTATACAACAACAGTACACAGTACTGCTAGGTGGTCACCCATCCAACTACAGATTGTGACTGCTGTTGCTTAACTTTATAGATTGGTCTAAGCCTGTCATAACGTTACGTCAGTCCGGGGTCTACTTGCCAACTTCACTATGTCGTTTTATGGAGTCTTAGTAATAGGGTCCTGTTTTACCCTTAAAATATTATTTATCTATAAATAAATATTTAGAGCACTCATTAAAGTCTGGCTTACACGTTGCTGGTTTCCCCGCTGAATTGCCTGCTTGAATTGGTACCTTGGTCCCATGCTAGGCTGTAGTGGTGGGGTTTATGATTTCTACGCGATTTTCGTTTTATTTGATGATCTATTTCGTCGATTTTTATACTCATCCGACTAGCGGCAGTTGCGACAAAAAAATGCAAGCTTCTAACATCCGAAGAATGAGTTTAGAATATAGGACATGAATTATACCCAAATTCGAGCAAGCACTTAAACACTAAAGCCAGCAGTGCTATTTTCCATCAAAGATGCCATCACAGCCTCTCGCGAGTTTCGCAGCGGACGAACCAACATTGTGTGGACCAGGTTTAATTATCTGTAGATATCTATTTAGACAGTTTTTTTTTCAAATCGAAAACTATTTCTCAAAGATTTTCATCAAAAACAGAATGCAAGTTTTTAAAAATTTATAAAAAACGATTGCAAACTCTAACCTGACTTTATGAACCAAATTTTTTTATATTTATCATGACATTATACAAAGCATTTTTACTCTAATTGAATGGATATATAATAATAAAACAAAATTATATGCGGGTAATATGTAAGGGTATAATATATGAACATCATAAAAATATAAAATAATATAGCAGATCAATTAGAATTTGAACTATGGACTCACTTATACGTGCATCTAAAAATGTACTTTTTCGATCTTCAAATATTAAGACAAATGTTGACGCATTTTAAAATTATAGAAAAAAAAACCCATTGGAAATTGTTTCAACACGTTTTGTTATATTTGCTTTTGATGACTAAACTATATTATTAGTCTATTAGAAATTGGCGTCTGAGTACCAAAAACTATTCCATCTCAATTAACTTTCGTGATTCTCTTTAAATTATTCTACTGATGATATAAATGCATGTTGCCAGATGGAAACTCTGTGCAATGCGAAATTCTTAAAACAAGTCCTAGGAATTGTTATTTTCGAACGCTAATTTTATTTTATAATCTTTGTTAAAATATGAATAAAAAAAGTCCTATGATTTTTTTACGATAAAATTAATATTTTTGGAGATATAAATTTTTAAAGGCAATTCGGTTACATTAGACCCATTAAATATGAAGAAAAAGAATAAAATTTATTTTTTTTTTTATAGATTTTTTATACAATACTTAATATCATTATGCGAGAATAAAAAAAATTTTCATTTATATGTTTTTCAATTATTTGTTACGCATATGCAACGCGTGAGTCAGGGAGAGACAACGATAATTTAAAAGTCACGAGTACTGTGTAATAAATAATAAAAAGTTAAAGAAAGCATTTTTATTCGTATTTTATTTCAAAAATATAAGAAAAAATAAATTTTTTCCTTTTGAAAATAACAATTTCTTCAGTAGGACAATTTAAAAAGAATCGCGATAAAAAATTGAGATGGAACAGTTTTTGATACACATGCGCCGATTCCTACTAGACTATATTACAAACTGGCTGCTCCCAAGACTTGACTTTGAAAATATTCGTTGAATACTTTACACAAACTTTGAACCTTTCTCTCATTTTTACGTGTGGAAGAGGTTATGAAAAATAGCCAAATTCACTCCCTGTAAGCTCTCATTTACGTGTGCCCCATATTTCGTAACAATAAGTTGCGCTGATTCGGATACTATTATTTTTTTATGCAGATCATTTTCGCAATCGCTAAGTATATGCAAAACAATGTTAAAATACATACACCTATATAGAATATAACAATTTTTATACAGACATATAAAAAAAGATTTATGTTTATAACCAATACATTTAAAACTACGATGTTTGTCTTCAATTGTGATCATTTTTTAACAGTGGGGATCTCGTTGTGTTGTTTAACACAAATGAACACAAACAGTGTATGTTTTTCGCTATCAATGTAAATATTTTTGTGTATGTATGTATGTATAAAAATTGTTATATCCTATATAGGTCTATTCTAACAGTGTTCTCCGACTGCCGAATTAAATGACCATATTAAATAATAATGTTTTAGGTAAAGACCAAGTGTCCCAAGTGAAAGATCAAATTAATATTCTAACAATAATTTATAAATAAATTTTATTCGTTCTAAATATTTTTATTGTCAAATATCAGTAAATTTTAATTAATAATTGATTTGACTCCATTTTAATTGCTTGTTAAATTTAGCAACACCATCATCTTTCTCAGCTGTCAATATTTTATAGCTTATGATTTATCAAATATTAATTTACTAACATAAATTTCAACCAAACTCTATTCAAATTGACGATTCAATTGGATAAAATAATATATTAATAAAAAAATTTCATAATTCATTATATTTTTGGACAGATTCAACAAAATTAATCTTTGTTTTAACACTTGCAGTGTGTGTGTATTATTTATGTTTGCGCGATGTTGCCAATTTTTAATATAGTAAAAATTCGAACAAACATATTTAATTATATTGGTTTAAAATAGTTAATAATTAATTTTTACGTACGCCAACACGAATTTTTTTATGTATAATTATTTTATAAAAACTATAATTTATAGTCTACTTTAATTATATAGTTATGTTAATTTTAAATACAAAAAAATACGGCCGGAAATTTGATTATTAATCTTTTTTTCAGGAAAAAATCTTGGACAAGCACTAGGTTTTCATATGAATATCGTGCATACCAAATTTCATAACATTTGGATAAGTTATCTTTTGAGTTATTTGTGTTGGAAAATTTAAAAGACTACAATTGACTTAAATAATATTACATGTTATTTATGTCAAGAGCTGTTCAGGTGCACACTCCTTTATGTCAGGGTAATAGCTGTAGATAAACTAGTAAGCAAGAAACAAAATTTACATAAATACGATTTAATGTAAGACTTTTCATCACTCATAAAATAACTACCCAAAATTGTTCACTGGCTCTTGGCTTATTTAATTTCATCCTTTTAGTTGCGAATGCCACCAATTATGATTCAGATAAATCTCTGTCTCCAGAGAATTATCTCCGAAGATAATATAAGAGTTGTTTTAATCAATGATTATTAAAATAACAATTTGGCATCGATTGTAATCATCACATTGAAGACGAAATGCGCATTTACTAGTATTGCCTCTTATAAATATGAATTTTTAACATTTATACTCAATTGAGCTCTTAATACCCCAAAAATTGGCTGAAAATGTCTACCAAATTTTATCAAAATCGGATAAAGTGTTCGAAGCTTTCTGCGGAACAAACATAGATAGATAATACACGCATCCGAAATATAAATAACTATCTAGGTGTTGATGATGTTGCGGATTCATTATCGACAGGAGTCGTCACTGACACCCCTCTCGACTAAACCTGTTATTCGTATTGCAAGATGCTCTGTGATATCCTGTTCTTTTGACAGAGCACTTTCAGTTGAACTATCATCTTCATAATTTGGGAATCTCAGACGATCTTACTTGTAGTGTCTGCGATTCCCCTCTCATTGCGATAACTTAACAATCAAACTAAAATGTCATATTACTCGAAAAAAACATCTCGAAAATTACATTTCGTAGTTCATTCGAATAATTTTCTTTCAAAGTATATTGAGATAATAATTTTATACATGGAAGTCTTATGAATGATTCATGTCAGGTTTTTTTTTTTTTATTACCAAATGTGAAGTGTTTTAGAGCATAACATAAGGTAAATATGATCCCATGTTTATTCATTTTTCTCATTTTAATTTACGAATATACTTAATATATTTAGTAATGTGCTCAATAGGCTGGGTCCCCGTACTCATATCAAATCATTGATAAAATACACTTCTAAAAATTGGTATACGGCTTAATTATGATTAGTGATTCAATAATTTTTACGTCTACAAAAATTCTCAACAGTAAACCATCGTTTTCTTTTTCGGAGCCCTTAAAATTTTTTATTGTCCCCACAGGCCTCAAATTAATAGAAATTCGTTTTTTTTTGTTATATCACATAATAAAACCAGATGTCCGTTGATCGGCAACCTGAAAATTGTGGAAAAAAGCAAATTTGATGTTGTCGTTCAAACAAATGAACTAAAAAGTAAAAAATAATTTTAAACTAAAAACTTCTATAAATAATTACCTTTTGAAGTCGAAGCCACCTAATCAATTTTTAGCTAAGGATAAGATTAGCATCGACTTTGAAAGGTTAAATAATTGATCACAAGGAAATTATTTATAGAATAAAATAATTTTTTACTTTTTAGTTCATTTTTTGGAAGGTCGTTCTTTTTTTTTTAAATTTTTATTTTTTACTTTTGAGTGCTGTATACACAATCAGGAAAAAATTTTCATTTGGATGAAATTTAATCACTAAAAATTGTTTTGTGGTTTGTTTTAGACCCTTCTCTCCTCTTAGGGACATTGAACGTCGATTTTTAAACGACAAAGTTATCCGCGACACACAACAAAAATTTATTTATACGTTGTCGAATTGACAAACCTCTTTTTTTAAAGTCGGTTAAAAATGAAAAAGTCTATTTGAAGTGATTATTCAAATAATAAGTGCAAGAAGTAAGTATTGTCTAAAACTTGTTTGCATCTAGAAATTATAATTCGTTTATTATATGTAAGTTCATAATAAATTTAACATTATTAATAAAATTAGAAAGTAAATTTCTTGGAATTAATATGAAAACTTTTAAAATAATTTTTTTTAAACGTTGTTATCATAACTTTGTCTTTTTTTGACCAATTTTAAATTGAATGAGACTATTGGTTTCAGCGCACACAATTCTTTAAGATGAGGTGTATATTAAAATACAGCGTGGCATTTAAAATTTTCAAATTGCTATTGGAAGACATCCTGTAGGTTGTCACCAAATTGAAAAATATTAAGTATTTTATCTTTATTTTTTTCATAATTATCGGTTAAAGAGATTTTTCTAAGGACACTTGGTATAAATTCGGGGGACGTAATTTGCCAGGGTGTCTACTGGTTAGAGAAAACCTGGAAAAGTCAGGAAATTTTTTAATTTGTGCAAAAAGTAATGGCATATAATCTGGAAATTTATGAAATTTTAGTAAAAGTTGGAGAATTTTTTATTTACTAGCATTTTTAAATATTTATTTAAGAAAGTTATCTTTTCGATGTGTTACAAAATTTTCTGTCTAACTTGCGAAAACGTCCAATGTTATGTTTACTCAATGTTCCCAACTCAATATTACCTGTTTCCGTTTTTTTTTCTTCAAAAGACCAAAAACCTTCAAATACATGAAAAATCATAAAGTGCCCATTTTTTTACAGTTTTCTTAAATTAATAAAATCACCGAATCTTCGAAACCACCTTAGAATTTTCTATACGGCAATTGTTAAAATTTGTAAAAAAATGTTTGTAAAATTGATAAAAGTGTTAAATATTGGTCTTCGAAAATGTATCAATGAACTCTGTTTACCAAGAAATTCTGTCTATTATTTTCTAAAAAACTGTTTTTACAGTTTTTTCTTAATTTTTGTTGACGACCAAACATATTACTTTGCTTCAATTTTGAGCAATTGGTTATTGAGGTTCCAACGATTAACGATAATCTTGTCTCATTAAAAAACAAAGTTAATGGTAAATAAACAAGCTATTTAGATTCATTCATGTATTGATTTAACTAAAAAAATTTTCTGAAAGTTTAAAAAAAAAAAGTAGTATTTTTCTCGTAATTTATTTTTGGGATTGCACGCAATTTTTTATTAAAAAAAAAATTATTTTTTTGCAAGAATACAAAGCTCAAAACCGGATACGGCCGTCCCAAAATCACTATCGTTGGAACCTCAATAAACGAGATAAATTTTGTTGTTCCTTTTCCAGTAGTATATTTTATCTAATATGTTCGAATTATAAAAGCTCATATAAATAATGATTTGGGAAAATACAAATTCAGGGCATTTATTTTTCAAGATAGCCTGTTTGTGGTAGGCTTGTAATTGAAAAATATTTTATCCTGTTACCTAATTGTTGAATCTTTTACGACGGGCTCCTGGACTTTATATATTGAAAAATTTTTATTGAATCAGGAAAAATCTTCGGTCTATTATTGTTGTATTTTAGAGGTCTTTATTCATAATAATTAAAATAAGACTATCTCTATATTTATCTAAATGATAAATAATTTATCGATATAATTAAAATGTTATAATTAGCTTAAATAACATGTAAAGTTTTATTTTTAATATATAATACGTATTTTAATTAAAATTATAAATATTTTTGTTATGAATTTTAGTATTTATAATATTCGTTTTTATAACAAGAGAGGTCATCCACTGTTAAATGCTTGTGTATTATTTACTTTATTTATGAATGTTTCGCAAAATATTTATTAACCCTATGTAAATTATATAATATGGTATATTCAAATTATAGTTTAGGGCAAAATAGCACATCCATTTAGAAATATTAGTTATTTAATTATCCGTACCGGTTATGGGAACTGTGTATCAAAATGTGTTCATTCGTTTCTATGGTTACGGCATACTAGTTTATCAATTAAATGGTATATAACTCTATGAATGGTGTATGATTTAACATTTTCTGAAAATGAATTAATTAATTTAAATAATTATTTTTATTTGCATTTAAAAATAATTTCTAATGCAATTTCTTCAATCATTCTTCCAATTTTCAACCCAATAACTTCAATTAAATGTCTTTTTTTGTAATTATTTAATAGTTTTTGTTTCACATTTGCTATACAATTTACATGCAAACAATTGAACATATAATTATATTTTCTAGAATGTGAATATTTTATAACAAATTTTAGATACAGAAAGTACGTAGAAGTGAGTTTTTAATCGGTTAATGCACAACGAGTAGCTATTTACTCTTATAAACGCGAGAGTTTGTTAGTACGGATGTTTGTCACGTAAAAACTACTGAATGGATTTTAATGAAATTTGAGAATAATGTAGCTTATACATCAGAATAACACATATGAGGCAATAAAAAATGCTGTAGTCATGATATAGAGATTCAGTTTTAGCACGGGTGTCCTACACGAAATACCGGGCCACCGCATCTAATACAAATCGAAGTACCGGGTGTCCTACATCTTGAGGTATCGTGTGTAAAAAATTGTCACAGCAATGCATAAGCGGATCTGATAGTTTGAAATAAAACATTCATATTTTAGAAAAGATAATTAGTTGTTCAATTGTTTACATGTAAATTGTATTACAAATGCCTAAGAAAAATTATTGAATGATTACAAAAAATATTATTTAATTATAATTATTGAGTTGAAAATTGTAAGCATGATTGACGAAATTGCATTAGTAATTATTTTTAAATGTAAATAATTATTCAAATAAATTAGTTAATACATTTTCATAAAATTTATTATAATTAATTTTTATGTTTTTTTAAAATCCATTATCAAATATTTTCAGGACAATTCTTAAGAGGTTATAAATTTTCTGTACTACGATTTTGAAGTTTTAGGCGAATATAAATGATATTGTACTTATTAGCTCATGATTTTTTTATTCGTTCGGCTCAATTTTATAGAAAATATGGAATTATTCTGGGTACCAAATTCTAGTAATGCAATGTTTTTTCAAGAAAATGCGCTGTCAAACACTATACTGTTTTGATAATTTTATTTTACTTCTAAATCCAAAAATGTATATGTCAAGGTGTTTGTGGGAGACGTAAAATTTATTTTTCTATTATTAATTTATAAATTAATTTATTAAAATCAATTAAAACATTGTATGAAGAAGTGTCGAAAGTTTTTTTTATATTTAAAATATCAAATTGATTAAAATAAAAAAATAAAATATATTGGAAAACGACGATGATTAGCAGCCCATATATTAATTGTCATAGGTTTGCATTTTTTCGCAAGGTTTTTCATAAGAAAAATAACCATTTGCCTATTGCGTATGTCTAAAGCGTATATCGTTTAGCACATATTATTAACATTTCCCGTAATAGCCAATAATGTAATTACTCATATATGATTGCGAATTACATTTGAATTGTGTAGTTAAATTACTGATTACGATAAAAATATGTAATCAATTATAAATTACAGATTAATTAATTGAATTCAAGGAGTGATTAATAATTCACGAAAGTTTATTCCCTGGCTTTCGTGAATAAAACATAAAAATCGTATGATTTGCAAATTTAAAAATTTTTGTTTGGAAGTAAATAAAAATATTAGCCAATCATAATACTGATAATTAGTACCCACATAATTTCGATTTGTGATTACTTATGGAAAGGTCAAGTTTATTATTTAAATTACATTTTTAAGCAATTTTTTTTATATACGAAATTATTATTTTTAAACAATAACAAAACTGAAAAAATGACTAATTCGTTTTTGAAAAAATTTTATCTCCTTTGGGAAAATCTCCCTAAATACCAACTTTTTTCTTTTTATACATACTAGAAAGATGTAGTTTTTTTTTCGAAATTGATGAAATTTAATAGACATAGTTATCAGGTTTAGAAAATTTACTGTGCAGCTTTTGGAAAAATTTCATTTCTTTCGTGCAACTCTGCAAAAACACCACCTTTTTTACGATATATCCAAGAAATATGCGATCTTTTGCATTCGATGTCAAATAAAATGACCCATCCCCATACCTCCTTTTGCTAAAAATTTTCAAAAAGAAAAATTTCCAACTTGGAGAGATGCATTTTTCACGTGCAATGTGAAATAATCAGAATCTTTTATTTTAATAAATGTATTGCTTTCTTTGCCTCTTTGGAAAAATTTCGAGATATACCAACTTTTTTCTACGCAAGCTAGGAAAATGCCATCGATGTTTTTCGCAAGAGTAAAGTGTAATTTGTTTTAATCCTTCTCTCATTTTGGAAAATCTAGAGGAAGACTGAACTTTTTGCAATCGATTCTCATTTGTACTTCCTGCCCTCATTTTGTATACTCTATGAAGTGGTTTTTGGTTTATTTCTCAGTAAGGTCTAAAGCTGATAGAGCTTAATTGTTCCTGTTAATTGACCAAAGATTATATTTTTCGTGTATTACTATCAATGAAATTGATGAAATATTTAACAATGCATGAACCCCATAATGTACAGGCGACTTCAATCAAAATTATTTTGTACATAGAGGATATTATTATGACATTCAGTTACTTCATTCAATATTTTTATTAAAATTATAATTTTATATAAATTTAATATTATTTATATTTTGATTTAATAAATGAGTGACTGTAATGATATTTAACAATAACAATAATACACACCAGGGTCGATAAGTTTTGAAACCAAAAAAATTATAGTAGGATGATACCCATTGGAAACGGAAGAGAATATAACAAAAAAGAAATGAAAAATAATTAACGAGGGGGTGAATTTTTAAGGGTAAATTACGGTTTATCTCGATTACCGGCAAAACTATAGTCCTATTGAAAAAACTTAAATGGAAAAGTTATTGGTAATAAAAAGATATACAACTTTTGTAATTAAACTTTTTTCACATAGCCTTAAAATTTATGTGAAAAATTAAAATAATCGTGTATTTCTGTCTTTTACAAAAAAATATTTTTCACGAAATTTGATGAAAACACATTATTTCTATGTTCCAAATACACTGTAATTTTTTAAATTTTATATATTTATCTTTTCACCTTATTTTGAATAAATATTGAAACACCCTAATTTACATCGAAAAATTTTGTGGTTATGTGACAAAAATGTTTATACAAAAGTTGTAGATCTTTATTTACCTACAACTTTGCCATTAAACTTTTTTTCCATAAGACTTGTAGTTTTACCGGAAATCGATATAAACCCTGTTTACCATTTAGAATTCACCCACTTTCACTACGCGATCTCAGATAGCCCATAAATTATTTTTCCTATCACTTTTGTTATATTCTCGTCCCTTTCAAATGGATTTCATCCCACTATAATTTTGGTTCACTTTTGACCATTTTTAAACGTTTCTACCCTGGTCTAATAATAATAATAAACTCTATCAAGTATTGAAATTCATCATGTTACTAACCACCTTGAGAGTTTCTTGTTTTTTTAGATAATAACAACGTAAGCATTTAAAGAATGAAATAACAAATAATAGTAGTAATATTTTCTCAAGGATTTAATTCAATTTAAAATACCTATGTTGTTGTTTTTATTTTTAAATTTGTATCAAACTTCATTTTTTTAGTGGTCAAGTAACATAAACAAGTGTTCAATTACTATAAGGTGATCAGTAACAGAATCACAAATAAATATTAAAAAGTTTTTTTCGAAAATATAGATAGTCTAGTATAAATTGGCGAATTATTACCGAAAACTTTTCCATCTCAATATTTTTACGCAATTTTCTTTAAATTGTCTCACTGATGATATAAATGGATATTACCATGGTGCCAACCCGGGGCCATTTTAATTTTTAAATTTTCCATTTTTAGAAGTATTTGTAAATAATTATATTTTTATACAACGTATGTCATTTTATCGCAAAGTTTTTCTACCTCAATAGAATTTCAATTTCGAACTTAAATATAGGACGAAAATAATTATTAAAAAAAAAAATCATGAGAGTTCAAAAGCATTTATTGAAGTAAAATTTCTTTAGGTACGCTTGACTTGAGGAGTAAGATGATGAATGCGTTATAACAGCGTTACAAAAAATGTGATCGGGAGAGGCGAATGGAAGCTGAGAGGGAGATATAAGTTAGTGCAGATAGAAAGTGATAGAGTAGAGTATAAACATATATATAAAGCAAACACTTTTTAGTAAATTTTTATAATTTCGAAAAATCTTCGTTTTCGGACTTTTTCGAAATTATCAAAAATGTTTATTTTACGTTTATTGGACAAAATTAGGCTTTCGCGCGAAAACGAGTTTGAAAAACAGTCATCAAAAAATCAAATTCTATAGGGAAGAAAAAAACATTGCATAAAAACATAACTCAACAAATTCTTCCAAAAAAAAACAAAATTATAAATTTGCAGTAGCAACTTGTGGTGTAAATTGTTTGGTACTCATGTGCCCATTCCTACTTGAGTTAAAAACAAAAACATGATTTAAAATTAAATAATTCTATAAAGTTGTTTTGTGATAAATTCTTTTTGAAGTCGAGACACCACACCAACAACTGAATTTTTTACTAAGAATATCATTGACGTTGATTTCCAAAACAAATTGATAACAATGCAATTTTTTATAGAAGTATTTAAATTTTAAATTATATTTTACATTCTAGTTCATTTAATTAACGTCGTTCTATTTTGTTCAAAAATTTTTGAGTATTGAATATTAAAGCACTAGAAATTTGTTTTTGGGTTACAGACAAAAAATTAATTACCTACAATCGAATTAAAAACCACTTCTCTGTTAAGTCGGTTATTAGGACTAATCTGTATATCATATCCTTTAATAATTTTCCAAATAAGCCTAACACATACTATATACAATTCATACATATACTCACTCATTATAGTAGATACATACATGGAAGTAATCTTTTAAACGTTTGCTTATTTTAATTGTTTATCTAAACGACGTGGTCCTAACTTGCTTTTCTATAACATATTAAATTTTAATTGAACTGTAGAATAGTTTATGAAAAAAAACATATTAAAATGAATTTTTTCCATAAGAAGGCATGTGAAAATTAAAAATGTTTGATCTCGTTTTACTCAACTTTGAGCACGTCAATTTTAATCGCACAAGGCACTTACGTTTTGTTATTAATTAAAGAACAATCAAGAGAAGTTGCATTAAAATTCTTTGAAAGTTATTATTCAACCCAACTACCTTAAAATTTTCATATAGCAAATTCTCGATTAAATTTATTTTATTTCAGATATAATAGGATGTCGATGTATGAGAAGCAAACGCCCTGTGGGAGCTGGATCATGTTCATGTCAATCATTAGCCAGGCCCCCGCCGTTACGTGTTGTAGAAGAAAATTCCGGCGAAAGAGATGAATCGGATACAAGTGCTTATTTATACATATATGCATACGTTTTAAAAAGAACGAGACGTGGTACAAAACGAGAACGTACTACAATCACATTACGATTTCGATCATTTGACAAATATGAAGATAATAATAGAGAAGCTCAACGATGGAGAAATGCAGTTAAATCAATGCTTAAAAGAGAACATGATCGAAAATTACTTGTATTAGTCAATCCTAAATCTGGCGCTGGAAAGGTAAATTCAAATAATTTATCCAAAATATGGTTACAAAACGAGGACATTGCCAAGACAAAAAAACGCCACTCGGTCAAGTATATTATGGGAAACGTGAGAACTAATGAACTCTTTGGTTAATATTTATTATTCTTTAGCAGGAGCCCCTCCAAATGCTTGGCGAAGCATAAGGGGACATTTTTGAGAATTGTTGTCTTCATTTTTGATGGCTTTCTAATAAAAGAACTCAATCCCATAAAATTTGATTTTATGCATCCTCAATGAGTTTCTTAGACCGGGTAATTTTTTGACAAAACTAAATTGCAACTTTTCATTGTAAATTTGACTGTGAAAATTTAGGATTTATTATTATTCTATTTCTTCAAAAATTGATTAAAAAACCAATATAACATAACCATCATTGGGATTATAACTCGATTTCCGATTTGAGTACATTACATAAGCATGCTTAAATTACCCTTTTTATAGGATACAAATTATTTTCGTGATTTATAAAAATGAGGGAAACGAATAAATTTTAATTATATTTTGATTAAGTCTTCATAAAAAATAATAAAAATTTTTATTTTGTAGGCACGTGAAATATTCCAACAAAGAGTAGCTCAAATATTTAATGAATCGGAAGTACAATATGATTTGCATGTTACAAAACATGCAAATTATGCACGAGAGTTTATTCGTGAACGTGATTTAAGTCAGTGGAGTGGTGTGGTTGTTATGGGTGGCGATGGTATACTATTTGAGGTCATTAATGGTTTACTAGAAAGGCATGATTGGGAAAAAGTATTACGCGACATGCCATTAGGAATCATTCCTTCCGGTTCAGGAAATGGATTAGCAAAAACCATATCACATTTTTATGAGTAAGTTTTAAATTTATTATATATTTTGAAAGTTCCATTAATCATAAGAGTGAGTAGCAAAGTCTTATAAGGTATTATAACGAATTTTCTTGAAGAGCCTTTCTAAAAAGCCTTTCTATTCTCATTAGAAAGAAAATATAGGCCACACCACTTTATCGTAATCGGTTTAAGTGTTCCTATATATATACAAGGGTGGTCTGAAAAATTTCAACCTCAATGTGAAGATATTGTGCATTCAGGTGACAGTTAGTCACAAAAATTTCAGCCACTTACTTGTAGTACCTACTACCTCAAAAATGCTATATGATGTAGGTCTGGGGGTCTTGGGATCTTACTCAATAATGTTTAGAGAAACTTACAATTAATAAATAATAATATTTTCAGTGAACCTTATTCTCCAAATCCTGTATTGGGTGCTGCATTAGCGATTGTAAAAGGTCGTCGTGCTCCTATGGATTTGGTACGAATAGAAACCACAAAACAAGTGAGTATTCAAAATATTTATATTAAGCAAACGCAAATAACATCAAACATTTTTAAATTAAGAATCAAATCACTCAAAATGAAATACCAATTTGCGACTATAATGTTTCTATATTAATTTCACAGCGATTTGACGAATAAATTTGTGTTAACAAGTGGTTACAGCAAGTAAAAAAATAATAATCAATTTTCATGAATTTATTGAAAATTTTATTATTTTTTTTATGAAAGTTTAGTTTCCAAAGAAGTGGATCGTTATATAATGTTTCATTTTAAATGATATAAATAAAATTGAAAGAATGACTTTAGACTCATTTAATGGGTTCAAAAATAAAAGAATTGTACATATTTACCCAATAAAGCTATTCAAATTCATAAATTATCAATTAAAAGTATTGATTTTGAAATTTTTTTAGATATTATTTTCGTTTTTATCTGTTGGTTGGGGTTTATTATCAGATATTGATATCGAGAGTGAACGATTACGTGCAATTGGTGGACAAAGATTTACAGTATGGAGTGTAGCGAGATTAATTGGCTTAAGAACATATCATGGTAAAGTTTGGTATCTACCAATGGGCTTACGACGTAGTGTAAGTGCAAATGTAACGACTGATTATGATTGGAATGATATGGAACCATTAGGAAGAACACGTGTAGATTCATGGTATAGTGCAACATCTCGACGTAGTGCATATTATAGCACGGCAGCTAGTAGTTATCGATCAGCTGATGAAGATACAAAATCTCATATAAGAACATTTGGTCCAGCATCACAATTACCAGCCTTAACAGCACCTGTACCTTCTAATTGGATATGTGTAGATGGACCTTTTGTATTTGTTCATGCAGCCTATCAATCTCACTTATCTTCAGATGTCATTTTTGCACCGAGGTAATGCAATTAAAGTAATTAGAACCAAATAAATTATGCACAAAACTTGACAATAATACATTAAAACTAAAACAATCTACGATTAATTAACTTTTATCTATTATTTGTGCAATGCAAGGATATTTTTAATTTATATATGTTTATCTTGATTTACAGATCTCGTTTAGACGATGGTGTAATATGGTTATGTATAATGCGAGCTGGTGCTAGTCGAGCACAAATATTATCGTTTCTATTAGGTTTAAGTTCCGGCAATCACGCTTCAACACCTGAGCGTGGTGTTTGTCCTGTCATGATGTTACCCGTACAAGCATTTCGAATTGAGCCTAAAAATGATGCACATGGTTATATAACTGTTGATGGTGAACAGGTAGATTATGGACCCCTGCAGGCAGAAGTATGCCCTGGAATTGCGTCAATTATGGTACCTTAATTGTATTGTATATATATGTATTACATATTATTTCTATATGTATAAAATATATATATATACATCAAAAATTGAACATTTAAGGCCTAAATAGTTAGTTATTGATTAATTAACGTTGAACAGATATTTTTCAGTTACCGATTTCATTTTTGTAAATATTGAAATAAAAGACATAGTTTAAGAAGTCAAAACTTCCAATAATAATATTGTTAATATCACATGAAAATATCATTTATTTTTTCAAATCATATCTACAGAATTTTTGTAAAAAAATTTATTATTTGATTAATAGTTGCGGTTTGTTTTTAAAATGCTTGAAAAAATAAGATAACTTAAATCGACTGTAGTTTTTATTTTTCGATTTCTTCCCCAAATCGTTAACTTTTTTTAGTGAAGAATTATTTTTAAAAAGTTAATGAATTTAATTATTTGGTTGAAATATAAAAATACATTTTTTAAACGTTATTAATAACTCGCAACTATTTTCCATATAAAAATATATAGTTCAAAAAAATAATTAATTAAGCAATAATTAAAAAGTAATAAATAAATGATATATTCCCAAAAAATAATAATAATATTTCTCCTAATAAGGCTGTGATGATTTATGTAATATTTAACAGTTTATTCTAAATATCATATTATTTTGTTGTTAATTATTAAAAATAAGATTTTTTATTATATAAGTATTACAAACATTCCAAGAATTGTATTGGATCATATTAAAGTTTCTTTAATTAACATGAAACAGTTTAAATAATACAGTTGAAATTTTCATAATTTTCGAAAAGTTAAACGAAATATTAGACTTTTTAATACAGAGGTATCAAAAATAAAATATAATTTTAAAATAAATGCTTCTATTAACAATTTCATTGTAACCTTTCAAAATTGAAGTAAATTAATCGATTGCCACCTATGGATATGATTGTACGCATACTTGAAAAGATCCACCAAAAAGTAATATAAAAAACGAGCAACCGCTAAAACTTTCATCAGAAACTATTAGGTTTTAAAATAAAATTGTAAAATATAAACTTCATATTTTACAAAAAAAAAAAACTACCAAAATTAGTCTATACTTGGATTATTATTAAATTTTCAAATTTAATTTGGAAAAACTGTTTACAAAACAATTTTAAATGTTCCATGTTAACTTGAGAATTATGACCTATAATACATGCAGGTTGTTTAAAACTATTTAATTCGTATTCATCATTCCAATTTATTTATAAAAGACAATCATTTTAAGACCATTTTCTTCCAGAATTATAAATATCATTAATTATAACCTAATTTTTAAGTAATATATTAAGTCTTCCAAAATTCGCCAATTATTTTTGTATACTTATTTAAAAAACACACTATCAATAAAATAATTTTTTTAATTACTTGCTTTATTGAAATAAATTATAATGTATAATTATTAAATTAAAAACAACCTGCAGTTTTTTTAACAGTATTTCAAATATTTATTGAAAAAGGATTTTATGTTCCGAATAATAAAAAAATATTTAAAGTTACAAATATATTTGTTAAGTTTATAATTTTTTTTGTTATTAATCCACGCTTTAGGGATTTTATATTAAAAAATATGGGATAGATACAATTTTGATAAATATTGTTTGGGCCGGTACTTCTAACTACAAAAATATTAAAGATGAAGGTAATAATGGAAATAATTTTATTGTTAATATTGAAAATTGTGTTCAATTATTAATTACTTTTTTCATTAAAAACAACTCGTTAAATGTTTATGTTTCTGGAAAATAAAAAATACTCACTACCAAAAATAAACTTTTTAATTTTGTTTACTTGCAAAAATAATGGTTATAGATGTTACAAATAGAGGCGTATTATAACTGTAGTTTAAAGCGTAGAACTATTGTATTTTTAATTGTGACAGGGAATATTTATTTATTATGAATTTTAGGTTAATTAATAAGGATATAACACTGAAAATATATTTTAATTACCTGGTGAATTATTTGCGTTTAATAAATTTCGATTTTTAAAAAAATAATTATCTGGTTTATATAAATTCATAAATTTGTTTAATGATGGTATGCAAATATCTTATTCACGTTGGAACCTGAACAACAGCTTTTGAATCGCAATTTAGAAATGATGTTCGGAAATATTTATTTAGGAATTTTGTTTGCAAATTTTTTTATTTAATAATTCTGAAAGTTGACGACCTCATAATTAAGGAATTATTTGCTGATCGTCCCCTAAATAAAAAATTATCTTACTTCTAAATAGAAAAATTAAAGATTAAGGTAGTACTTACGCGATGCACGAAATATTACAATAAATCTTTAAAATTTGAAATATAAATCATATGTAAAAATTGGATACAAAAATGAGATAATTGATGTTTGTTAAAATACTTTCATTGAGAGACTTTATTGTTAGAAAAATATATTCTGAATAACTAAAAAATGGGGTGAATTGGCCCCGTCACCCCCAATAAAGAAGTAATTAAATGTTTAAAAGACTGTCTCCATGTATGTATATATATATAAAGAAAAATTCCAAGTGTATAGAATACGTTATAAAAACTTATCCTGCAGTTTTGGTACTACATATATATTTTATATCATATGATACATAAAAAGTATATAATAAGCTAACACTTTTGCCACGAGATTTTCGTGAAAGTACTACCTTTATAACAATATCTAAATTGAAAAGATAGTTAAACAAATTATTTTATAAAATGTTTTTATTTCAAAATAACTAAGTATAGAATATTGATAAAAAAAAAAATAGTTTTGGCTGCTTTTTTTCTAAATAGAAGTTAGATTTATACTTTTTAATTTAATTATTTTCTGATTGGACTTTTTGACATTTAATTATTATGTGCGTTATATATTTATATATATTAATATATATTATAATATATTATATATTATTATTTATATATATTAATATAATTTATATATATTATAAAAATATTAAATAATTGAACCTTTTGTTTTGTCAAAAAAGAAACTGAAAATAATTATTAATTAAAAAATGACACAAAAGAAACAAAATCAATAGTTTTTAAATTTAGCGTAAATTAAATATTGGCATTTTCTACTTAAATTGTGTTGTGATTTTGTAAATATTTGTTATTAAACAACTATGTATCTAGTGATCAATGTTTTAGAATTAATACTAATTCATTGTTACAAAAAAGTACACAAAAATAAACAATATAAGAAACCTTAAGCCTTTCTTGAGAAATGGAAAAATGGATTTTCCATAAATGATATTCTAACAATCTAAGTAATAAATCGACATTCGTAATAAAGGACTTTAAATATATAAAAAAATACTGATTACAGAATTTTTTTATTCATCATATGTGGGACGTAAAAAAACGTCATTTTACAAAGAGTATCGCCAAACAGTAGGTAGGAGTAAAACTTGATTAAAACAACTTTAAAGTAAAGAATTAAACAAAAAATAAATAAAACTGTTAAGTACAAATTAGTTTATTTTTCATCAAAAAATAAAACCGATGTAAAGGCACATATACAAAATTCTATTAATAGTCTTCTTACAATTACTCTTTCAAGTCGGCTCATAGTCCATAGCTATCTTTATGTTGAATTACTGAACAATGGAAGAGTATTGAGACTTTGGTCATATTAGGGTTTAAAGAAACGTACGTTAAGTTGAACATGCGCCTTAGTGATATTTGATGTCAAGTATATACCTTGTAACACTAGCGTTTATTTTACCGTTCGGTGAAACTAAGGAACTCTAGTAACGAAAAAGTGTCTCATTACAGGAGAATCATGCTCTTAGTACCTAATTTTTTATACCTAATAAAACAGTTTTTCTATTGAAATTTAATCAGATTCAATTGAAACTTTAATTTCCGATTGAAACCTATTCAAAATTTTGAATCATTCCAATTTCTTTGTTTGTTCTTATTCAGCATGGAATAACTGGATTGATTCATATATCATATTTCTTAAAGTTTCTCGTTCGAATATTTTAAGTTGAACATCTGCCTCAATCGAGAGCTAAGAAAAAAGTTTTAGCTATTACGATTATTTATAATAATTAATTAAAAATTTTTTAATTTATGTCAAGTTATAACATAAATCGAGGAGCGTTTAATCTAAGACGATATAGGTTTTTGTCGAAAAGATTTTATATATATTGCTGGACCATTGCACTACTTACTATGTTGCAATGATAAAATTCTTTAGAATTTTATGTAAATCTGTACCGCGTGGACGTGAGTCATTATCCTAATACCAACGGTAAACGTACTTTGACAATTAAATGATAGGATATCCAGTTATATTTGTCATAAATATACACGTTTATATTTGTTTTTTAATTACAAATTTGCAATAAATTAAAAACATTTTAATTGTCTGTAAATTAATGTTGAAGAAATAAAATCTATCATCAATTATAATTTTTAAAATAAAATCGCTACATTAAATAATGATAAAATCTTTGTTAGTATAATTTTTATATAGAATAAAATCTTTGATTTAATTTCTATATAAATATAAATTTTTTCATACATCCAGTAGAGAATGCTAATTAAAAATTTAAAAATTGTTATTGTAATAAAAATAGTTTTCAAAATTGTTAGAGTATATTATAATATATATTTAAAAAAATCGTTAGTGAATTGAATATTATTAATTTATAAGTCAATAATTTGTACAGAATACTGTAAATACATCAAACTGGAGCACTCAATTAAGAAAAAATAAATAAATGGAAGCTACTTAGAAATAGTAGATACAAATTATACCAATTAGTAATAGTCTAATAGAGTTGGCGATAATAAAATACTAATAGCTCCGTTAACGGTAAACTTTACGGTAAGATCATCTTTTGAACAAAAAGAAAATATTGGCCACACCTCTTTATCATAATGAATTTTTTAACTAAATTTTAATAATTATATTAAAATTTTCAACATATTTTAAGCGAGAGGAACGATAATTTTGGAAATTTATTATGAATGGATATGATAAACATGTTTATCAAGTTTTATCAAAATCGGGCATCGCGTTCGAAAGGTGCTGCGAAACAAATGTTCATAAATAGATATACATGCTAAGAAAGACTCTAACTTCCCGAAAATTAAAAACTACAATTACAAAACAATTACCCACCATGGACATAAAACTTATAATAGATGGAGTATTTTATAATAGTGTATAATATATTACAATCATCAATCCAATTTTTGTAGTCTATGGATAATAGTGTAATAATAATGGTTTTTATTTTAAATATAGACCTCATTTCGTTAGGTCAACAAAATAAAAGTTTATAAATTTAAAAAATATTTATTAAGATGAGTGTATAAGAATGCTTGTTAATCGAATGTAATAAAAATCTCCGACTTTTTTCCAGGTTATTCTTGGGTTGTGGTTTCGATTAAAAACAGGTTAATTGAGCGTCTCAAAATATATGAGTAGCTGCAATAATCAGCGAATCCTTACGCATTTGAACACAATGGGCGCCAGATCTTCGAGTGAGTGTAGGTTACTACCGATACAGGCTTTCAACCTAACAATAGAATCGGTCTAACCTAACCCATATTTTTGTAATAATTAAATGAGCTATTGTAACTAAAAATTGAGCTTTAACACAACTTTCTGTCAACTTATTAGTTTTAGACTCTTATTAATTGGCCTATACATAAGTTTTAATGGTGCTACATAATACAAATTTAAAATATAATGATTAATTTACGTGCAGTATCCACAATATTTAGCTTAGAAATGAATAAGTTTTAATTATTTGGCTCATTTCATGAAGATTGATGGGTTAAGGTAAAGTGGTATATTTATAATTGAAATCTTGAATTGATCGAAAGAAATCTAACATGTTATTGTTAATACAGGAACGAAAATCACGTGTTTGAATTTCGAAAGGTGTATATGCAGTCAAATGTGGCGGCAATACATCAATTAATTTTTGAATTAACTTTTATTGAAAATAATTTATAAACACATTTTTTTACTATTTATAAGAAGTTGTGAAAATATCTCAACTGCCATATTCAAATCTTTTTTTTTTTGCATCTTTTGGTATAGTGGAAAAAATGTTAAAATAAATATACCTATATAGTATATATTAGATACTACATAGTATATATAGAGCATTACAATTTTTACAAATATAAACATAATATTTAAACAAATACATTGATAAACATTCGATGTTTGTGCGAATCAACATACATGTTGTGTTACACATTATTATTTTTAAACTTTTTATACTGAGGATCCCTATAGTCCCACCATCTGTGTAATTTTTCCAATTATTTCTATACAAATTGATACAAAACAAAGTACAAAATTTCATAAATACGAATTTTTGGTTGATGTTGATTCAAATAAGTACTGTACGTAAATTATTCAAATTTTTGTAAAATGCATAGAAATAAATCAATTCTAAACAAACAAAAAACTATTAGCTAGCCTTAACAAACACATTAAAAAAAAAAAAGAAAGAAATAATGGCGCCAAATCTATAGAAAATGGGCATCAATACCTGTCCAAACTTTTCTTCGGATTGAATTTAATGGTGTAATTGGAACAAGTTTACATATTCCAGAAAAAAGTGTAAGTGTATGGCTAGCTATTCAAAATGTTTATATCAGGTATTGTTATATTTTCATAGTCTTGCCAAAGTTAATTATTAAAAATAAAATGTTAATTAATGCTGCCAAATATTATTATAAATGAAAAATATATACATAACTAAAATAAAGCTTTTGTTTATTTTTTTTAATAATTCAGACAATAATTTTGTTTATATACAAATGTAATTATTCAAACCTGTTTCTGTTTATTACCTTTTGATAAGGTAAAACGAGCCTTGAAAATAATTTCATGGGCAGATGGTGAAAATAACTTCATGAACATAATAGACAAATTCTGTTGATTCATCATAATAATTCGAAATAATATTTGACTTAAATTTTGTCATTTATGACCTAAAAATTGATTAGTAATCAATCGACCTCATAATTAATAATACGAAATGTGCGTTGATCCATTCATACCTTTTAGAGATATTTGAAATTAAAAAAAAAATGTTACCAGATTATTTGTAAAGTGATTGACGTAGAAAATTTATATTTAAAAAAATATAATCATAGTCTTTTAAATACCCATTTATTGATACTCAATATTTTTAAAAAGGATTACAATATCTATTTCGTAATTTTATGGTCAACAATACATTTTTATAAGTTATAATTATTTAAAAGGTCGTGCGGGAGCAGCTTTTGAAACTTAATTTTATTTAAATGATGAAAAATGTTTCAAATTACATAAGAATTATCAAAAGAACCATTCTTAATACATTTTGGATAAATGGGTCCCGGCTCTTCAACATTTCTAATTGAATCCGATAATTTTAACTATCGTTCACTTAAAAAAAACTTTGATTTGCCTGAACGTAATTTACTCGAAAGAAAAATGCTACAAAACAAAGATAAAATTTATAAGCCATCAGATCTATAATTTTTGTGCTACTGAGTATAATTCAGATTTCCGAATTATTTCAAAATTCACCACTTACAAATTTTTTTATTACGAAGTAGACATGTAAAAATTATTACACTGGTCTAGAGTGCAATAGTTTTTTGGATTTATTATCGGTCTAATAATATTAGATATTTATGAAAATTATTTTTTCTGTGTTCCTGATTTCTTTATTTATGAAATTAACTCCTACATTCAGAAATTCTACGGAAGGTTACAGAATATATACCTAAAATTAGGTATATATTCTGTGGATTTAAGTATATATTCTTTGGTAACATCCTGATTATTTAATCAAACAATTCTTATTTCTATACAGAAAAGGAAAAGTCGACTTGGTAATTAAAATGTTTTTGGTAATTATACTTCAACATAGCTCCAAGCATTTTCAATGCTTGTTTTTATTATTTTCGATTGTTCTATTTTTATACGCTGCACATTTATGAAGGTATAATAAATTTAATCTAACGATATTTTTATAAAAAATCATTTTCACCTGCATGTTTGTCCGCCATTACAATGGCTCCAAAATAACAAGTGAAAATAACAACAGTCTTAGTTTTTCTGTATATGGTAAAGAATCAAAACACATATGTAGTTTATACATTAACAAAAATTTTTTTACTTAATATGTATCACAATTATTATGCATGTGTTATGATTAGCTGGCCTTGATCTTTATATACTTTAAACTTTTCTTCTTCTATTTCTATCATTTTTTAAATCTAAAACATGCTATCAAAATTTCAGTTCTCTCTCTTTTGTTTCTTAATTGTTATGATGACAGACGGATAAACAGACGTCCAGGCGAAAGCATGCGATTTTATAACACCACACCGCACTTCCATATAATCGAATCATTTGTTGCTTAACTTATAATGATAATTTTTCAAGTTCGTCTAATAAAGCTGAAATATGATCTTTGGGTGTTGAATTCGCTAATTTTTGATGTAATGCATCGATGCGATCAGCTTGAGATTTATTTAATGATGCAATTAAACTATTAATTACTGTTTGTACTTGATCCATAATAGCTGTATCCTGTGGTTGTGTCGATCGTAAACACGATGCCAATATTCGTAATCGACCTTGGGCCAATTGTATTGCATCACAACCTCGTGAATCTTTTGTTTCTGCGTTAGCTCCACATGCTAATAAATCTTTAACAACACTCGCATTACCCGTACAAGAAGCTAAATGCAAAGGTGTATTACCCAATGTATCAGTAAGCGTTGGATCAGCTCCATGTTCTAGTAATAATCTTACAACTGGTGCGTAGCCTCGGCTTGCTGCCAAATGTAAAGGTGTTCTTTTATTTTCATCAGCTGCATTTACATCCACCCCCGTCAATAATATTTCACGAACACGATCTTCATTATTTGTTAAAGCTGCTGTACGTAAACGTTTTTCATTTGCTGCTTTCGTATAAACATTACAAGCGTTTTGTGCTTTTTTTAAATAACATCTTTTATGAATTACTCGAGTTTTACCAAAATCATCTTCCATTTCTAGAATTTATAATATCCATACTTGCATATAACTTGCATATAATAATTTTATTATTGTTTTAAGACGAAAAGAAATATTATTACCAACATTAGTCAAATGTCACATGATATGATAAAATATCATTTGTTGCAAATAGGTTGCGTTCAAAACGATAATTTTATAAAACAATAAAATTATATATATATAAACTTTTTGATTGTTTATAAAATCTAGTATTATTATTTGAAAATTCAATATTATTAATTGAAAATGAAAAAGTGAAATTTATCAGTTCTTGTTTTGAATTAAAATTTTATCGGCTCTCAGTTTTGTTTCATTAAAAAAAAATGATAGAGGTTTACTTTAATTAAAAATTTATATAAAAGGTTGTAATGGATAATATAATATATTTTAAAATTAAGTAATATTTTATTATAATATCTAAGTTGAAATTAAATATGAAATTTGATTTTACCATATTTTACCATATTTGACCATAGGAATAATTATGAAGTATGGTTAAAAAATAGCTAAGGATAATCAAAATTGTCGCAATAAAAATTTACTTAACTTAAGACCATACATATTTTTACGATAAGAATGATTATGAAGTGTGGTTAAAAAATAGCTACAAGCTAAACATAATCAAAATTGTCGCAATAAAAAGTTTACTTCGCACTCATCTATATACAGATTAATAATTAGCAACAACAACAATTTGATTCAAAATTTCCTGAACGCTATCATTAACTCTAATCCAATATTTAAATTTAAAAATACCCTAAAGAAAGTGAATGGCGTTTTGATTTGACAATTAAATGTCATTTTTGTCAATAAACAAAATGTGGAAAAACATTTCATATAGTATTTAACATAAGTATTAAAACTAAAACAAAATTTTTATTTAAATTTCGTAAACTATTGTTTGAAAATGGAATCATGCGATAGCTCTGTATACGAATACGATTTGGATGAGAATGAGGTTAGATTTGATTATCGGCGTAATCTGTCTGTTGTATTATGTTAATGAATTTTATTTTGCACAGTTGGATAATTTTGAATATTCAATACCTCCACCAGAAGGTTCACCACCATCATTAGATAGTGTTTTACGGGAATTAACTGATGACGAAGAAACTCCAGAAAAATTATTCTTGAAAGCTCCGTCAACAACATCTAGTAGTTCAACTAAAAATGGAAATTCTGTGGAAAATTCTTTATTACATCACGTAGTTTTGCAAGGAATTACAGCGCAATTATTTTCAGCAAATGTGAGATTTCTTTAACTTTTTCAAACTTATATAAAGAAAACATTAATAAAATATTTTAGGAAAGAATTGGTGCTGGTTTTCCTACTTCATTGGCTGCAAGTGCAGCTGGTTTAGTGTGTATTGGAACAGCACATGGAATTGTCCTCGCATTTGATTCTGCCCAGGCGTTACGATGGTGTAGTCGAAAACCAGATTATGGTGCATTGTCTGCTCTATGTTTAAATACTGACGCAACTAGATTACTTGCTGGCTATGAACGAGGTCATATTGAAATGTTTGATGCACAATCTGGAGATCCATTACGTTCAATGCCTGATGCACATGCACCGTATACAGCAGTGTTGCATCTACGATTTGCCGATTGGCCAAACTTAGCTTTTTGTGCTGATTCTGCAGGTAAAAATTTGTTTTGTTGAGCAATTTTTATTACAAGCATTAAATTAATTAATGTTTGGTAATTAATAAAAACCTTAAAAATTTAATCCAAATCCGAAAAAAAATTGTATTGCTGATTTTAAGTAATTTTTATGATTATATGCAAAACCATACAAATCGCCAAAAAATCCAAAACAAAAACTGCCAGGGTGGAGTCCCCGGGCGGACGCTCACGCTTTACAAGTTTTGACCGTGTGGATCATTCTAAACTATTATGATTTTTTAAAAATTAATATTAATAATTGTTTTTATTTCTTAAATTTCTGTTATTTTATATATAAACATCTGTGCAATATCTTTTCAATTTGTTTTCCACTTATTCAATATTTCATACTATAATACTAATTGGTTATATATATGTTTTATATATATATATATGTTTTGTTTATATATATATATGTTTTGTTTATATATATATATATATATATGTTTTGTTATAGGATGTGTGTTTTCATTAAAATTTGGACGTCGTTTAGGTATCCGTTCTTGGGAATCAAAATGTTTATTTTCTGGTGCTAGAGGAGAAGTATGTGCTTTAGAACCATTGGTTAATTGTGATACAGAACTTAGACCTCACGTATTACTTGCAATGGCTACATTATCTAAAATAATAGTTGTATCAGTTCGTCCTCGTTTACGTATCGTTTTCACTTATTTATTAACAGGAAGCACAGCATATCTACCATTAATTGCATGGCAACCTCTAGGCCCGATATTAGCGTTTGCACGTGGTGTTGATCTTTATTTATATCGTCTTGGTACAAACGCCGGCGCAATTAGAGCTTTACCATTGCGTCGGAAAACTTTTCCAAAACCACTAAGAGCAGTACATTTTTTAAGTGCTCGTGTATTATCTTGTTTAGATTCTGATGAAAATATGAGAATTTTAGACACTCGTACATTGGTATTACGCGAAAGTACTGATTTATCTAGTGTGGGTTTAATATATGCTTCAGCACATTTTAAAGCTTTAGCTACTGGTGGATGTGTAAGTCCAGCTTTAGCTAGAGCTGGAGAATATGCCTGTTACGGAAGTTTATCGGCATGTGGACGAAGATTGCTTGTTTTGGGAGTACGTGGGTTACATGCAATTAGTGTTAGGACAGCCAGTGAACGCTTAAAATATTTACGAGATGCAGGTAAATGGCCAGATGTCTTAAAGTTAGCTTCAATTTCTGGTAGTCGTGATTTTACAATACAACTTATTAAGGAATATCTACTACAAAATATGACGCGAGATGGACTTGCAGCAGCTATACAATGTTGTATAACCTTAAATGACGAGTAAGTATTAATTATCAGAATGTGGCAATACCTTTTTGATGGTATGAGCAAAAGAGATTTAAGAAATCATCATCATCTTTAGTACAAAAATCTTGGGAGGGCGGTGCTCTTGATCTTTTCTACAACCCTCCCCCAAGCACACCTCCAGTGCGCCAACTTTTCCCATCCCATTACGCTCATATTTTTCACATCTGAGAGTACTTGGTTTCTCGATCTTAGTCTGGTTTCTCCTCTAATTCTAATATTGTAAATATTTGTCTTCGTGATTTTCCTTGTCATTCTTTTTTCTTTCATCCTTTGTAAGTATTTAAACCAGCGTAGTTTATGATTTTATGAAAATATCTCAGATTTCTTGGTTGCTGCACTCCATAAGTACAAAAAGTTCGCTGTACGAAAATGCTTAAAAATTAAAAATTTAAAGTAATATATTATTTCTTTTACTCATTCTGAAGAAAGATTATTATCATGAGTATTGAAAATTAATCTATATTGAAATATTATTTTTTTTTTTATAGAAATTTATTATGTGGTGAAGTTTGGGAGAGATCATCGGAAAACTCAACATATGAAAGCTGGTACTTTAGCTTAATTGAAGAGCATATAACAGCTGGACGTATTACAAATTTAGCACCGATTGTTGCTCAAGCTTTAGTGACATTTCATGAAAAAAATAATACTTTGGTACAATTAGAAAATTTATTACCATCATTAAATGTGGCGTGCTTAGATCTTCATCAATTATTATCTGCGTGTCGGACATATGGCTTATACACAATTACGTTATGGCTAAATTCTACTGCCCTTCACGATTATGCTGGACCATTAACCGAATTATTACCATCAATTGAAGGGGGTAATGCACGTCTAGGTAATGCTTTATTAGTCTATGTATCATGTTGTTTAGCTGGTCGAGCGTATCCGCGAGGTGAATTACCCATCGATTGTGCTATAAGGGCAAGATCCGAAGTATTGTGTTATTTATTAGCGAAACCATGCAGGCTATTATGTGCTTTATTGAAACATGATGCTCATGCGTGTGTGAGCGTGTTTGAATTAGCATTTGTTGAACCAGATTTTTCTGGCGAACTTGGTCAATGCCGCCGTCAAAATGTTGTTAAATTACTATTAGAAATAGCTGAATCTGGTGATCAACGAAATGCTGTGTTATGCTTAATATGCCGCGGTATTTTAGCAAATACATTACAAAAAAATGATGAACTATTAAATGCAATTCAATCATGGTTAAGTGAACCAAATGGTGGACCACAAAAGGAACAACTTTGGTTAGATTTATTAACATCTAATGCTCTGTCACATTTAAGTAATGATGAGATTATTGATATTGCAAACAAAGCGAAATGTTTTCGAGTTAAAGAATTAATATTAGAACGTACGCAAGATTATAATCAAATAATGGAATGTTATTTAAGTGATGATCATCGAAAAAAAGAAATATTTAATTATATGCGAAGACATTCACAATCACCACATCGTGAAATTCGTACACAACTATTAGATCGATTTGAAGATCTATTAGATATTGACAAAAATGAAACGTTGCGTATTGTTGTAGAATTGTTTCCAGAATTAGTTGTACCGTTGAGTGAAAAATTGGTATATCAAACAGATATTTTGCTACAATTATTATGGGTGGCAGTTAAATCTGGAGCACCAATATCTGTACATTTGGCGTCAATTGCTCAAGAGGCTGGTGATTACGAATTAGCTGCTAGGCTTTTAGAGTCATCTGGTGATTTAGCTGGAGCATTAAATTTATTATTAAGTGGTGGGTCAGCACCTGAAGCTGCAGCATTATGTGCACGAGCACCAGAACCAGCTAGTTTATTAGGAACAGTTTCGGATCCAAAATTATTGAGTCGGTTATTAAAAGCAACATTAACTGATTGTGCTTATGAAACCTTATTGTATGAAACTACATGTAAATTAATCAGTTTGGATTTACATAAAAGTAAGTACAATTATTAATATTAAGTACTTGTAATTTTTTACATTTGTCAATGTGTGATGAAACAAGTTCTGAAAAGTATTGGAAATACAGGAAATCCACAGATCTCTTGCAAAATGTGAACGTAAAACGCACGTTTAACTCAATTTCAATAGTTATTATTACATACCATAATGTATGCATTTAGAGTTTAGCATTAATAATTAGAAAAAATTTTTTATATGTAAATTTTTCCTACCATTGATATCTTATGAAGTTTATTAACAACATTATACCATTACCTATGATTTATTAATATAATTATATATTATGAAAGTTTAGTGGAATACAAAACAAATTATTATTTTTGCTTGCTTTCATTTTGTTTAAATTTAAAATTTAATAGTATGATAATTTTATTAAACCACTAACATGTATAGTGTAGCCGCCACTTAATTAACTTCATTAACAGTCAACTTCATCATCTAATACTCATTAGTAGTTGAAGACTAATTGCTAATTTATGATGTCAAAGTAAAACTTTCTACAAAAATTATTTTATAATTATTTATTTAGAAATTCCATATTTTCCTCAAAAAAAACAAAAAACTAGACACCTATATTCAACATTGATTTTAAATTTTTTAGGCCTATCCAACGAATTAAAACAAGCTAGACGAGGTAAATATGTATCATCAGGTATAACTGGATGTTTGTATCACAGAACGAATGATTGTGTAAACAATGTACCTTCAAAACCAACTTCAATATCACAAAAAGAAGAATCAGATTTAAGTATATTTTAAATAGGCATTTTTGAAATTGTGTTTAACAAACATAATACCTGCCCTTCATATTTTTTTACTGAACGTTTTATTTTACATAATTATGTTTGTTAATCGCAAAATTAATATTATACTCTACTTATCTAAAAATAGAAAAATTTTTAACTTCGTCATTAAGAGTCCAATATCAATCTAATAAATCAATAATGATAATACTTTATTTCTGCGTTAAACTGTGTAAATCAGTTGCTATAACACGATTTTACCAAGTAAAGGTTTTCAGCAAGTTGAGGCTGGGTGAGCTGCCGAATTTGTAAATCAGTTTAACTATACTGTATTATGTATTGCCTTTATTATAGATGTCTAATTTTTTATTCTTTCGCCTCTTAAACTTCCATTTTAAATATTTTTTATTATTATACCGAAAATATTTTTATTAAGTAATTCTATGCAGCTTTTATTGTTTTTTTATAAAATTAAGAAGCCAATTTTAAAATAACATTTATATACGGGTATCAAATATTTCAGTTGCCACTCATGCCTCAAATTATAAAATGGTATAATATGACGAATGTTAAATATAATTAATTATAAATGTATTCTGCATAAAAGAGTAATTGCAGAACTGGATCTAGTCTGTGTTTTAACTATTTATAAAATGTATAGTAAAAAACATTCCTGTCGTTTAGGCAAATGATTCTAATATTATATTATTTATTACTTTGGGTACAAAAAAGTTTTATAAAAGTAATGTGATTCAAATAGCGACTCCTTTTTTTAGTTATATGAATATTTAATTTGTAATATTTAATTGTTTAAGATACAATTTTTTTATTTGTTTTTCAATTTCACGCTCCTTTTTATATTACAGATAATTATGTAATGTTTTTATTTTTTAACTAAAAAAAATTACGAAATTTTTGTTACTTATCTACTAGTTTTCATGTATGACACGGTAGTAGGTGCAACATCACAACGAATACAAGCAATCTATAAATATTACATTTATATCAATCCTAATTGTATTGGATAAAAAATTATGTCATATATTTATTGACTCTAGTGACTATAGAATTATTGGCTTGAAGTTATGTAAGACAAGAAGTAACTTTATTTACTATTTGAATTCATTAAACTTTTATAAAAAAATTTTTATAAAACAAAAATATAGGTCTAGTTTATATCGTAAAAATACGAACCAAAGATTTAATTTAATAAAAAACACAAAATTTGCAAAAAGATGATTTAACATACTGCATGTTTTTAACAATAAATAACAGTTATGGCGAAATGATATCAAAGTGACGGGCGACGCGCGATAAGCCGTTGTATTTTCAATAGCGATTTTACGAAAGAGACGAGCGATTAAATTATTTTATGCATTAGAAAATATTTTTAATAAAAAAACTATTAACAAAAAAATAAAATTTTTTGTTGCCGCATTTTAAAACTTACTGGTTTGAAGACGTGAACAAACCAGTTTTAATTTATAGTAAGGCTATGATTGTGTTTCGAAAATAGAACAACATTAATGGGCATCCACATATAATGTCATCAATATTGTATATTAGCCAGTAGCAATGTGAATATTATATTTTCATAACATCATACGTGGATGCCCATCCATGATGTTATACTTTCAGTTAGAATCTATCACCGAATTTCAGTATTCATTCCGAATAATAGACTTGATATGATCCATGAATAACTAATGCAACGTGTTTCCATAAAGTCCAAGTTTATTAACAATAAACTTTAATAAAGGAAAATATTTTACAATTACATTGACTGCGTCAAACAAAATCAATACTGTTCATTAACATATATTATAAAGTGCAAAAGATATTTTGTTCTAAAAATCAACTTTTGAGGATTTTTGATTTTTTATCTCCCGCCAACTTTTAAACGTATTAAAATAATGCTAACAATCTTAACTTACTCTATAGAGATAATAAAAAAAAAGTTTTGGAGTTTGTATCGAATTCCAAAATTTTTTTTAGCGTGTTCATTGTATAGGATTTAATATAACAAATTAACGATATAAACTGGGCAGTTTATGGCTGGTTTAAATGTGAATCATTTTCTATCATCACTGTGTAAACATGAATATATGTGTAATAAAATCAAAAGAGCATTAATTAATGTTATATGACATATTATATAGTTATTTATAAGATTATATTAATTGTTATTACAATTTTATTTATATTTCACTTTTTGAAATTATAAAAATATTATTATTAAATACATTTTGTTATTAATTTGAATTTATTATATATGCATCCTGTAAATTTACATGATGTATTTGTTTTTTAATTATTTTATTATTAACAGTTACCCGACGCCTTGATGTAGCAGAAATAAAAAAACAAAACATCAGATTTAATAGCAGTTAGTATAATTGCACTTTTTTAAAAGAGTACAAAGAGAGCAGAAAGAATCTTTTGCGTCAGTGCTTGCTTCGTTCTCAAGGGAAATAAGGAATTTCTTAAATAAATCCAGGTTAAAGTTTAATAGAAACTTTATTTTAGATTGTGAAATATCACCATCGAAGATTTAAAATATGTATAGAATAATGCAGTTGCTCCCAGACCTCGTTCGTTATCGCATATACTTGGAGAAAAAACTACGTTTTCTCTCCTGATCTCAGATTATAGGATACTAAAGCAGCATACATATGTTAATAATCTCACAAAATAATGGTTAAAGTGAATTGCAAGTCTGTTCTAAAATTCATATTGTTGCGTATCACGCTAATTTAGTTCGTAGCAGACCAACGGCTACTCGGTGGAGGTCAAGGGTTGATTCGGTCTTTTGACAGCGGTATTAAATGCACCCGTATGCAATTAATATTCCATTAGCAAGTCAAATATGAACATCTTAATATGAGGTAATAATCTTAAAATTTGAATTCAATTAAAACTTCTACAAATTTAACAATTTTTATTCAAAAATTTCAACAAATTGATAATCTATGAACAACGTATAAACAATAAATTTTTGAATACATTTTTTTACTCGTTTTCAATATCACAATATTTCTTTATTTATCTCTGACATGTCAGTTTCAATACTTGCTTCTAGATCTCTACCATAACAAGCAAAAATATTCAAATAGTAAAAAAAAATAAGTCGAAAGATCCGGAATTGTACTTCTCATTATACCTTTTTCTTAAATTTGACTTCTCTAGATTTCAATAGTCCATACCTACTCGTATATATTTTCAATATTGCTGGCTGTGGTAGAGGAGATTGCTTCTAATTTTAACGTATAAAAATATTCGTATATAAACATTGGTATCTCGAATATTACAAATAACGTATAAGAGATCTCAAATGATAACGAGCTATCACAATAAAATTGAATATTTCTAAAAAAAAATAGAGCGCTCTAATCTCTTTTAGAAATCAATCAAATTGTAAACAACATAAAAAGCAATAATTATTTAAAGTGTATATAAATGATATGATATGCTTATAGGCACCCATCTTATTATTATACGAGAAATTCATAAAAAGAAACAACCCGTGTAACACCTACCAGTACGTAGTTGTATAACTCACTAAAATTCATAGACTGGCCATATTCGACTCAGACATCTTAGTTATTATGATCTTTGAAGATTGCGGAAATCCGTAACACCAGTTTGTAATTATGCGTTATTATACAAGCACCAATTTTGTATTCCAAGTTTTTGGAGAGCCATCGGTAATTTCATCAGTAAATTTTTGAAAATATCTCTCCTCCTGTATTTGTGTACAAATAAATCTTTATAGTATTTTTCAATTATGACGATAAGTGGAAAATTATTGATTGATCATTTTACAATACTGCAAATCTAAAATTGGAGGTAATTTAAAAATTATAGAAGAGGCATCTGTGGACACTGTTGATTTTGTATTATGTTTTCTTGATTCATGAGTTTGTAAATGAATTTTTTGTGTAAATGTCTTCTCACAAAAATTACACTTAAACGGTCGAATACCATTATGTATTCGTTTATGTATTTTTAAATTTTCTTTTCTGGGAAACTGTTGTGCGCATGTATTACACGTAAATAATTTATCACTCGTATGTTGTATCACATGCTTCTTTAAATCTTTTCTACGTATAAAACCTTGAGCACATACATCACACTCATACGGTAAAACATCAAAATGTATACGTGTATGGATTTTCAAATGATATTTATCACTAAACATTTGATCGCAGGACTTACATTGAAATGGTTTCTCACCAGTGTGTATACGCTCGTGTACACGTAGATCTGGACGTGTAGCATATGTTTTAACACAATATGAACATTGAAATGGTCTCTCGCCAGTATGAATACGTTCATGTACTTTTAATGTAGAATAAGCACGAAAACACTTTGCGCAATTATTACATGTATATGGTTTTTCTCCTGTGTGAATAAAGCTATGTGATCTTAACTGATGTTTGCTTTTAAATGAACGATTACATATTGGACATTCATATGGTTTTTCACCAGTATGTGTTCGACAGTGTATTTTTAAATCTTCACCTAAAACAATATTACCGTGAAAATTAGTAAAAAAAAAAAAGGTATCTAAATGTAAGGAAGCTTTGCATTCACAATCTTAAGAATGAAAAAATTGCTAAATTTTTCAACAAAAACTAATATAACTTAAAAAACTATACAGCAACTCCACCTCAACTTTTTTTTTTTGAGAAGTCAGATTAATTGTGGGAATGTTGTGTAGATTTTCGTTGAATTCGTCGTTCTTAACGATTTATTAGGAACATTTTTTTACGTGAACTCCCTGTGAAATCACTTTTTTCTTAAACAATGGAAAATTTTTCCAACATTAATAATTTAATATAATTCTTACATATATTTTTCACAAATGATTACGACTGGTATGGCTATTTAAAACTTATGAAAAATGTATTAATACACAAGGTTGGGTAAAAGTAATTTCAAATTGTAAATTGACTTCCCTTTTGTTTGAAATGAAAAAATCTGACTAAATAATTATTCTTAAATGTTGGCTTTCAAGTTAAGCGAGGTATGTTATATGTTTTGTTATGGTAAACAGGGGAGATTACGATATCCAGGGCGCCTCGATTTGACGATTAATTATGATAAAACAAGCTAAAATAAGACTACCAATTTTCGAGTTTTCGCCTATTTTTTGAGTTATCGACACTGTTTTTTAGAAATTATCGTGCTTATGTCACATAAATATCACAATTTTAAACATTTTACAAGATTTAATTATTATTTTTTGTTAAATGACCATAATTTAAACACAATTCGAGCACAAATAACCGAAATTTAATTCGTTAAAAAAAAAATCAACATTTGTATATTTAATACAACTATTAAAAATACACGTACGCCATTTTCGACTGTTATCAATCCATGGATTTGTTGGGTGTGATTTGCACGGATCGGGTTGGTTTTTGGCCCCTACGTTCAGCCTGTGATTTAACTACCCATGGATAACTCGAAAAATAGACGAAAACTCGAAAATTAGTATTCTTCATTTTTGTCTTATTTTGGCTTGTTTTGCCAAAATTCATAAAAAAATCGAGGCGCCCTGGATATAGTAATCGAGCCGGTAAACAAAAAACACCAAAAAATAAATATCACTCCATCAAATCTGATGATAGTGAAGATGAAAACAACTCCCTTTTATATAGAGTTAGAATAAAAAAAAACTTATCTAAAATAAGACTCTATTTTCGTCTACTAATAACTCCAAACAATTATTCAAATGTTTTGAAATTTGATATTTTTCTTTAAAAATTTAAAACAGATTTTGTGAAATACAATCTTTAAATAATTGTCTTAAAAACCAATAATATACCTTTTGAATACGCTTTATCACAAAATTCACATTTATATGGTTTTTCACCAGTATGCGATCGTTCATGTTTTTGTAAATTTTCTTTCCGCAAAAACTTATGATCACATATATTGCATTTGTATGGTTTATTTGATGCATCATTATGTATCTCCTCATGTCTTTTTAGTACATGTTTTTGTACGAATGCATGACCACAAACCTCACACATATAGGGCCGTTCGCCAGTATGTCTACGTTCATGTACTTTTAGTTGATATCGGTAAGGGAATGTTTTACCACACGTGGGGCATATACAGGTGCCAGTTTTCTTTTTAGGATATAATTTTTTCATCTTCTTTTTAACCGTATCCTTTAAACGAAGTCGTTTTAAAAGGGTGTCATCATCAGAATCATGATCATTTCTCTGTTCGTTTTCAATTTCATATTTATGTATATTGAAACTTACTATTTTAGTTTCGCCAATTTGTAACAGAGTTTTGTCTTTAGAAATACAATTTTCTTCTTTAACGTTTAAACATTCTTCGAAATTCGATAAATTTTGTTTAACCTCATTAGTGACGTTTGTCATTTTTTTTAAATGCAATAATTATTCACGTACTTGTTTTTATAATATTTTATAATTTAAAATTAATATATTATACATTAATATATGAATATTATATTTTTTAATATAAGTTAGAATTTTTAAAATTGACTTTGCCACGTAAATATACATCAGATTTTTTTGTTTTTAGTGTTGTTTTTGTTTATTGTCAATTTTAACCATAGATATTGGCATTTGGACGGACGTGCTCCGTTAAGAAGGAAATAATGTTTAATTTTTTTATTTAAATATATTTTTATTTATTTTTGTATATCCTTTAAAATGAATGAAACCGTAAAAAAACGATCTTCTGGTGGAGTTTGGTGTGTAGCGTTTACGTGTGAAAATAATTCCAAAGCAAACAGAAATTTAAGTTATTTTAGATTTCCCAAGGATGCTGAAAGGTTTTAATAATTAATAATCTTTATTTACTATAACTGCCATTAAATAAGACCCTTACAAATAATCTTTTCAAGCTACAGTACTACAGTAAATTTTTAGGTTATTGCATTTCATAAATTTTTAAAAGTTTTATTTCTGAAGATATTGAAATAAAGATATTGATACTCTTTGGATATTGACATGCACGTAGTGGAAATATTGAAATTTGTTTATATCCTAAATTCTTATTTACGACATAAATTTTAATCAATATTTAAGAATAATTTTTTACAATATATTTTACACCGGTAATAAATACGTTTCGAATTTTCCCATATATTAGTTGGAGTACTTTTTTTCGCTTTCCCATGTGCTTTCATTGACAAGTGGCGACAGAATTTCTCTTATACGTACCAAATTCAAAGATTTTTTAAAAATATGTCAATTTAAAACAATACTTCAACCTTACGATTATAATAATAAGTATTAAGCTATAATTTCAGATATGGTCAAAATTATTAAATATATAAAATATTAAGATCCTAAGTAATAAAACAAAACTATAGTAAATAATTTATCGATACTATTTAAGCTACTAACAAAATTTGAATTTTCTTTTGATTAGGTCCAGTATTTGGGCAAGAAATTGCGGAAGAGAAGATTTGCTTTTGAAAGGATCGGAGTATCTTTATAAAAACTGCAGATTGTGTAGTATACATTTTAAGGAGACTTTGTTTCTAAATGACTTGAAAAACAGACTGCATACTTGGGCCATTCCAACACTTTTTGATGTAGAAGCCCAGAATTTACCATTGACACCCGCATTTAACACATCTGGCTTGAGTAAGCTTTTTAATTTCATTTTGTCGATATTAGGTTTATTCTGCAAGATATTTGCTGTACGATATGTCAGTGATATAATCCCACTGGAATTTCCTTGTTGGAATAGTATTAAGAAATATGTGACCACTTTAATATAATATTTTAATTGAGCTCATATACATAGGTAATTACAAAATTCATAAACTGAAATTATCTAAGGAAATTGGTAACAATTTGACACTACCTAATGTTTTTGCGACAATTCATACTGACAATTCATACAAGACTATTTGAGAACACAGAAAAAAGATTTGTGTTTTGATTTTTCATAAATGGCAAACAATTTAATTTCAAACGAAAAAGTAAATTGTGGGATACCTTGAATACTTTTCTAGGTCTTTATGAAGAGTATCTTTTAAATTATTTTGAAAAATAATTTTGTCCTCAAGAAATGTTCTAATTTTATTAATTTTAAATAAAATTTTGAAATCACTACAATTTCATCACATACGAATTAAATTTGTTGAATATTCATTATTTTAAATAATATATTATTGCCATTTGTCTACATAACATTGCTTATCTTGAAATTAAAAAAGTATTTTAAAATTTTTGATTCTCATAACTTCAGTTTTCTGATATAAATTGATATGTACCTTTCTACTTAGGATAAATTTACTATCTTAACACATGCTTTAATAAATTGATACCCATTTTTTATTTTAATTTCAGGCATCAACACTCCAGTGTTTATTACAACCATACAGGATATCTCCTATCCAATGTCACTTGAATCAACATCTACTTCACTATTAATTCAAACATCAGATATTACACCAAACGTATCTCCAAAATCAGTTCAAACTGCAACATTGCTTTCAAGTGCTTCACATCGTAAAAATTTATTGAATTTGCAAATAAAGAAAGAAAATATCAAGTCAAAGAAGTTAAAGGAAGCATACGAAAAAGAATTTAGCTTAGAAGATTTTAAGGAAATGTGTGACAAATTCTTACCACGAAAATTAGCTGGCTTTGTAAAATTTCAAGCATCGGTCTACTCTAAATCTAAAAAAAGAATCAGGTATTCAAACGAATTTAAACAATTTCCTTTAACTCTTTATTTTTTGGAACCTAAAGCCTATAGATTCTTTAGATCGGTATGTCACTTACCCAGTGATCGTACACTTCACAAAATTACACAAAATTGGAATGTTTACCGAGTGGGAAGTAAGGAATTTAATATAGGTCTTTAAAAGAGAAAATTACCTTTTGGATTTTTTACCTCATTGGTCAATTTGTTTACAATTGACCAACTGATCATGAGGGGAATAAAAAATAAAATAAAAATTTTTAAATAAAAATAAGAATACCTTTTTTTTTTGTTAGCAGGTCACAAAGCGCTTATTGGTTTTTGGAAATCGATGAGAAATAACAAACACCTAATTTCATTAAAATTATTTTAACAGAAGCCTAATATTATTGACGCTTGAAGTGTCTAAAAATCAACTATAATAATAGTTATGTAAATTAATGTAAATAAAGTAATTTTAAATATAGTAAAAATTTATTTTTTATAATGATTCGATCGATAGTTAATAATTCATTATAAATGTAAATTAACAAAGTTTGACTTTTTGTGAGATTATATTTGTATGCTACTGTTGTATTATTAAGTTATATTTGAAAAAATTGATATGAATTGTAAATATGTAAATAAATTTTTCAAATTAATCGAGGTGTTTAGTTTTACCTTTCGAGCTAAGCAATGCTTACTATGCGAACACTGGGGTCGAAGGATGAATCCAGAGTGGAGACCGACACAAAGCGTCTTCGACAACGTCGTTCTGTTGGCCCTGTTAATAGTTAAGTTATTAACTTAAACGTTTCTTCGGTAAATCTTAAGTTATACTTTTTGTATATACTCCGCTAATAATTAATTACAGATAAGCGATAAAGATAAAATATTCTGTTTTTCCGTTTTAGAAAAAAGGTACCTGAAAATGTAGAAAAGAGTTGAAAACATTTATTTTAATTTAAACTTCACTATAGTTAAAAAACTTGGTTTAAGATAAATTGGAAGTGATTTTTAATTCTTTTAAAATCACTTTGAAACATGCGAATAATATGTATTTCAAAATAATTGAAAAGGTTCTTTTAATTTAAGATGCCCCTCGTTTCTTTAGTAATTAAGTTTTAAAATCAGAACCAAATTTCAAAAGGTAACATTTTAAAACGTAATTTAAGTAAATTTTATTAAATATATATTCTGTGATTTGAATTTTGCCACCATAAACGTAGAAAATATTTTATTCTGTATGTTTCTTCACACACTAATAACATAGTACAGGGTCTTTGAATTCAAATAACTAAAAACGGACTTTATATATTATACATTTATTAATTCGTATTAGTCGGAAACATTTTTGAATAAATCTTATCAAATAACATTCGATGATCTTGTGGAATATTTGATCGATGATTTCGATATAATGCATGAAATAAAGTAGGGTCATTTTTTGCAGCATCTAATAGCTTTCTTGGGGGTGGTGGAGGTGATAGATGCGCAGCAGCAAGCACAGCATCTTGACCAAATAATACTTCATGGATTTCTGATACTGCGCCTAACCTTGCTAACATGTCCAAAGCTAATTGTGTTGAACCTTCATGAACATTTCCCAATGACAGCAATAAACATGCCAACGGTTTACTATCAGCTACAGCACCATGTCTAATAAGCTGATGTAGATCAGACATTTTACCTCGTCGTACTAAGGTTGTGACTAATAACCGACTTAATTGATGTTGTGGTTGTTGTTTCCGACGCGCTAACGCACGAATGTATGCAACTAAAAGTGATGGATCTGGTTCTAAGCCAGATAATACATTTTTGTAAATATCATCTTGCTCAAGTGGTATGCAACCAGGTTCGAGCGATGCAGCAATTTCAAGTGCCTTAGCCGCTTTTGGATTGTTTTCAGATATACCATTATGTAATACACGTAATAATACGCCTTTTCCACTCCAACGACGACGTAACACTTGTACGCATGTTTCAATATTTGAAATATGTGATGCCAATGATTCTAATCGTAGTTCAATATACCACAAACATCCCAATTTTGCATCGATTATAATATTCGGTTGAAATACAGTCCAACTTGGTGTGTCTGTAAGATTACAAAAATAGACTTATTTTTGATTTAGCTATTTTTTGCTTAGGACGTTACTTAATCAGGACTGTTCTTAGTTATGATTCAAGAAAATCTGTTCACCCGTTCAAAGATCATAAGATCCTTTAATTATAATTGTATTAAATAAAAAAATAAATAATACAAAAAGAAGGTTATTATATACGTCTATAAATTTCACTTACATAGTTCGCACACATAAGTTTTATCAGGTAATTCTAATTCGAATGGACTGAAGGATTTTGGTGTCGCAATCGGTAAATGATGTCCTTCACCATCACCAGGCAATGAAATATCGAACAATGATGACGTCTTAGATGCCTGGTGATGTACAATAATTAAATCATCTAACACATTAATTAAAAATTTTCCAGAATAGCCCAAACGTAAAAAATGTGATATTTTCATAGGTGATCCAGCATCTGGTGATTGATAAACTAATACTTCTGCACAATTATTACCACCTAATCCATGACATAACAATATTACAGCTGGTGATCCTCTTAATAATGCCAATGTTACATCACGATCAGCCGCACTACGACCAGTCCCCACTGAAATAATAACATACAAAAAAATTTAGTATAATTCGAGCATGTTATGGTATAGTCAGTCCTTTGTTAAATGAAAGGGTATCTTTAAAATCTTATTTGAGTTCAAATTAAACTAACTTTAATATTAAAACCATTAATGAAGCATCACAAGAAATTCCACATTTCGTTTCAAAATTGAAAGTTCTAGATACTTCTTAACTGAAGCAAAATTAATATTGAAATAAAATTGCTAAATTCAATTTCTTGTATTATGTCATACTTGTTCCAACTTTTAAATTTAACAGTCATGAATTTGGTATAAATTATAACCTATTCTTATTTAGACTCTCCAGTTTTGAATACATTTCAATAATTTTGAACGGGAGAACGAATTGAAAAAGGCAATCATATTGCAATACTAACGTTCAATTTTAGCTAACTTTGAAGCCGTTCCAGATTTAAAACTAATTGGTTGTAGTTGAGTTCCTTGACCTGATGATAAAATTGCTAAATTACAATCAGCATTCCATTTAAACCAGTCAGCAGTAGCTGTAATAGCTTTTAAAGCTTTTATACTTCGTCGTTCATGTAAAACTTGAAATGGTTCCACACCATTATCCGTAATAAAAGCTACATAATTAGGACCTGTCCAAATAAATCCTAACATTTTACTACCCTTTCGGCAACTCTGTGAATATTCAGCACTTAATGATCCATCACCATTATAATTAGCAAATTCAACAGATGTTTGTGAACGTTGAACGGCCAAAATATGACCATCTGGTGAAAATTTTATAGATATAATTGGTGTATGGTCTTCTAACCGGAAATTTAAATTTGTGTCTGGATCAGGACCTTTAACTGATACACCCATCACACCACCCGAACGTACCACAAAGATCTAAAATAAATTATATTGTATTTCTATAAAATAATTAAAATATCGATGATTGATTTGGAATGTAATTCGTATTTAACCTGTTTATTCGCTTCGTCAAAAAAAACATTATTGAATTTGTTTAGTAAAGCTTCAAATCTAATAGGATTTTTGGATAATTCCAAATATGACTCTGTTGGCATGTTTATTTTTTTAATTTCTATATTAAATTTTGTGTGTTAAAAAACAGCTGATCAGCCTTTTTAAATGTCAATATTATTCAACCTGTCAAATTCAAAAATGACATCCCTATAGAGATAATACACTAGAGCACTGAGCAGGTAAGTGCTATGCTGCACGCTGAACTCCGTTAGGAAATATATTCTATGCGATGTACAGTGAGTAGCAGTCATATGGAAATTAAAAGATATAAGAGTTTTAATAATTTTTGTCGTTTATCAACCTTAAAGTTCCTTAAACAGGACCCATTATGCTTGCTAGTAATATAATAAGAATATTAAATTGTCAGATTTACTTTTTGTGATTGTTTTACATTGAGGTTTTTTTTTCTGATTGCATAAGAAACCATCGAAATGTTAAAAAAAATTTTTTCGACGTTTATGAGTTCTAGGATAATTCAGATCTAAAAAATTAAAAAATAACATTTATTTTATGATCGGTCGAATAGTTTTTGAAATATTACATGAAATACATCCGCTAAATTGGCCTCTGGAACGAATTTTTGGTGATATCTCAAAAACTAAGCATCCAATCGATAAATAGATGATATTTTTTAAATAAACGGGTCAAACATAGTGTTTGACATAACCAACTTATAAAATATACTACTTTTCAATACAAATCACTTTGACGTACTAATTTATTAGTAATTAATAAGAAAATTTGGTAATATAAGAAAAATATATAAATAAAAAAATTCTACGTAAAAGATGAAAATTGCATTTTCATATGTTTGCTATTATAAAAAATCTATCAATAGTATCTAACAGTAAAAATAATGATGGTAATTTATTCATAATAATAATTAATTAACAAACAAAAAGACATTGAAGATGTTGACTACATAGATCGTACATTGTAAAACATGGTAAATTACGAATACGATAATTATCAGTCCATATATTCTTTGCATAAGGTTAAATGGAGAATAGTATGAGTGAGCACAAATTCCTTAAAGAACACACCTTTCCCATAGAGTCCGTCATCCATAGATTCATAGATTATCGTCATCTTATTTTAGGTTAGGTTCAAATAAACATGTGTGATATTAAAAACTTTATTCAAAAAAATATATGATTTGTGAATCAAAAATGTCTGAACAAAAAGAAACAAATTTTGAAATTATACTTGGAACTTATGAAGAATTTACGCTAGGCTACAAATTCTGCTACAATGATAAAGTAAGTTTAAATATTTTACCATAATATTTTGTATTCATTTACTTACAATTTATTTGTGTATAGAAATGCAATTTGGTTCAAAGTTTTGCAACACACGATCATAGTGGAAGTATTAGAACAATTTCATCAGAAGGTCGATATGCGGCCACTGGTGCTTCTGATGATCGAGTAATTATATATGATATGTTAACAAGACGAGAACAATCCGTTCTAACTCATCATAATGGAACTGTAAATTCGGTTGTATTCACTCCTGATGGAACTCATTTAATCACTGCTTCTGATGATGGAGTTTTAGCAGCAGCACGTTGTGGTAACTGGCAGGTCGAAAAGGTTAGTGTTATTAGTACGATTACGATAGTGTTATTATGTACGTCGTGATTGATCAAATTATTATTTCTTTTCTATTTTCTGTACATTATATTAATTTAGTTTTGAGAGCCAATTTCCTTTTAATGTATGCTTATTCTTTTAAATTAATTTACTAATCTTAATGATTTTCAAAAAAATAAACTTGTTGAACTATTTATAGTATTTTTCTAATTAAAAATTTAAAGGTTTGGGCAAAGGCACATGGTGGAACTCCTGTAAAATTTATAGCTGTACATCCAAGTGGAAAATTAGCATTAACACTTGGCAACGACATTACACTTCGTACTTGGAATCTGGTTAAAGGACGCCAGGCTTATGTTGTACGTTTACAACCACATATGCGCAGTGCAGATACAGTGGCCTGGAGTTATGATGAAAAAACTTTCGTTATCTTTTCACAAAAACATTTGGAGCTCTGGAGCATTGAACAAGGTGGTTGTTTAATGAAAACTGAACGAAAATTATTAATTTCTTCGGTGCATTGGATTGGTGATCATATCATTGTAGGCCATGAAAATGGTTCAATTGCCATATTTGATAGATCGTTTAATGTTATTGTTGAAGAATTTGTACATACAACTAGAATTAAATGTATCAGTAGTTTTAAGTCAAAATGGATAACATCAGCCGATAGTTCAGGTAAAATTATTGTGTGGAAGTGGCGTAAAAATAAATTAATAAAAAAATGTGAGACAAATGCTGGTTGTCGTATCACCTGTATGGCAATTGTTAAACCAATTACTTTTAAAAAGGGTGAACATAAAATAGAAAATGTGGAAGAGGTAGTTGAAAATGAAGAGACAAATAATTGTATTGACGAAGATTTTACATCGAAAAAACGAAAATCTACTGCATATATTGTTGAAGAACATGACGACAGTGATAATAATGAAGATCATCAAAAACCTAAGAAGAAAAATAAACACTTGAAAAAACAGAAAATTCAAAATGATGCCAAAATTAAGGAGAAAATGAAAAAAAGAAAACGTAAAAAAAATGAAACTTAGATTGTAATTAAAAAATTTTTTATTATTATTAATATATAATAAATAATCAACCAATGTTATTTAATATTTCCTTTGAAAAATGTTCCAGAAAAAACTAAGCATTCTGCGTATATTTTAATTTTTACCAAATGCATATTTTAAAAACAGATCAATAATAGTTTTATAATGATAATCGAATATTTTTATAATGATAATTGAATATCATTTTTAGAAATTTTTATAATGATAATTGAATATCATTGAAATTTTTATCAGCTAACAAATATTTCTCAAGAATTTAAAATGATATGCAAACCAAAACATCTCGTAGAAATTTAAGTTGTACATAAGCATAAGAGCGAAGCGCACATCATCAGATTTTCTAATCAGAAAATCTGATGTTACATCAGACAACATCATAAGATTTTCTGAAGTAGTCAAAAAAGTAATTAATAAATTTAAAGTAACTGTTATTCACCGTTAGTCATTTATATTACAAACGTCATTGAGTGGTTTAAAAATTTTATTTAATTTATAATATTTTATTTACTCTTATTTACTAACAAAAAATTTAAAATGGAAGATATTGAACATTTAATAAATGAATAAAGTGCTTAACAATAATTCATCTCCATCCAGTTTTATATTCCGGCAAAAAGTTTAAAGTAAATATTCAATCAAAGTTCATTGAATGCGCTACTAGAACATAGATCGGACTGACACGAATCCGATCATATCCGATTCTTAAGATTTTCTGATCAGAATTTCTCAATTAAGATTAGATTTTCTTATAAGAATTTCTGATCAGAAAATCTGAGGTGTGCGCCCGCTCTAAGAGTAATTTGGATACTATCAATGACATAATAATATTATTTTGTGTAATAAATTCAGTCAATCTTGTTTAGTTTTCATTTTTATTTTCAGAAGTATTTTTAAATTTTAAAGCAATGAACTCTGAAGTCGAAGATGTCATATGCTTGCATTTGTTTAGAAATTTGTGGTAGGGGTGATTATAAAAATCCCATGTTCTTCCGCAGTTGAAATGCATTCATCAATCATGAATTGATATAACAAGCTGATGGCATGTAGAACTTAAGTATATAGTTCCTGAATTTATAGTATAAACAGTTTATTAATAAAAAAATGAATCAATATAAATGCCAAATTCTTGTATAATGAAACTATCAAAAACCAACTCTAACAATTCAATTTAAAATTCGATTCAACAAATCCATTTAACTGATTTTTCTCATTAACAAACTTAAACTTATTAAAATTTCATCTCGCTGTCTATATTCGTTTTTGAGTTATCGTAACGACGGACAAAAGGATAGACGAAAATTGTCAAATTAAGTGATTCTATAAGCATCTATACGATTAATCGATCCATTACCTATTCCAATACTTTGTTAGCGCCTCCAATAATTATGCTAAATAATGTGATATGTTTTTATATACATCAGGTATAAAAACATTATTTTAGCCAAGAATTAGGTTGGCCCCACAATCGATTAGTATTTTAGTTAAAAAATCAAAATGCAGTAGTACTTAATTCAAGTAATCAATCTAAACAAGACTTATGTTTATTTTTAACATAGTCTTCTGAAGTGATATATCTACCTACATTCACTTTTAATTGCGATTATTTAATTTTTTTATTATAATGTCGTGCAAAATTTAATGTAATTTGTTTTAAATACTTTGAATTCGCTGATTATCGAATTTTTAAATAATAAACTTTTGACTACCAAAATTAAAACATTTTTTTTCATATCGTTTTTTTATTCGTTTATATTTCTTCTCAATTTCTCTTTTAACAATCGGTGATAAAATCTGAATCATAAATATAATTTCCTTATAATTCGTTAACAATATTTTGTAAATGGTGGAATGCTATAAGTATATACGATATTCCACATGAAAATTTAGTAATGTAGATATCCAAAAAATAAATAAAAAGTTTATTTTATATTCCTGGATATCTACAGTATGTATTTCCATCTAATTCGTCTAGTGGCACCCAATCTTCATAAGGTGTTGAATAGGGTTTAGCATGTGCTTCCACTTCCAACATTACACGTAACATGTTACCGCCAACTAACTGTTTAACCGCAGCTGTTCCCCAATGACGATCTCTTACTAATTCAGCTAACAACATTGCTGGATCACCACCAGCAGCTAATCCCACATGAGCTAGTCCTGATATTGCACGAATACGGTCAATGTGAGCAATAATTTTATCGACATCGGTTTCACCACATTGTTCCAAAGCAATTAAAACAACTCCCCCGTTACTTGCTAAACGAGACAATACCAAATCCGAGACACTGATTGAACTGTTACACAAAGCAGCAACACCTGCTTCGCTAAATATTACGGGGGTATTAGATGTTTCCAGAATATCTAAAGCTGTTTGCTCATCAGCGCCTGAAATATAAAAAGATGTAAGATACAAGAAATTTATTTTTATAACAAGATTTCTACCTCAAGTAGGTTTGGCTCCAAGATGCTAGTACTTCAAAATGTGTATATGCGCTTGCAAGCTAGCTTAAAAAAATTTGGTTAGGCTTTGTTTCTTTGTAATAACGAATTTTAATTTCTAAGGCCTTTGGAAAGATTTTAGCAAGTCAAGTTGCGAATATTAACTCGAAAAATAATCCCAATTGATATTGGAAGTAAATCTAGGAGATTAATACACGTCTTAGGGCTAAGTTAAATAGAAAGATCATTTAAAGGTTAAATTTGAAATTGACCTTAAAGTTAGTTTTCAAGCTTATTTTGCATAAAATTTGGAAATTTTAATTTGAATCATCCTTTTTAACATCAGAAATGGATCGAGCACATAATTTTGAGTTAATAGAATTATACAAGTCTCGGGGTAAATTTTGAGCCCAAAGGTCATTTTAAGGTTAAATTCTAATTTGACGTTGACGTTGGTTTTCAAGGTTATTTAGCACCAAATTTGGAAATTTTAAATCAAACTACCCTTTTTGACACCGGATATAAATCTAGTAGAAAACTTTACATTTAAAGATTTATACAAGCCTTAGGATACAGTTTAATCTATAGGTCATTTGTAGGTTACATTTGAACTTGAAGTAAGTTTTCAAGATTATTTTGCTTAAAATTTGAAAATTTCAATAAGCACCATCCTTTTTGGCATCAGAAATGAATCGAATAGATAATTTTACCTTAAAAGACGTATAAAATACTTAGGGTAAATTTTGAACCAAAGGTCATTTTAAAGTTAAATTCTAATTTGACTTTGAAGTCGGTTTTTAAGACTGTTTAAAACTAAACTTGGAAATTTCAAAATGGGGACACCATTTTCGGAAATAAATCGAATAGCAAATTTTTCATTAAAAGATTGATATATTACTATTAGTTTTCGTACTAGCATCCTAGAGCCGTATATTTTATTGTAAATTTAGATTTAATTGCGTAACCGTACATTTAGCTACGTTTCTGAAAAAATATTATAAAACGTAAAAAACAGATATTTACCTGTTAAATCAATAATTATTCCAAGTCGATTCATTTCGCGTATCATAAATTCACCAAATTCACTTAAACTGGGTGCAATTTGTCCATTGGCCCAAGCTGTATTACATCCATACATGGGTGCTAAAAATCGAACACCTAAAGAATGTAAACTACGTAAAACACCTAAACTATCACCAATTGCATGCCCACCCAATACACCTAAAAACACAGCTGGTTCACCCGGTATTAATTCACTACTAGATAAAAGTACTTGTTCGTCAGCTCGTTGAACAACATCCAATTCTTCTAATACTAATTGTACAGCATCTAAATATTGTGCACCGCATGGAACAGTAACTGTTGCTAATCGAGCTGCAGCGAGTGAACTGGCATTTCCTCCAGCACCTTGAATTAAAGGTGCTTCAAATAAAATACGTCGTACAAATGCTAATCGCGCTTCTAATAACGACGAAGATCGTAGTTGTAGACCTAATGGAACCGCTAGTCCTGACATTAAACCAAATATTAATAATATGAATAACATAGTTAGAAGACGTTTTCGTCCTGAATTCTCGACGTGTGAAGGTGGATCTGGTAGTTTATCACTTAAACGATCCCGATGTATTATTGCATTACCATTTGGTAATTTTGTTGTTTCTTCAATTGTATACTTTTGCGTGATTTCTGTTAATTCAAACATTGTATTGCCCTCAACGGCATCTAAATAATCAAATCTCTCATTTGCCATTTTAAAATTGGTCTTCGTCTTAGTTTTCTTTTTTTTAAAATTTATTTGTCTACATTGTTGCATTTACAATTGTTTATGTTGGGCGTTGTGTATAAATACTGTTATCAGGCGTCTTTATTTAAATATAGCGTCGATTATTAAGTAATATCACTTGTAACTGGATAAGTATGTTACATAACTTACCATCTAAAAATGAATTTTTAATTAAAACAACGGATGACGAGCGATTAACTTGTTAGCATACCAAAACTCACAACTTTGTGATACAATAAAGATGCCTTGTGATTGCGGCATGGTGGGGAAGGTAAGTTTTGAGTCAAGACAAAACAAATTGTAGTAGCTGAGTAGCTCGGGTGCGAGTCGTATGATACGAACACATGGTCCAAGTAACTGTATTGTAGTAATAATTGAAATGAATTTTATTTAAAATTACATAAAGAAAAGAAAAAAATTTCAAATTCTCTTTACAATTAAATATAATTATAGTGGCATTTGAAAATGTGGCTTGGGTGGCATCCCTTGACCTAAATTCGCCGATGCTACCACCCAACTAATGATAATCCTTATTTAATTGATAAACTGTCATAAGACAAAAAAATAGTGCGTGATGTTCCTCCGCGCGGAAGAAGTGAAACTTCGTAATGTGGAAATGAAAATAGGCATGTACTTTCGCTCTTTCCCTTTCTATTCTCACTCCCCAGGAGCGTTGAACATTTAACGCAACAGTGCTTTCATACGCCCTCCATAGTAGCGTTAAACGTTTAACGGAACATTGTTGGAAGTCGCATTAGAAGTTTCACTTCAATAAAATTGTACTCGCATAAAAATCTGTGGTGAACTTATTACATAAGTGATGTAACATCTGAACAAGGCGTTCTCAATCACGAACCGTATGTGAATCGATGTACACTACTATACTCTAGTTAGTGCTGCTTATTTTGCATCATATACCATGTTGAGAAACTAAAAATTGGAGTAATGTCAAATATTGTCAAAAATGTTATTTTTTATTTTTTAAGTAAAAGTAAACTGTTAATGTGTATTTAAGTAATGTTTTTTTGTGTGATTAATTATTTGTAAAATGTTGATTCAATAAAAAAAAATAGTGTATATATGTATATGTGTTTTGTGACAATTAAAATTTAAAAGTAAATATTTACCTATGTTACTTTTTTAAGATGCACCATGTATTTTTGTCAGGGTAAAATATAGGTACAGATTAAAAAAATGTTTGCCTGGAAAATGTTTAATAATTTTTTCATGTGTTTAAGTGGAAAGTTATTTTAGGTGCATTCTATATTTTTATCATTTTTAATGTAAAAATTAATTAATCCAATTATGGATAGTTTAGTTTTAATTATTGTCTGAGTAAATATTCTTAACAAGACGACTTAATTAATTTATTATTGAAGGCATAATACAGAGTTTTTACATGTTAACAAGTGTTTTTGAATTTTTGTTTTACTAGAAATATATTAAATTTTCAATTCAGTTGCAAAGTTTTCTTGAATGTTAAAAAAAGAATTAAACTATATGTAACAAATTTTGTTTCTATTAAATTTTATTTTTTTTGTAAATATTAGTTGGCGAATTTCGGTTGTTTACAAATAAGTATATTTTTAATTTAATTTTAAAAGTCTTATAATATACAACTTATCAGAAGTTTAATAATCTTTTAATAATATTTTCTGTTTAAAATTGGAGAATTATAATTCTTCATAGGGGATCTTAGACGATTGACTATGTTGTTATTGTGGAAATTTCGATCTGAAGTTCATTCGATGTAATTTGATAGGTCATTAACGATTAACGATTTATGAAATTTTTGAAAAATAATTTCGAAACTGTTTCTTTTATATTAAAAATATAGGGTACTATTTGCAATGATTGTAAATAAACCTTTTTTTTTGTGAAATTGTGAATAGTACATAGATTAAGAAACAAATTACACACAGAAGATGTTAATTACTTCTTGTTTACCAAGGTTTATAATTTTTTGAAGTAGTAAATGTACTCTTTGGCTAATATCTCCTAGATATTAAATGTCTCTGAAACGGTTAATGAAAAATATTTCATTTTTGCGTCTAAAGCAATAAAATAAATTTTTATGTTGTATTTACAATAATTGATATTCTCTTTTTCGGTAACAGGTGTTTTTAATGTGACCGACAACTATGAGCAATTAAAAAAATTGTTTCGTAGTATGTAGCCACGATTTATAATTAAATAAATGCTGCTTAATTTTTTTTACATTAAAACGGCCACATTTGCGCCCACCGAATGATCTTTATGGTAGTTCGCCCCTGAAAACACCAATCACTTTCAATATATGAAAATATAATAAACATCGTGATGTATTCTTAATAAAATAGTTCGCAGTATGTTATTAATATTACTGATTCAATTCGGTCATTAAAATAATCCTAATTTAATAAATTATAATAAAAATATGCAAATGATTCAAGAAAATATTTTTTTGATTTACAGGGCAAACAAGTATTGAATTACTTATTGAAGTTCTTCCTGCAATAAAATAATGGATAGGGGTATTAAAAAATTGCTACAATTTCGAAAGCATAACGATGAGAGTTAACTTTGAAAAATAGCAAATCAAAATTTTACTATGGACACAATGGCACTTGTACAAGAAAAGAAAAAGTTTTTTTGTCGAGAATGGGCATTTCAAAAATTATCCCATTGTCTGGATCAACGACCAATATCAAAAGCATGTGGAGCATTGATTCTTGGAGGTCCTGGTTCGGGTAAAACAACATTTTGTGCGGAACTAGTATGGCCAACACAAGGTCCAAGCGGTCGGCAACAACGAGCGTTGAATCGGCGATTATTAGGATATCATTTCTTAGTCGGTCAAAATGAACATAGTTTATTATTAAGTGAATTTTTACGAAATTTAGTTGGGCAAATTTTGAGTTACAGTACAGAAGGCTTAAAACAAAAGAGTATTCGACGTCGTGAAAAACTCGTAAAATGTACTAGTTTTGAAGCATCATCGTTTGTCGGTCCAAATAAAATTCATGACGATATAACTGAGGAAAACACTGAACGGAAATGTTTAAATATAACTGATGAGCCTTCAACATCACAATGTACCAATGATTTGGCATCATTAAATTTAAATGACTTAAATGATGATCAAATGACTGGGCGTAAATTATTAAAACGTTCAATCTCTGGTGAAAATAGTCCAATTGGATCTGCAAGTCAAATTCAACCTATGATACCTGCACGGCCTATCAGCCCACGTACTCTAGTTGCAGATGCATACTATGAAAAACTATTAAATGATGATGAAATACATCAAGCTTTAAATCCTGATAATATAGAAAAGAATCCTGATGATTGTTTAAAACGAGCACTATTATTTCCATTGCTCGAAATTGATCCACCCAAACAATGCTTATTTTTCATAATTGATTCAATCGATGAAGTTGCTTTTACTGATACAAATTCAACGTTAACAAAACAAAGAACAAAGGATCGTTGTAAATCTTCACGTACAATTGCAGAATTGTTATCAAATCATCATCACTTATTCCCACAATGGTTGCTGTTAGTTTGTACGGCTCGAAAACAAAGTAAAAGTATATCAAAAATGTTTACAGGGTTTCGTAAATTAAGTTTAGATGATTTACGGAAATCGCAAGTTGTTCGTGACGTACAACAATATATTTTAGCACGTTTAGATCAAGAGAATTCGTTACGACAACATATCAGTCGTGATACGGCTGAAATGTTAAATCAATTACATATAAAAAGTAACGGATGTTTTCTGTACTTAGAAAAAGTATTAGATGGTGTTTCTGAAAATTTCATAATATTACGTGAAATTAAAGAAATACCGGGAACACTAAATGGATTATATTTATGGTTGTGTCAACGTTTGTTTAATCGTAAACAATTCTTTAAAGTAAAACCATTATTAAATGTGATATTGGCTGCAAAATGCCCAATTACTAAAGATTTATTATATGATATTGTTCGAACACAACAATGGAACATGACTACAGAGGATTTTAATAAACGATTTCATTTAACACGAAAAATTTTGAATATATCGAAGAAAGGTTTTATTAATTTTTTTCATCATTCATTTGCTGAATGGCTATTAGATATTAAACATTGTACTCAGAAATATTTGTGTAATATTTATGAAGGTCACATCATGTTAGCGATGTTCTTCTATTTAAATGGTACGTGTAATCTCTACTTATAACATGAGAATATTCATAAAGTACGTAAGGCGTTGCAGCATATTGTGCAAGGGACAGAGGAGGTGTTCCATTCTAATCTTACAATATCTTAAATCACAGCGGAATAGTTTCAAATTGGCTACAAAAACGTCTTACGTAATTTATAAATGGTCCCTACGTGTAAAAATGTTAGACATATTTTTATAATGATAACGATTTAATGACACTTTCTATATGTCGGATGATCGAGAAAAATTTGAAATGTCTGGTCAAAACACAAAAGTATATTGTTGTACCCTTTCTTTATGACCAATACATTTAAGTGCTTAATTTCTACATTGATTTTGTACATAGCCCATTATATAATTACAGCAATTAAAATTACTTAAGATGTATTAATAACATTTTCATTTTATTACAGGTAAAAATTTATCAAAAAGTGATATACATATTTTTGCATATCATCTAACGAAAGTCGAACATTATTTAAATCAAAAATCATCTTGGAATGAGTCAGCTGTACGTAATGCTAATGTACAATATGTAAATATAACTGAACTACGTAACGAAGTAAATGGCAAATTAGAAGAAAATTCAATACAAACGAATCAACAACTTTGCAAAAATATCGATGATGTATCATCCGCGGTGAAAATTGATTTAAGTGATACCTTACCAAGTACAAATACAGCTAAACCACCTTTACCACCCAAACAAAAGGTGGATATTTGTCAATTAAACAGTGTTATTAAAAATGTTGACGATTTGCATACACTTATGTTACTATGGTTAATCACTAGTGGCGCTGAAGTAGATACATGCTTATTTGAGGATAATAGTGATCATGATTTTAATTTTGAATGCCATCTACCACGTGATCCAAAAGTTATTAAACTATTATTAAATGCTGGAGCTAAATTTCAAGAAATTGAAATACATACTGATGATGATGATTTACAACGATGTTCAAGTCAAGTATCACATTCAACGTCACAGTCCGAACAAAGTCCTGTTGATCCATTTTATGAGCTAATATCCGGAAATGGAATATCATTAAGCCAACAAGATTGTACGGGTAAAACATTGTTACATTGTTTAGCTGCTGAAGGAAACGCAGCTTTACTAACCTTAGCGTTACAAGCGAGTACAGAACCAGTGAATTTGGAGGCGTCTGAAAGTGGTCATGGACAAACAGCATTAAACGTGGCTGCAAGTCATGGTCATACTGAGGTTGTCCAAATATTATTAACTGCAGGAGCGGATGTTAATCATGCTGATGCTGATGGTTGGACAGCGTTACGTGCTGCAGCATGGGGTGGTCATGTAGAAGTAGTTGAAGCTCTTCTTAAACATGGGTGTTCCGTCGATTGTATTGATGCTGATCATAGAACGGCGCTACGAGCAGCTGCATGGTCCGGTCATGAGGAAATTGTTAAGTTATTGATACAACATGGAGCGGATGTTAACAAAACGGATTTAGAAGGTACTATAATTTCGATCATTTTATTAATATAGTTTCGTTGCAAATTTTTGATGGGGCTCAAAATATGACTGTTACAAACAACGAAAATTTTTTATTCCATGTAAATAATTTTCTTGAAAAAAATCAATTTTAAGTTATATAAGACACTTTTACGTAGAAATATGTGAAAACTAGAAATGTTTTCGAAATTTAAAAAAAATGTTCATTTTAGTGTATCAGCTATTAATTTCAAGTCTAATAATTAGGTTTAATAATATTTTAGGTTATATTTTAAAAAAATAATTAACATTTATTAAAAAAATCATTGTTTTTAAGTATAGAAATATTTTAAGTTTATCGTAAAAATTATATACTCGCTGTATATAGTTTGGTTAAAATTTTCACAAAAAATAATTAAAACAATTTTTTTTAGGGAGAACAGCTTTAATTGCAGCAGCATACATGGGCCATTCTGAAATTGTTGAACACCTATTGGATTCTGGGGCGTCAATTGATCATGCGGATATGGATGGACGAACAGCACTATCTGTTGCAGCATTGTGTGTGCCTTCAAATCATGGCTACGCTAAAGTAAGATATTTGTTCCCAAATTTAGATATTTCAATAATTTTTTTATATTTGATTACAGGTTGTGAGTGTGTTATTAGAAAGAGGAGCTGAAGTTGATCACCAGGATAAAGATGGAATGACTCCATTATTAGTAGCTTCTTTCGAAGGACATAAGTAAGAATTTTTAATAGCTATTGGGTGTACGAGCTTTATCCTTAAAACTATCCGATGTTAATGATTGATAGGTATTTGAAATTAATCGTCATTTTTTTTTATAGAGATGTTTGTGAATTATTATTGGAGTACGAAGCTGATGTTGATCACGCAGACAGTACTGGTCGAACGCCTTTATGGGCAGCTGCAAGTATGGGTCATGCTTCTGTTGTAGGTCTTTTACTGTTTTGGGGATGTTGTGTTGATACAATTGAACCAGCTGGTCGAACTGTCTTAAGTATGGCTGCTGCTCAAGGTAATTCCTTAATTCTACTGTTTTTCATATTCTTCAATTTTCATGCTTTCAGGTTAGATTTTAAATACAATTGAACCAAGAAAATCGAGCTATTATGGGGCTGCTATCTTTTTTTTTTTATTTTTTTATAAATTTTAATGATTTTTATTAAATGTGTTTGAAAAACAAATACCTCGCTTTTTCTTGTTATTATTTTTTTAAAAATTATATGATAAGTCTATTATTAATTAGTAGCAAATTTTGGAAATTTATTTTGTTCTGAATTAGAAAAATTCTTTAAAAAATTTACAATAATTTTGTTAATAAATTAATATTTAATTTTATAGGCTGTATAGAAGTTGTGCGACAACTTTTAGATCGAGGTCTTGATGAACAGCATAGAGACAATGCTGGATGGACTCCGTTACATTACGCATCTTTTGAAGGTAAGTTTAGTAAATTATGTTTCATAATTTTATAAATATTAATAAACACATTTATTTACATTTATAAAACTCTTTAGGCCATAAAGATGTTTGTGAAGCATTGTTAGAGGCTGGTGCCAAAATTGATGAAATTGATAATGATGGAAAATGTGCATTGATGCTTGCAGCTCAAGAAGGTCATACCGATTTAGTTGAATTATTTTTAGTACAATATGGAGCAAATCCAAATCAACATTCTCATGATGGAAAAACAGCTTTAAGGTAAAATTTTAAATTGTTTATTATAACTTAAAATTAGAAGTAATAATAACAATAAATTATTTTTTATAATGTACTTTAGATTAGCAGCTTTAGAAGGACATTATGATGTTGTACGATTGTTATTAGCTCATGCAGCAGATGTCAATTTTAAAGATGCGGATGGACGAAGTACTTTGTACGTGTTAGCGCTTGACAATCGTTTACCAATGGCACGATACCTAATCGAGCATGGCCAAGCTGACGTTGAGTCCAGAGATTCTGAGGTATACTATCTTATATATTTTAGATTTAATAGAGAAGTTTAAATTTATAATATAGTATGAAAAATGAAATAAAACGAAATTCCTTCTCTTATTTCCCTCTGTATTGTTCAAATATTTTAAGTCCGTGTCTTTTTGTTTCAAGGTTTAAGATCATATTAATTTATACATTTATTTAAATTGAAAACAGGGACGAACACCATTGCATGTAAGCTGTTGGCAAGGCCATTATGATATGGTATCTCTTCTATTAACTACCGGCGGCGCTGATGTTAATGCTTGCGATGCTGAACAACGATCGGCATTGCATTCGGCTAGTTGGCAAGGGCATGCTGACATTGTCAGATTATTATTAGAACATGGTGCAACACCGGATCACGCATGTAATCAAGGAGCAACAGCTCTAGGTAAGTTTTAGATTTCCTATTTGATTATCCCATTCAAAAGAAAACTACATATTAAAATTTATTTTAGGTATATCAGGACAACAGGGACATGAACAGTGTGTTTTGGCGTTACTACAACACGGTGCTGATCCAACCGTGTCTGATGTTTGTGGACGAAATGCTCTACGAGTAGCTCATAAATCTGGTCATTTAGGTGTTGTTCGATTACTGCAAGAATATGCTAACAAAACCAATCTAGGTGGAGGAATATCCTCATCTGGTATTGGTGGGGTTGGAGGCAGTGCTTCTACGGGTATATCTTTATCAACTCCATTAACACCATCTGCTAGTCACCACACAACGACTTCTACGACAGGTGTTGGAAATAGTGGTTCGAATACAAGTGTTACTTCAGGTAAATAGTATACATCTTTATATTTCTTTGTTCGTTATCAAGTATTGATCAGATACCCGTTTTCGATAGTATTGACAACTGGTATTGAAATCTAACATTCTTTTAATTTAATGAATACTGACTTTAAACCATTGTCTAATTTTAACGAAAAAGTGTATGCAATTTTTTTTATATATGTAATCATCGCGGAAAAACATGTAGAATTTGTTTTATTTCTTTTATTGGGAAAAGCTTAATTTTCGAAAGCTATGTTTTTAAATGATCTCCTGGTTTTGTTTGTGTACATTAAAATTATTAAGTTTTTGCATTTTCTTTTTTTTTTTAGGTTCAACCGCTGAAACAAAGCCTTCGTGTGCAGTTTTGTATCCAGTTGAATGGGGTGTTTCAGAATGTGGTACTGGTGTTGGTGGTATAAGCGGAACAAATGTAAGCGGACAACAGCGAAGATCTTGTGTATCGTTAGGGAATCATAGCAGTAACAGTAAAAGTAGCAGTAATTTAACAGGATCAAGCCATAGTAGTAGGCATGGTGGTGATAAAAATATTAGGGAAGCCAATTCGACACCTGTTCAACAAGTAAGTGAACAATTTTAAAATTATATAAGTGCTAAATTGTATTTCAATAATATTTTATCTTATAATTTTTACTGTGCTAAACAAACAGGCGACTTTCATATTCATAATTAATTTATCTAAATATATATATATTATTTTATTTAACTTCGAAATGTGTAATACTAATACAATTTTTTAATTATATTTACAGCCGTTATCATTCACACAACAACTTCAGCAATGCAGTCGGGCTAGTAAAAATCGTCCAGCGAGTAAGTTATTATCCCCTTTACAATCGGAACCACAAAGTCCTATTTATGCATCTCCACCTCTAAGCCCTAATATTGAGGATATTACCTCAAATTTTGGTAAATTTTGTGTAGTAAGATCAATAAATTTATAGTTATCAAATATTTTATTTTTTCATTTTGTATCTCAACTAGGTGGGAGTGGTGGCGGTAGTGGTCTTGTGAATATGTATCAACTATCATCTCAACATAAAAGTAATATAACATCATCATCCGCTGATACACATTTTGCACGTGATACTCATATGCGAATAATATTAGGAAATTCAAATTTAGGTGTTGGTAACAGAAATATTAAAAATTCTTTATCACCAGCACAAGATAGTGGCAGTACTAACATTAGGCAAGTTGTTTAAATGTATACAATGTTAATTCTATATTAAGGTTTGCTTATAATGGCTTCCTAGGTAGACTCAAGAGTATTAACGAGAATTCAATATTGTATTCGATTCATAGTCAGGGTCTCAATTTGTATCAACCGTTTTTATTGAAATTTATTAATAATTTTTTAAAAATATTTTAAGTAATATTTTTTCAATTAGTGGTGGTGGCAGCAGCAGTTCAAAACCAAGACGGAATGGTATTGTAACAAATCCCGCAATGCGTTTGGTTGCTGGTGTACGTAATGGTTTAGATTCGGCAGCAGCAAATTTACGAAAAAGTACGACATCATCAAATCCTGCAACAAAAACACATAGTTTTCAATGGCGTAAGGAAACACCTTTGTGAAATATTTAAATAATTAATTTTTAATTAAATGCAAGTCCTAGTCAACTTTAAAATATGTGAGTAACAATCTATAATCATTTAGTTTATAATTTACAGTTTTTAATACAGAAAATTTTTTTATTTCATTTTAATTTATTTTTATTTAAAAAATTTATTTTATACAATTTTTAAAATATACTGTTCAAAATTGTCTCTTTAAAAGTAATAAAAATTTTGAAAATCTTGAAATTCTGGGTCAATTTTAAAATTATAACAGCACGCCCCAACCATCATGATAAGACGATAGATAGCTATATACTATTAAGATAGAAGCTATATACTTCTTAAAGGATATTCATATACTGGTTTAATAGCCCGAGAAGTCAGCGACAAAAAAATACAAGCATTTTTTAAAGGCTGATTTTTTTATTTTATGATATATTTATGGTAACGAATCAGACTGATGGCAGTAGGCTATTTCTCGACACAATAAATGTGAAAAAATATAAAATAATCAATTTATAGAACATGTTTGCTCGTTTTTGTCGCAATGTGTCCAATTTCTATAGGAGTTTACTGATTCAATCTTTCTCATACGAAATACCATTTTATTTATTTGTAATCTTCTGTTATTCTATTATTCACCTTCACTCATACGAAATATCTTCACTTGCACACAATTTAAACCAGATGGTTAGTCATTATGTTCGAATTTTAATATAGACTGGGATTTCTATATAAATTGTTATTGAAACGTTCTGGCCAGTATATTGATGCCTTGTTTAAAAACATAATGGTAAATAGATTTACTTTTAGATGGTTTTGGTCAGTGTATTTGCAGAGACCCAATAATAAATATGTAAAAAGATTTGTTTATTTATTTTGGTATGAGTGATATTTTGTGTTGATTAGTTTGGATGTTTTTTTTTTTTTTTAATTTGTTTCTTAGTCAAATACGCTTTTTTATGAAAGAGAAATTTATTTATTTTTATTTGTGATTGTGATAATTAAAAAAGAAAGTATTTATTAACTTATACATAATATTTGTACATCACAATGGATGTATTGGGCTGTATTCATAAAATAAACTTTGAGATAGATTGAATTGAAAGAAGTAATTTTGATTTAATATTTAAAAAATAATTTTGATTAAACATGCTATCTAATATTCATATTGATATTTGATCGATCCAATAAAATCAGTATAATAATATTATATATTAATCATTTTTATTGATAATTTGTGAACAACCATAGAAAAATCAAAGTTAATATTCTATTTGAATAATAATAATAATTTCTGAACACAGCCTTGTTTTTGAGTTTATATCTGTACGGCGCAAAGCGAAACTTAACGTAAGTCACATTAGCTATTCAGGCACAACTATCTATTGAATCCAAAAACAGATTTTATTTGTATTTAGAGAAAATTTTCTGGATTACATTACGTTATGAAATACAAATGCTAAAATTTACAACAGAAGATTTATGAGATTTGTTGTTAAGGGTAAAAATTTTTATGAGATTAATTCAGTAATATTATCTACAAAAATTAGAACAGTGTGGCCGTTTTCTTTTTTATATAAATACATTGAATATGCACATATGGATAAAATTTGCTATTATTCGAATTTCTTGAGCTAAAACCTACTGATAAACTATAAGTGAATTACCTATACTTTTCTTCAGCATTGTTAACATAATATAAAAGCTCAAAACAAATACGTTCAAATAATTATACTAAATATGTTAATAATTGTTTTCAAAAACCTCATATTAATTAATTTAAAAGAATGAATTGCTTTAATAAGAGTAAAAGTTAGTTGTGTTCAATTAAGAAGATAAATAAATACACAACACTGTTGGGTCTCTGATTTTGAATTATTTATGTAAAAAAGAAGAGTACCAAATACGTAATAAGAATTCAAAATTTCTTTTTAACTTATTTTAAGATCAAAATTTTATAGAGTATTATTAATTAATTATCAATGCAATATTAATACACAATTTGTAATTAAGTTTATTTTCAAAAATAAAATTTTTATTTTTTATGTATAAAACAAACATACACTATACTAATTATGTAATTATTATTCTTATTAAACAAAATATTGTATAAGATGTCCTTTATCCCCTGAATCATCCTAATTATCAGCAAAATTAAAAATGGTATCTTTGTTTTATGCAACTTATATTGTTGAACTTTGAAAGTTTGAACAATTCGGTGGTTGTATAACCTAAAAAAACACACTAAACATGTAAGTTTATTCGACTGAGTAAAGAGAATAGAAAAAAATGGGAATGTTAAAATTTAAAAAAAATGTCAATTTATACATTTATTTCAGTGTTATTAATATTTAAGATGAATATTATCATTTATGAATTATATAATTTAGAGTGTATACATATTTTTGCTTATCTCAAAGTTTGTCATAAAAAATCTATTCACTAGTGCAAAAGAGCTATGAGTGATATATCCAATATTCAGCAAATCTTTCATGTTATTATCTATCTGAAATATAAAAAATTAGCTATGCCTCTACATATATCGAATAAGAAAGTTTTCTGTTTCGACAAAATATGGCAATTGAAAGTGTTGGCTGACTGCCATAGAATCCAAAATTCATAGAAACGAACAGTAAACATTAAAAAATAATATTAGTTTATGGAAAGTTAAATTTAAAGAAATGTCTGAAAAATCTCTCGTTAGATAAAACATGGAGACTAAACATTAATTTGACCCTTCCGTTTTTTTTATTAAGATATCGAAAATGAGGGTTATATCGTTTGCTTTGCATTTTTTGAAAACGATATTTGAAAAACATTTTTTATTCAACCCTCGGGACACTACGTAGAACTTCTAGAAGCTCCCGTTTCGTTATTTTTATTAATAACTAAAAGAGGCAAGATGACTTCTTTACGTAAAATTTTTATAAAATATTTTTTCTAATTCTTACGTTTTTGAATAATCGTAGAATACATTTTATTTTAACGTTTTACATAGTTGTTTTAGAACTTATTATACATTAAAATACAGGTTTTTCACGTCATTTTGATTTAAATATTTTATTTAACTGACAGATAATGTTTTATTATAAAATCAGTAACAGATTACTTGACAGAAATTTTTAATGTTTAAAACTAGGAATTATTTTTGAAAATATGAAACACTAATAATAGATAATATAACTATAAAAATAATAGATGATCGATTTAAAAACAAAAATTTGTTTTGAATTCTCATTAATATAAAGTTAAATGCGTACAGTTTCATTAATTGTAAGTTGTTTCTATTTTATTATTTAAAAACTGAGATATGAACATTCTAAATTATATAGTCGACTTTTATAAGAGTATTAAATTACTTTTAATATAATATCTTATAAAAGAACCTCAGGTTTTCATTGTATAAATGATATATGAAAAACAAAATATGGCCTCATAAAATTCCTTGACTCTCCACTATAATTGTGTGAGAAAATACAATTTTATTTTAATTCAAAAAAATTAATAAAAAAAAAAAAATAAATAAATAAAAAGAGCAATATAAATTATTTTTCAAAAAGTAATAAAAATGTTAATCATTAAATTAAATATAAATAAGAAAAAACACTATATAGTGGAGATATAATTTAAGCTACTGAACAGTATTTTAATCTAGAACTTATCAAATATTTATTTTCATTATTATTTATTTATTTTCCTCATGCACTTGTAAATTTAATAAATACAGTAAAGAAAATATATTTATATATTTCCTCGTTCATTTTGTAAACGCACAAATTGTTATTTTTAATTTCTCGTCTAAAAAAATAATTCATACGTTATATTCATTTATTTTGCAGATTTTTTTTACAGATTTATAGGCGATTACTAGTCTAAGATCTAAGATCTGTACAGTTTGCAACTATAGGAGATTCATGCTAAGATCTCAGCGCCATAGTATCAAAAATAATAACTACTCATAACACACTTAGCTGACTATTTTCCATAGAAATAAATGTGATTAGTAAATTAGTTCTTGCAGTATATTATTCACTATTATGAAACACACACCCATCTATTATAAATTTTATGTCTATGGTGTTTGAATTTAGGTAGTTGAAAATAGTTCTTAAATATACCGGTAGTTAAAGTCTTCGTTAGCATGAATGTCCAATAATTAAGTAAATATTACAGACTATGCAAAGGTATAAAATCTGCTGTGACCATGATTATAACGACAAACATAATATAATAATAAAAATGTGAAAAATTATACACCATTAGTGTGAAGTGAATTAAAATGGTATATATTTATAGTAATAGCCGTCTAACTAAATCAGACATAGCCTTTTTTTTTAAATGTTTGTATAATAAATTCAAACATTTATAATTTTTTCAGTTTGAAAAGTAAATAACGATTATGTTAGCAACGATTTATAATGATCTTATTATTGTGACCATTTACAAAATTTAAAAAATCTATGAAGTGAATGATTGATTGATTCATTCGTATGAATTTTCTCTTAATAAATTCAGAATTTATTCGAAAATAATTCTTTTTTATAATAATTTTTTATGGAACATTTATCACGCTTATTTAACTTTTGAGAGAATTGTTAAATTGATAACTATAGTAATAATCAGCCCTAATTATTGATAATTTTTAATTTACTCATATTTACGGTTACTAATTACCATAAATCTGACATTTAAAATATGATTGCCATAAAATTTAATCATTTATTAATCATAACATTTTTGTAGAGTTGATAATCATGTATTCGGTAGTTTTGAGTATGATTCAGATACAGTAGAAATTTTTTGATGTAGTTTGTAGCAAAAAATATATTTAATCATTAAAAAAGTATGTACTGTTAAAATTTAATAAAAACGATGCCTGTATATATTTTTTAACCAGCGAATTTGTGCCTACACACTAAGTAAATAAAAAAAAAAAAAATACCAAAATTAATTCTGATTTGATTAATTAAAAATTAAACGACTGATTTTTAGCCTAAACTAAATGATTCAAATGCATGATAACATACATATTTTCTTTACTGTTTTAATAAAAGTAACAATAAAATAAAAACCAATAATATTTTTGTACAATCATTTGTTGCATTAATTAGTATACGTGCACTTGCTATTATAAACAAAATGTAATATAGATATAATAGAGCACGTAGGTCAATTATATGCTTCGAAAGGTTACAATTGATTTTATCAATTTCTTTCGTGTGTATTTTTATTTTAAAAATTGTCTTTCAATTTAATTCTACATCTTTATACACAAAAATTTAAACAAACGAAAATTATATTCTTAAAATCTCACACTAAATTCAATATTATGTTCTCTACGGTACAAAAAATAAATTTATAATGTTTCCATATTGTAGGTTGACATTCTGGTGGTATGCGACCACGGATATTCTCTGAACATCACTATGTCTAATTTCTAAGAATAATACATTGACGTAGGAGAGTTTCAGTTTTCTCAACCCTTTTTCTACCGTAATACTTTCTATTGAGTAAAATTTACTATTACCTATGTAGGTTAAAGTAAATTCAGTTGACCATGTAGAAAACATTATGCATTTATTTCTCCCACAGAGGGCGTTATATTGAATTTAGTGTGACGTTTAGTGTGTAGTTAAGAAGAAATGTCAGAACAAATGAACATGCATACCGGTTAAACACTCTCTTTTTGCCGTAGTAAACTTTAACAGATAAATAAATAAAAATTTATCATTACTGGGATTTATTAAATCGTTTTAATTGGGATTTTACTTTCTCGATTTTCTGTTAAATAAAAACACTTTAAATGATAAAAAATCCTATGTTCCTTAAAATCATGGTTATGTTAGGTTCCATCGTGCTAATATTGGCAATTTAGGATTATGTAATGATACATTTATATGCTGACAAATCAAGAAATATGTTGAAGGAATTGAAAGACAATTTTTGAAAAATAATTAAAGAAAACAATTACTAGTAGTGAAAATATTAACTGATATTCTTTAAATGGCCTAAGTTTTTTTAGTATTTATGTATCGAACAAACTACATAAAATCAACATTCACACACGTAATAATGTAATAGTTAAGAATAATATATATAATATATATTTTTTAGAAACAAATACAATTATAGAGAATTTTTTTAAATTTTATTTTTATGCATTTTTATATATATTTTTGTTTTTATTTCTTTTGGAATATTTTTTCCGTTATTATTTTGAACAAGAATTAATTAATAATAAAGTATGATGATGATACTCTATTTTCAATTTTCCAATGAAAAATATTCTTAGAGAAACAAATTTATGTATTTTATTGTAATATTTTTTTAAAATATCTCGTTAAAATTACAAACTTAGAATTTTCATTAATTTGTGTTACCAATTTAAAAGTAATAAAACTATTGTATTGTTTTTTTTTTTCTATTTCAATTGAATTTACTGATCTCATAATATTTTTTAATTTTATTTAATAAATTCAATGCTAACTCAAATTATTATTTATTACCTAGTATTGTAGTTTTGTCTCCTTGAATTTGTATATAACTATTTTCAAAAAAAAATTTTGCGGAAAATAGTCCTAAGTTTTGCTAACTTGCAAGTACGTAAATATTAAAATTACTGATCAGAAAATCTGATGTAACTAAATAACATGTATTTTATATTTGACCCCGTACATGGTAAGATTTCTACATAACACGTCAGATTTAATAATGCTGTCTGAAGTAGCATCAGATTTTCTGATCAGAAATCTTACGATGTTGTCTGATGTAGCCCATCTGTTAGTTAAAAAATTAATTAATTAAAAATATTTGAAGGTTCATTGGTTCATTGCAATCCGTTGTACATATCCGATGATACCCGATAATATGCGCTTGGTTAAGAATTTTGTCTGATGTATGATCAGATTTTCTTATAAGAATTTCTTATAGGACTGTAGGATGGTGTGCGTTGACCATCAGATTCTGATACATGATCTTTGCTTCACGAAATATTATTCCGTTTTGAATAGTAAATATAATATCATTACATTGTCCTTCAGAAATTCATTCAATTCTGTATCTAATTTTTTGCTTTAATGATGATTTTAATATAAGATTTCTAATGGAACCACATGCGGAAATACCATTATAAATTTTTATCGAACTAGAATGCGTAGAAAATTTCTAAAAATACTGTCAAAATTTTAATGACATATAAAATATTTACAAAATTCCAAGTAATACACAATTACATATAGTTCCATAATAAGAAAATAACAAAAAAAATGCAAAAACAAAAAGCTAAAAATTATTAACATGATTGAATTATGTTCACGATGTAAAAGGTCTGTTTCTCCGTTTGATCGGAAATATGCTCTTGGTAAAATATGGCATCCGCATTGTTTTAGTTGTAGTAAGTAATATCTGTACGTTTATTAACTTAACTTTTTGTATATCTGTTCGATTGGAATTTTTAATTTAGTTTAAACTAACTTTCAGATATGCTAGAAACTTGAAAATTTTCAATATATTTCAGAATTGAAGGAATGTAAATGTTCTGGCAAATTATATGAATACAAAATACAATAAAAATAGTGTTCTGTATCTTAAGACTGTAGATACTATCACTAAAATGTATCGTTTTTCTTTTCCTTTTTTTAAATTTAAGGTTAGCTAAAATTGGTCACAGATTGCCAAAAGTGGTTTTTTTATATTCAATAGGTATAGAAAATGTGACTTTTGAAATGATCACATAAAATTGATCATCGTCTCTTCTCTTATTAAAGCACAGATTTATTATGCATTCTTATTAATAATAATTTTAATAAAAAACTTTTTGTAGATCGTTGTAATAAACGTTTGAGTGATTGTTCGGTTGCTTTTCATAATGGTCAATTATTGTGTCGAGATTGTTATAGCTTTCATGAATTGCCACCAGCTTGTATAAAATCAAAAATATCACCACGAATTCGATGTGAAGTTTGCAATTGTCGATCTGTATGTTCAAAAAATGATAAAACTTGTGGAAGATGTAATCAATTCAAATCACACGTAAGTGATGATTTGAATTCAAGTGCATATTTTAAATCAAATTTTTGTGACAAAAACACATCAACTTTATCAAGTATTGGATTTTGTCCATCAGCCAGTTCAACTATTAATAAAGCAACATCTACATGTTCAATTCCAAATAACCAATCACAAACCAGATCGAATACATTTAAATTCATCAATAGTGATCCTTGCTCGTCCAAAACAAATCAAAATGTTCCATCGGGATGTCGTACATTCAAAAGTGTTCATTTATCAAAGAACGAATCGGCTTCATTAAGTAAGTTTAATAAAAGTTATCTGAATCTGCCGTATATGAGATTTACAATAAACACTAAATTTTTTGAGGATTTAGTAATATTTTTAGTATTTTTTTTCAATAAGTTTGACTCTACGACAACATAAACAAGATATCAGGACCACGATCATTGAAACAGATTTGGACATACCTTGTAAATAAAAAGTCTGGCCAAAAGTGTATACTTAAAGGTAAAACTTATAAGTCGTCGTGCTTGCAAGTATAGTATAGACTAGCGTCAACTAAAATTGAACGAAAACTATCCAATTTTTCTTGTAATTACTGCATTTTCCATATTTTAACCTTCAAAGCAGATTTGCATAAAAAATGCCCATGATAATAGAAAATTATATAAATCTTAATTAATGCCCTTTAAAAAAAAATTCAGATTTTTATTAGTGATAAATTCACAACTTTTCTATGTACAAATTTTTTCAGATACAAAACCATCACCATGCCAAACACCATTTCAATACTTATATAGGAGTAAAAAACAATGTCCTCAATTTTCAAGTACCCTGAAATGTCCCCCAGAAAATTGTCCTTCCACAAGTGCAAAATGTAATGTAAGTTCTTTTCAAATTTACATATTTAATTTTTTTAATGAGTCTTTCCGTGAGTAACAAAATTATTTGTTTGGAAATACGAATTCGTATATTCATGGTATTATCTACAAGTATTAATAGATTTCTCACTGAGGGAAAAAATGTGTAACGTAAAATTTTTGCTGATAAAATAAAATGTAAAAAACGGAAAAAGAAAACTTGAAGCTTTTTGCCAGTAAACGGAGTTATTTTATTTGTAGGAAACCCAAAATGCAAGTAGTTCTTATTGTCCGGGATCTACCAGCAAGCGAACTGAAGAAAAACCATGTACATCGAACAAAAAACATACTACATCGATTCCAAAATTTCCTACTAGTTCATTACCAAAAGATTGCCAACGCAACAAGTTTGTGATTTTAGCCTTGCCTATTCTTGGTGAAATGGAAATGTGAAATTAGTGGATGAAATTTTTAGATTTTTTTATATAACAATAAAATTAAATGTAATTTAAAATGTTATTATTTCTTGAAATTGTCCATTGTTGGGGTTTACTGTCATTTTCAGCTATATGAGAATCTATTTTTATTTATATATACAAGAATAGCATATTGAAATTTGTATAATCGTCAAGGATCTACGATATTTTAGAAAGATGTGCAGCAGATACACAATTCTTGCCTGTATTCAAGGAGATACCTTGAATACAGATTTACAATAGGAGATACCTTCCTTGAAGATCCTTAAACCTTTTCAGCAAGGTCTTTATCTATTAGTTCATTGATTTTAATTCTTTTTCGTAAAGAGATATCAGGATTCTATGAAACTGATTGGTTGTACCTCGCTATACGAGATGAATGCTAAGATCTCAGCTGACTAATTTCCATAGACTACAAGAATGTGATCAGTTATTGTAATATAACACTATACATTGTTATGAAACTATCTATTACAAGTTTTGTGTCTATGATGTTTAAAATTTGGTAGTTCTAAATAGTTTTTAATTATCTTGGTAGTTAGAGTCTCCGTAAGCATGAATGTCCAATAACAGTTGTATTCACATGAATATTTTAGAAATGGTTTCTCAGATTCATTGCTCGCATATATATAAAATTAACTGGTATAAAATTTGTAATAGAGTATTTCATAATAGTGTATAATATATTACAATAATCAAATTTTTTAGTCTATGGAAAGAATATATAGATGAATGTATTATGAATAGTTATTAATTTCGCTACTATAACATAGAGATCTTAGCATGAATCTCCTTTAGCTATCTATTGGGCACTGCTGATAATCACATTAAATACCGACTTTAACCTTAAAGAATAACTATAGCCATCTAGTGATCAGGGTAAGTACTAAATACATACTTTAATACATAAAAAGTGTATTTATGAGCTTCTATGGGTGTTTGTAGTCTTTGCTCATGTTGATTAATTGAAAAATTCGAGACAAATCGCGAATGAAAAATTTTAAATTAAATTTTAACAATATTTTCGATATATAATGTAAATTTTCATTTTAGAAATGTACATTTGACAAACCTAATTCACGAGTCATTACAAAGTTGTACTTTTAGCTAGTTATACAGAGGTAGTACGAGTGTTTTATAGCAGATATATATATATATTTTTTTTTTAATAATTTAAAAGTATGAAATTATAATTACATATAATGGTTACATAATGCAATTGACAAGTGTTATATGTATGTATGTGTGTGAATGGATGGAAATATAGAAAATCCCTTTTTATTAAATGTAGCGCATATAACAACTACATACATAATCAACGTTTACTGCTTACAACCACCATCACGCGTTAGGCTATAATATTCACTGCCCCTACCTCTGCACTTCGTATTAATATATATATTTATATATGTATGTTGCGTTGTATCAAAATGCCTTTGGGGTGATTTTTCAAACTTGATATTTTGACACCACATTCCCGGCCGTTGGCTAACCTGTCACCCACAGATGGTACTAGGCAATATGCTGTATATATAAATAGAAAGAGAAGGTTCGCTTAATGATAGTATGAGAGGGTGTATTATTGAAGAGAATGGGTACAAATGTGTGTCTAACCACCCTACTATAAAACATTATTCACTTTCAACGTCATCTCTTCAGATTGTGTTTATTCACTTTCTGATCGAAAGATTTTGAGTTTATAATAAAAAACAAAACTGAATATAAAGTCTAAGAGCCTTCTTTTTCATAGTCCGTAAAATTTTCGATTGGCACAGGCTTGATTGACATATGTTTTTTTGTTATTGTTATCGTAGAAACATTTAAACACATATGCGAGAACTATTATTTCTAACATGTGAAACAACAGGATGTTCTTTGCTTGACAACATCCAAATTGGTATCTTTCACAAATATCAGGTTGCCGTATAATGGACATCTGATTTTATTATGTGGCGGATAACAAGGTTTTTATATTTGTTAGTGAATTGACGCCTATAGAAGAATCAAAAAATTTACGGATTATTTTTCCGAAAAAGAAAACGACCCAACAGTCAGATCAAATTTTTTAGAGGTGTATTTATCAATTACTTAATATGATTCTGGTAACCCATCCTAATTTTAATGATTATTTAAATTTTTAAATAATCACTAGGAGTTTTTTAATCCAAAGAGTTTTCAATAAATGTTGTATAGCTCAAAATGTAAACATACTAAGTTTGAAGAAAATTGTTGGATCCATTTTCGAGAAAAATATATAGAATAAAGTGGGACATCCGGCAGTCAAATTTTAATCAAAAGCTTCCCGGAAAAACTCGAAGTAATTCGAAGACAGAAAATCAAGTTTGGTATATTTTGCGTTTGATACGATATTGCTGTCACACACACAGATACATTTCTGAATACCACTATTTTGAATTCAAAGGACAAACATGTATTTCCGGTGAAAACACGAAATAAAAACAGAATAATAATACGCCCTTTTATTATAATAGTAAAATAAGTAATAAATTTTACTAGAATAATATGTATTTAATTATTGGTGTGACAATAAAGGTCTTATCCATTACTTTATAATTGGTTTCAATAAGTCGTGTGTGTTTGTGTTTTTTATTATTATAAAATATTATTAACACAAATGAAATAAGATTACATGCGTATTTATTTAAATATATATATTTTTTTAATCGGCGATATGTAATATCACAAATCGTTAGTCGTCTATAAATAATTAATTGTATAGAGGAGTTAACAATGCTTACTACTGCTGGCCTGTTTTGTGTAGTCAAAACTCTGTGAATATAATAATGTATATTTTTGTTTTTGAAAGCTATTTAACTGGTTTAGATGAATTATATCAGTCTAATAAACGTAAGAGAAAAATAATAATTTTCTTTATCAATGAAATTCGTTGGACACAGGAATTAAATGCTACGCTATTTGAAAAAATAAATATAAAATAAAAAGCTGGGTTTCAAAATATTATTATTTGAATGAGTAGCTTTAAATTGATCAGCCCCTTCGTTTTTGATTTAAAAAATTGCAAGTTTGTGTTTCGAAAGTATAACATCCTGAATGGGCATCCACATATCATGTCATTAGCCAATAGCAGCTTTAATATCATATTTTGATAACGTCATGTGTGGATGTCCATCCATGATGTTATACTTTCGAAATACTGAAAATAATTTATTATAAACAGTACATTCAAGCACTCGATATATTTGATTCATAGATAATATAAACCAAGTTTGGCGACACTTGCCCTCTACCAAAGATTTTTTTGAAACTATTTAAAAAACGTTTGAATCTGAGATAAATAATGTTTGATTGGGACTCGGTTAGATTGTTAATTTTTTTTATTTTTTGTTAAACACAAGTTAAAAAATGTATATTAAAATGTTAGAAAATTGTACATTAACTTTGCATTATTGTTAGTTAAAAAGATATTTACTAACACGATTAAAACTAATCACTGATATCATAACATAATTAATTATTTGATAAATTGATCTAGCAATATTAAAAAACAAAATAACATTTAAAAACACTTAAATCAATTAATATCAGTAGAATATAATTAAATGGCAGTGAAGGAAATTATTACATAGAGGATTTAAATACAACGAAAAATTTTATGTTTAGACATTAAACTGTACAATTGAAGAATAATAAAAAATGAATAATCAAATATTGCTATGATAATGCTTAAAATATTATTATAAAATCTTCAAAAAGCTGACAGATGGCATAAAGTGTTACTATCATGCAGAGGCGAGAGGTGTTTTTTCCCGATTACTAAGACAGAAATACCTTATCTATCTTAGATATTCTTTAAAATGCGCATTTTTGGCCCTCATGGAATTGCTTAGATCAACTTAAAACTTATTACTTTTTTCTCTACGAAAATTTTGATAAGTATGATGTTCTCTTTCATGGTACCTAAGAAAATGCTCATACAAAATTAAAACTGATAGTTATAAATCATTTTAATATTTTAATGGAACCATCAGTTAGTTATAATAACTGATGTAAAAACTAAAAACCGCTTTATATGTAAAAAAAAAAGCGCTTTCTGTTGTCAATTAACCTGGAAATTACTATTCTTGCAACTTCTACATTGCCGGAAAACAATGAAAACGTCCTGTTTTTAAATGAAAATTATTGGTTTTCAAAAAATATCAATGTTTCAAAAAATGGTCTATATCTCGCTGAATGCACTGCTAAGTAATTATGTTTTACAACTTTTTCTTTCTAACAATTTAAATTATTTGAAATAAATCGTCTTGTACATTAAACAAGAAAATATACTTTTAATAATAAAAGAAAAAATGTATAAATTATTTTCTTATATACATTTAAAAAATGAATATTCTAAAAGGAAAATGAATGAAGGAAAATGTTGCCAGAAGGAAATAGTATTATATGATGTTTAAACGTCCAGTTCGTTTAGTACTTTTTTTTTTTTTAATATTTATTTTTCTTTAATTAAACTTGATAAGCATATTTTGTTATAATTCTTTTCCCCAAGTGGTTGTTGTCAGTCTTAATTAACTTTATAATTTAATGAGTTTTTAAGAAACAAAAATTTTTAATACTTTCCCCCTGTTTTTTCGTACTACTGACATTTTCATTTGTATTTATGCCTATATATATATATATATATATATATATATATATATATATATATATATATATATATATATATATATATATATATATATATATATATATATATATATATATATATATATATATATATATATATATATATATATATATATATATATATATATATCCGTTGTCAAGACGTTTTCATAATTATTTTATATTTTTTGATGTGGTTTTTATAAATTTTCAGTCTTCAATTAACTTTTCGTTGTAATAGAATTTTACAAAATATTTTTTGTTAATTATTCTAATAAATTCATTTTTGTGAAATTAAAAATATTTATTTATTCACAATTATAATGAGGGATTATTTTTGATTCGTACGGAATATTTTAAAGCATTTCTTTTAAAATATTCGTTTATCATTTTAATGTTCAAGAAATTACAATATTGGGGTTGCGTAGTTTTTTGTTTGCCTGTTAAATAAATATAGCCTTAAAAAATGTCTTTGACAAAGCAAACTTATACTGAGAATGATGTAGTTTCTCCCAGAAAAATAATCCCATACTTAGTTTTTTTTATCTTAAAACTACTAAAAACCAGATTTTTGTTTGAATCATATGAATTATTTGGCCACACTCTCAAATAATTGCTTGTATCGATCGTTTTAAAACAATCGTTTGCCATTAGAATGTTGGGAGAAGAAATCAAAATCTTGGGAGTTAATAGATTTCTGTTTGCCTATTAATAACCTCTAAAAAAACGTTAATTAGTTTTTTACTATTATTTTTAATTTAATAATAAAATAAAATAATAATAATGTGATTATTTTCCAACCATTACGGTCTATGCTATACAACTTTTACTAAATATTTTCCTAACTGTTATCGTTTTGACCCAACTCAATTCTCATCCCAAACAAATGCGTAAAAGATGATAACGTACACGGCTGATTCCTCTCAAAACGTAGTTTCTGTAGGTATTTCCGACACTACGATTCATCAATGAAAAAAATTGAAGCCATACAAAAAGAACTGTATTCAAATCTCCCACAAGCTCTTAGTCTAATATGACTGACCTAGTAAAGATTGCAAAATTACTTAGTATTTGTGTTTATTTTCAAATGCACGTTCTCAAAATGTACTTTTTAAAATATATATACAATTTTATTTAAAAGATAAATATTTGAAAATGATAAAAATACATAAAATATATATGGTATATTTTCACAAAAGAATAAAAATAATATATTTAAATATTCCCTTTTTAGCATATAGATGTCACTGCTGAATATTTTTAGCAAATAAATATAATAATATAAACCAAAGTAAAGCACAGTCAAGTTGAAAAAGAAAGCTTTGAAAAACACCATAAAATATGTATGTTATTTACAGGAGTGATAATTTAATGTTGGCGAACTGGCGAAATAAACCAACATACATTTCACACATTTAAATTTAACACATTTAGAGTCCCGTTACAGCAGTCGAAATTAGACCATAATCACTCAAAAGTGCATCTCATTTCCCTTAAACAAAATAGTATATTAAACAATAGTTTATAGATGTGTGTTTATGGTAGTGTGTGTAATATAATACATTAATAAATATCTATATAGTGATTATACATAAGGGCCACTCTACATATGAGGTTCTATCGATGACCATGGCACTTATATACACTTTCCTTCAAAATTTAAGATAAACAATGTTAGGATGATGCACAAATGAGTTAATTGTGGATAAAAATTTGATACAAATTGCATCTTGCATAGGTTATAACTTATTCGTTTTTGAATCATTTTTAATATAATTTTCGAATTTTGTTTGATATTAAGCTTAGTTTCACATGTTGATGGGTAAAATAGCAAATTGTTTTTATTGCACCTTCCCCCCTATTATTATACTTTCTGGTTGTAAATTTATATTAAAAATTTGCTCAGTATGAATTTAACGTGTTAAAACTACTGTTATATGTTAGTGATTCCTTACATTCAAAGCTTATAACGGGAATTAAATTGTAATTATAACTCGGTATAAAATCCGAAGTATGCATTTATATATATATGTATAGGGTATTATTAGGCGACATTCACAGCACACACTTCACTTTGAAGCAATGGAACACAATATTCAATAAAACATATAAGTGTCAAATGCAGAAACGTATGTGTCCTTTTTTCAAAAAATCCTCTTCCTGATTCCCTCCTCTAAACCGATATATTTTTATTCTTGGTTCCTTTTATTTAACTACAACCAGATAATATTTTTATATATTTGTGAGTGGCTGTGTGTGTCTTTTTCTAACTGAATGGTACATAAATGGATTCGAACTGTTGTTAGTCGTCTATGTGCTTGCTATTCATTTTGATTTCTTTATCTATCTCTGGCTATAATTTTCACAACTATCATTATATAAAGAATGATTTAAAAGTATACAGTCAAGTAAAAAAAACAAACGGTCGGTTCAAAAAATTCGCCGAAAGGTGAAAAATAAGCCACTTAGTCGGAGACCGTTAATTGAATTTGATGATGATTGTTTTTTTCTAGTCAATAGAAAATGTTGATTGAATATTTCGAAGAATCTTACGTTTAAAAGATACAAATTTTTCTAATGAAGTGTTTCAAAGACGTATTTTTATATTATAAAATAAAGGCTCCGATAAGATATGTACTCCATCTTACCCGTTACCCCGTCGTACCCCATCTTTCCCCCACCGTTAAGAATTGAAATGCTCGGTACATTTTGTTAGGGTAGTTTAGCATGTTTAAAATATGAAAATATTAATTTCTTAATAAAAAATCACAAAAAATAAATATTTTTGCAAAATAAACAATATTCTTTGCCATAAAATTACATTAAAATTTACAAAAGTAAAAACTTACTCTAGCATTTTAGTGACGTAATATCGGTATATAATATTGAGAATACTGAAATAACTACACATTGATAAACATAACCAAACACTTTCAAATTTTTTTTAAAACTAATTATGATACTGTTCATAGATTCAACTGACAAAGACTACTAATAATTTTACCAAAATGACGTAAATACGACAACCATGGCAGCCTAGCGTTTAAGATCACGTGATATAAAGATAAAAATGTCGAATTTTAACTTTAACATAATTAATCATGTGCTTTTATAATTCAAATTTAGAATATTTCTACATAAATTTTTACCAAAGTTCATGCATGCTTTATTTTATTACTATCGAAAGTACCTCATTCTTATTAAACTACATGGATATTCGATTATATTCGACCTGTGAATAGAATTACAAAACTGAGGTAGAATAAATAAATAAATAAATATTTTTCTATATGTATTTACAAAACAAAGATCGGTCGTTGTCAATCTATTTTCTTGTATATAAGTAGTAATAATAATGAATGTGATGGAGAAATTTTACGTTACGATTAGAGCAAGAGATATGTAAACCGTATGATTTGTGTAATTGCTGTACTCCTTAAATGATGCTCGATCATTTATACACAACTGAAGTAAGTAAGTAAGTAAGTAAGGAAGATACACAGAAAAGAATAAAATCAACGAAGACAACAATAGTATAAAACCAATAAACGATTTGTACTTACATGAGTGCTGGCGACACATTTGTTAGATTATTGTAGATTTTATTTTCTGTATACATTCACTGGATGTAAAGGAAATCTTGAGAATAATCTGTCTTTGATAATTTGAAAGTATTTTGTCGCTTACTCGCCTCTCGCTAAACTTCAGGTTTTAAGATGCTCAAGCAGTTTGAATATATGTGCATCTTAATAAAACCTTAAATATACTGCCATCATCGTTTTCAGGTTTTGTAAAACAAATCCTGCTTAAAAACTTAATTGCGGATTTTCAAATTTTTCCATAAATTTTGGTTAATTTACTTCCTTTTACACTATTAAGAGGGGAGCCGCAATCGCGTTCCTTGTACATTGACCTTTTGGTCCTCTGTACCCTCTTTTAAAACATTCCATCACCGGATACCTTCTATTATAAGGTAGAAATTAACTTGTAACTATATTCTTGGAGGAGCCGATTACTTCGTTCTTATCCAAGCGATAACGGTGTGATAACCGCCCATATTTTCAAAATTTTTATAATTGATCAAACTTCTACTGCGTGGATTGGAACCCGACATCTCATGTCTAAGTAGTCAATTGTGTGAAGGTATTAGTGGCTTTACTCACTTGGCGATTGACCCGGTTATGCTTTTCTACTAAAATTCTACCAAATTGTGGGGAAGGTGACAAAATTTTGTATGATTTTGCATGATCTCTCTGGTTACTTAAAATTGAAAAAATATAAATTAAACCCCTATGAGAGGACCCCATTCATGTTAACGAGGAATGACCGCTGTATGATGAACATAAAACGTAGTCAAAAAATACGCACCACAAATATAAGAGCCAAGTCCAAAATTAAAGACGTATCATTAAATACAAAAAATGGCTGTAGACTAATCACGTAGCCGGACTTCGAGACAATCGTTGGATATAAAAATGTACGAACTGGATACCATACAATTGCTGAAAACAGATCCCATTAGTGTTTGATAGGGAAGGCCTTTGCCCAATAAGTGGACTGATTTATTTAAAGCTTTATTATTGTAAGTTTCAGTTATTACCCTTTATTAAAAGAAAATATCTATTAATATCCTTAATTTCAACATCAATTTCGAAGTATACATTCTACTTCTTCTGTACTTTTTTTATTATTATCGTTATGTCTGTGAGACACAGTTAGCCCATAAAGTCTATTGCGATAACTGATGTCTGATACTTGATACGCATTGGTTATTTCAAGTTCTCATTTATTTTGACAGGCTGAATTAATTTCTATAACGGTGGTCGCAATGAAATCCACCCCGGGTATGCATTTTGAGGCACCGAGGCAAATCTTTCACATATTTTCCTACATACAGGTTATACAATTGTCCTTCGCTTTGCACATCATCTTTCGTGGACATTTTCTAAAGCTTACCTATTATTATGTCTAATAGTTTAATCCAAGGAGGATTCTTGTCGCGTTTAGCTATATGATAAATTATTGAACAATAAAGAATATATCTCCGTTAATTTTCTACAAAACTGCGAGGTCTAAGATATTTTTTATGCTGATTTTTCCCCTTACAAATAGAAAAAAGATTTTATCAAATTCTCCCCTCGCCATATTATTTTGGTAGATTGTCATTTGTTTATTATTGCTATATAGACGACTACCTTATCTGTTGATGGAGAGTGTAGTGGTACTTATATAATGTATATTGATTGATATTTATTATACTAAGGCACCGTCAAATCATTGGTTTGTGGTGGTAGTGATTGAATAAGATTAGTAACTTTTAAATAAATATTTTTTCTATTAACAAAAACAGATTATCATTATTTTATTTAGTAGATTATCTATCATTAAGTTCACTTACAAAATTTTAATATACATAATCGTATTTCCTGTGTTTTTTTAAAGATTTATATCTAGTTGCAAATACTATTTTGTAATGTATTAAATAATTTGTCATGACTTTTTTTAGAGAAAAGAGACAGTAGATGCCTATCCCTTTTCTTTACTCTGTTGATATGCTACTCGCTATGCGTAATTTAGGGAAATTTAATTTCATGGAATACCGAATGAGCTACTTCAATTGTGCCCAACCTTATGTTTTGTAGAATTTCAACCAGGAATCTAAAATTTGAAGAGATTTATCAGATAGTGTAAGATTTGTTTTGGGCTATCAGCTTTCTGCGATTAAAATTATGTATCAAAATTCGAAAACTGTTTTTCTGTAGAAAAATAATGGGCTATAAGGTTTATTCTCAAAATTCTCAACAACAACTTTTGTTTAATATCACGTAAGGGGGAGCGAATTTTCTTGATTTGTTTACCCGCTCTATTAATAATGTTTTTTGTTTAAAAAAAATTAGTATTACCCAAAGAGAATTCGGTATTATCATTTAAACATCTTAAGATAATAAAAAAATTTGGGAAATATTATTTATATTAAGGTATATACGTCCCAATTATTTCGTTTATATTTATATCTGAAATTTCCCATACGATATGAAAGAAATATCTTTATTGTTTGAATTTAATTCAATTCTTTATTCATTCTTTTTTTAAGCAATACATATTGTACAGAATTTAGGATGGGGCATACGAAAGGGAAGGGGAAGGTATGCAGGTATTTAAAAGCACATCACTTGCTAATTAATGATTCGATGAAATCTTAAGCTATTAAAAAATAAATAAATCATTCAGCCGTAAAAATTTGTTGACTAATGACTGAAACAAATTAATTTTTTCCATTTATAATAATCGTGGAGAGGGTTAATTAATACACATCTAAAGAGTAAAATTCAATACCAAATATTTATTGTTATGACAGTGTTTATTCATTTTAAAATTTTATATACCTTTCAATATAATTTTAGTTCGAGACGTGATGATCAAAAACTGTATAAATAATATTTTAATATTATGATTATAATTTTATTATATCATATCATTTATAAATATACTTCCTAACATTTTTATATGGCTTTGTTTATGATTTGTGTAACAATTATTTCCACTACAAATATTCTGAAGAGAGGGCTTTTTTTCAGAACCTGAAAAATGTTCTATTGTCTCCACAAACTTCGAATTGACTGGCATTCGGTTTTTTTTTTTGTTATTGTAGTAGGGCATGGATCATTTATAAAAAAATGTAAAAATTGATTTTGTCCGGAACGTGAAAAAAACCAAATGTCCGATGTTTGACAACTTGAAAATTGTGAAAAATACCAATTTTGCAGTTGTTGGACAAAGAGCGTGTATTTTCTGGAAAAACAATGGCATTTGAGCAACATTTGATAGATATATAATTCTGTATATCTTTTACTCTTTTCGTAAAATGTTTTATCTAAGCGCAATTCGCAAAACTACTCTGAACCTGTAGATTTTCTGTATCTTTCATAATTGAAAACTTTTTAAAATGCAAGTTACGTGGATATGCTTGTGTAAAAAAAAATTTTTTATAGTCTATTACCTGGTCCCGATAATTTTTTCTTTTTGGTGAAATACGTGTTCAAACTACAAGAAGAATAGTTACCAAGGTGCCCTTGATTTATTGTTATAGGTCTGGCATTTGTCAGTGGAAGAAATTTATGTGAAAAAAAAAAACGGTATGTATAAACTTTTTATCCAGTTCGTTTAGTAAGCAGAATCAGTACTAATAAAAAAAAATTCTCATACATGTATATACAACATCTATATGATAATGAAAATTTACTAAATAATTCAAGTATTGTACAATATAATGTTATTAGAAAATATAATTATTTATATGAAAAATTATTGTATTTGTATATATACATATATGTCTGTCAAAACATAAATTTCTCCTATATATATACACTCAATTAAATAATTAATGTTTTAATATAATAATAATAATTATTATTTGAACAAAACAATAATTCACATATAACAAAACGTATTTAATAACAATTGGTATATTTAAATAAAGTATTGTATGATCCAAATCTAAAATATTCATATATATATATATATATATATATATGTATATATATATATATATATATATATATATATATATATATATATATATTAATATATAATTATATACAAGTCAAGAGCAAAGTATTCAAAGTTGAATTTAAAAATGCTCAAAATTAGTTGCAATTTAGGTGCTGCAAAATTAAATGAGGTGCTCAAATTTGTCATTAAGAAAATTTATTTAGTCATTTAGATGCACTGCTGCCGTAGTATCACGCTGGCAGTGCAAGTACTAAAATAAGGTGCTTTTATGGACTGCCTTTAATTTAACCAATTTAATCAAAATTTTATCCGTGTTAAATAGTATGAAGACACGTTTTTCACTTTTTTTGCTAATTAATTAAATTGATTTATTGAAGACACACCATATAAGCACCTAATTCTGGCACTTTCATTATATTATAAACTTTGTCAGCGTGATTTCACGACAGGTATGCATGGTAATGATTCAATTGTCTAAAATTAAAAATATGAGCATTTAAATTTACAGCCTATAATAAGCATCTAATTTTGAGCGTATTTAAATTCAATGTCAAATTTTTGCTCCGCTAGCTTGACTAAAATAACTATTATTACTAATATAAACATAGGAAGAGAATTTTTGAAAAGTGAATTGTGCACAATAGAGATGAGCTACGAGATCAATACCGCAAGTAAAATACACATTTTTTGTATTTGCATTTATCTTTTATAGTTTAAAAGTTGGGTTCAAAGATCCATTGGACTCAATGCATCGATTTTACTCATTCACGAACTTAAACTCATTGGTAATGTTTAGAATACGTCACTAAAATTTCAGCTCGTTATCTCATTTTTGTTTTTGAGCTATCGTTATGACGGACGAGTGGACACCCGGAATTGGACTAATTAGGTGTTTCTATGAACCCCTATACCAAAATTTTGCTTGTGCGGTCAATATTAGGTAGCGTTACAAAATTTAGACTAAAATTAATATACTCTGACATATTACGTATAAATGGTTCTTTATAGCAAATCTGAACACTGCAAACTGTTTTCATTGATACATTCTGTGTTACAATAAATCGTATATATATGTATGTAATATATTAACAAGAGATTTTATACATAAATAGAGAAAGCGTATATAGAAATCGTTTTCTCATATAAAGCAATTAGTATCGTTCAAGAACATACATTCTCCCTTTGGCACCCCCACACACAAACACAATCAACTACCACCATATAATAATATAATACTATGCATATAATAATAATACTTTAACTAGATATTAAACTACCTATATTTTAAGGATTGTCTGTTAATTTTTTTATTTTTTTCTGTAAAAACACACAAGTATTTTTGAGTAGTATAAAAATTGAACAAATAAAAATTTATTATATATTTTATTTTTATGAATGTTTAGAAATGCCGCCGTGTGTTTAAGAATGTCCTTGTAGTAGCTTTCTACCTTCAGTCCACTTTTGGTTTCAGTCAAATAACAATGTGCTATATCGAAAGTATGCATGAAGATGGTACTTGCATATGGTAAAAATCTGTTCTAATCAGGTAAAGAATACTCGCATTGCGAACCTGACATTAAACATTTTATTGTACTTTCAATCTAATTTTCAATATAAACATTATTCGTGAGTAACACAGCTTTATAACTAAACATATTTCCCATTAAACTCTCTAGCTCAACTATAAGGGATACGCAATGATATTTTGGTAAAAGCTGGGATAGTATGACTCTCCTAAAATACACTTCTTTGACACTAACTTAATCTACATACAAATTTTTAGATCAATTTGGAAGAATTTATCTATCTACATTTTTATCTATCTACACTTGTTCGTCACAGTTCCGTCTCAGTGATTCAGTGCGGCTTCAGTCACAGTATTGTCGTTTTTAAATTCGCCATCAACGATTATTTTACAATCTGAGGGATGACATTTTTTGTTGAGTCTTAGTGTGGGGATACACAAATAATTGAAGGAATGAGGATAAAATGAATACTGAACTGTGTAAATAGGGCCAATTAGTTTGACTGAGTCTGACCAGTGATTGGACTGTGACGTGCTGCTATTAGTATTGAATACAAACAAATTGACTTCTTGGTAGAAACCGGTTTTTACGAAGTAGAGAATTGTTTATAAATATAAATAACATTAAATTAGAATGTTTCAAGAAGCATCCATCAATCAAGTTAGGGCAACCTAGTCTATGTAATATAAAATTTTCATCATATAAATATCTATAATCTATACCATACTCTGTATGTAATTCAGCACCACTTTGCCTTGTTCTGCCTTAATTTCATCTTCTACATAGAATTATCAATATAATATTATTACACTCTTAACACATCTTTATTAATAAAATTATATACTAACAGGGTGTTTGATAACAAATGCGAAAAAATGGGTGATACAATTTTTTAGTCGTTTTTTGTTAGTATAAATATTAAGTTAACGAGTTAACAAATAATATTTTTTTAAATCGAAAATTAGACATTATTAAAATTGGATTTATTTACTTGACCTTATTTATGGACATTATTTTGTTTATTTATTTGAACAGATTTGGTTATAAAAGGTAAATAGAGGTTTTTTGGATTAGAGTGATGGAAGCATGGCAGTCTAAGCCGCTGATCGTAGAGACCTGAAACTTGGAGCGTGTGTTCTTTGTATGACAAAGGCATCCGATAAGAATTCTACCTCTAACGGGGTAAAAAATGAGTAAATAAGCTACTTCAAATTTTGCATAAATTTTCTTTCACAGAATTGATGGAAGACGTGTTTCGCATTTTGTTGAAACTCACCGCCTAACGGGGTTTAAAAGGGGTAGAAAGTTATACCCTATTTGTATCCTGTATAATCGTTCGTCGAAAAAGCAACAAAACGAAATTAACAATTACACTAAATATTATTATATATTTTGTACTTTTGCGGTAGCGAAGCGGCGATTACCAACTAGTAAAAGAAAATAGTCTACGCTTTTGTCTCTTGAATAAATCAAGGTAGTGATTATAAATTAAATAAATGAACGTAAGCTGTATTTTTATGATTATTAAAAAAACAAGTTGACTAATATTTTTGCATATTTTATGGTTCAATTGTATTCATTGTAGGGAATGCCTTCACCTTTACGTTTTACGTTGTCATCAACGCGGTACTACCTGTGCATTGGCCGTCATACGAATAGAAAGTCTCAAATTGTAAGTATTTAGTCCATATATCCCCGTAAATTTTGTATAAATAAAAACAACTATATTTAAATTCTTATCTGTATGACGTTCAATTTTGTAGGCTCGTAGCGGACACGGTCTCGAGCCTCTGTTGAACTGGTAAGAAACGGGCAGTATATGTTATCAATAATATAGATAACCTCAAAAAATAAAAATGATATACATATATTCTTTTATTGAATTTGCATGATATTAAACTTTGAACTGCAGTATCAATTTCTACAAGCTTATTAAGCCACCTTACACAATTTTTGAATTTCTATCAATACACACACACACACATATATATATATATATATATATATATATATATATATATATATATATATATATATATATATATATATATATATGAGATAACTTATTGTTTGAAAGCTATATCAAATAAACAATAAAGCATGAAATATTAGCATATAATTAGTGTATTAAACAGTAATAATTATTAATTATAATTATATACGTTATTGTTTATTTAATAATTATTATATATTCATTATTGTGTTTCTTTGATCAAGAAGGCATATGATAGAAAGATATGTTAATTTGCCTTCAGCATTGAAGAAAGAGAAACATTAAAATGGAATATATGACTGTGAGCGCATATTATTTAGACTATAATAAGATAATAATCAATTAAAATTTTTGTTTATATAATTGATTTCTTATGGAAAATACCTGGATAAAAAAAATGGTAAAAGATTAAATATTTTCTTTGCTTTATGCTGATTTTTGTGTTTATTCACTCTGTACGAAAAATTTTGAAAAAAAAAAACGAATATGCTATCATTAATCAAAAATCACAGGAGGAGGTCATGAAATGGAAGATTAAATTCAATAGTGATTTTGATTCAATATTTTTCATTAGGTTAATTGTAGCGTCTTTATTTCACGAATAAAGACACTGTGGTTCACAAGAAAAATTGAAAAATATAAACTTAAATCGATTAAAGTTACCGACAATTTGATCGCAGGTTTTTGGACAGTTTCCGCTTAAGTACAATGAAATAACCCGAACAAACGACTAAGCCATAGATAAAATCAAAATTTCGAATCAATCAATCGAGTTCTTAGTATTAATATTTTGGAACTTATATTATTCCACATTATTAGATTAAATCTATATTTTTAGAGAAATATATTTATATTTAGTTGCAACCAAATATAGTTTGCTATCTTTGTTATAAATTTTCATTCAATTTGATTGAATTATAATGCAAATAAGTTGAGTTTTATGCTTTATTAATATTGATGGAATTTTTCTATTGTTCTGTAGATTTAAAAAAAAAATAATTTTTGTAGTACCTATACATAGCTTTTAAAATATACAATCGTAACTATATATAAGAAAGATCCTTCACAGCAGTAATAATGATCCGAAGTTTAAGTATGTTATATAGTTAACAAAACACATTGTTATATAAAGGAAGTTTATTAATTAAGGTTATTTAGTGTATTTTTAATTAATAATTAATCTCTTAATTGATCGGCAAGGTACCCAAATATAGTTTTATATAATAATATGTTTCGTTAATTATACCATACTAAAAATTTGGATCATTATTTACAAATTTATTTTTTCTAAAACTGTTGAGGGACCTTCCTTAAGGTTGAATATATTGTATGTGTGTGACAATAATGCCATCTTATGGTATATACCTACTACATTTCAAAATCAAAGGGTTGATCGTATGACAAAACCAATTGTGAAGATATAAATTAAAATGAATTGCACTTGGATTTAAATAATAATACAATTATATTAACATAAATTAATATATGATATTTTATGTAAATTATATATTATTTAATTACTAATGTTTTTCTTTAAAGTGCTTTTATAGTTTCATTTATAGATCATCACTGTCTTCTGCATATTATAGTGATAATGAATGGATTTTTTTCGAAAACAAAAATAAGTGAAGAAAAAGAAATCCATTTATCTGCGTTATATGGCGCGAAAGATGATAAATTTAGGGAAAATAAAGGTGCTTAAATGTCTTGTTGTATTTCAGTTGGAACTATAATAAAGTCATTCATAACAATAGGTGAGTGGAACGTTTGAAATTAGCGAATTGACCACAATGTAGATATTTAAATGTATAAAGCTCATGAATTTTATCTATATAAGTTCTTTGATTAACAAAACTAATGATATCTTGCTTAAAATTAAAGGACAAATTTCTCTACATGACACTCGCCTGTCATTTTGCCGTTAGCCTTGGATACCTGGAGAATGTCCGGAAAGGAAAATATCTATATATCTGGGATTTTGAATTTAGCTACAAATATGTATGTGGTACATAATTAGCTAACAAAAAAAAGAAATTTGTACTTAGCAATGTATTATGGGCTATTTGACAACATTAAGAATATACTACAAAATATGACAGCCTTGGTGACGTCACAAGCTAGTTGACTATAGAATATATTATATACTTATATTAAACAAGGATGTCATGGCAGATGATGTACTGTGTTGTTGTATTTATATAAATTGGCTTACTAGCGTGCTACGCCACACGTACCGCGTGACAAATGTCATTACAATAAACATTGATTTTTATTATTACTAGTGTCTGCTTATTATGTAATAAAGAATTAAGCTTAGATTAGAGTAGCTTATTACTGCTTATGTAATAAGCTACGTAAATGTAACTTAATTTTTATGAAATGAATTTAAAAAAATTAAAAACCAACCTTAATCTACACCAAAATTTGAATATTTCACTACTTCTAGTGTGTGTCTATGACTGACCACAATTTTCCCATACATACAACTAAAAATATATCATAATAAAAAAAAAAAAAATAGTACCGTTCAGTTTTGATTATAGATTATATGAATAATATTATAATATTCATATACTTGAATATACTTAGTTTGTATGTATATGAAATAATCATAATAGAATATTCAATTTTAGATTGTGTACAATTCAAATATATTGTGTATATCACAAAGTCCTGTTATTATAACTAACTATTCTAGTTGTAACATGTATATAAATAGCGTCATATGGTTATTGGGCGTTCCACGAATGTAATAAGTTATATAACTGACAAACACATAACCTCACTAAGTCGTTTTCTCACTAGTTAGTGTGTCGGTACTACTATCTACAATATATATTTATATATGTAACTATTGTATTGTGCTGCCACCAAACATACCCTCATTACATTATTATTACTAATAAAATATTTGTCTTCATGGAAATAATGTATACAAATGCATTCATATTTTATATAATATAAGATGTCCATGTATTTTTATTTTTAATATATTCATATAAGAAAACAAATGTACAATAAATGTAATATACTGATTTTTAAACATTAATAAACATTATTTCTAGGTGCTTAATTATATCATTGATTTTTCCAAGTAATAAAATTAACAGTGGATTTTGTAATTTTAGAATTAAAGAAAAAATATTACCAAAGTTCAAAGCTTCATGTTTGTCGTCATTTGTTTGCTTTTGCACCAAAATTTGAAAAAGTTTAAGCAGGCGTTCAGGAAGATAGCCCGCCAAGAAGACGAAGAACTGCTTTAAATGATGGCCAATGTTGAAGCTGTTTCAGATAGCGTTGCTGATGAACATAAAATGGAGAGATATAAAATGAAGAGCTTGTCGAAGAGTTTTTCTCGAAAAAACATTTTTAAATATAAAATCGAATTTTCTAATTTTGATTTTTACCTTAGAAATTTCAGCAAGCTCTCCGTTTTCTATTCAATATTGTGCATACCAAATATTCAAAGCCTTTGGATAAATATTGTTTCAGTTATTTGTGCGCAAAAATTGAAAAAAATACAATGTATATTTGTGTTAGCATAAATGTCCAACTGACAGTTCTTAAGGAGGAGTCATAATGGCGGATAGAAAAAAAAACGTAGGAATACCTGTATATTTAATATAATTATTAGAATAACGCAAGTTCTTAATTTAACTGTACAATAAATTATATTACCGACTAAATTAAAAAGCAATTAAATTCAAATAGTAAAGTATGAGTTAAATAATAACACATAGTAGTTCGTAGCCTTAAAACATTAATTCTAGACGAGATGTATAATAAAATTGATTTTCTATTCGATTATGTTAAATAAATTCTAGCATAAAATAATCAAAGCAAAGAAATGCTATGTTATAAAACATTCTAAATTTGAGATATGATTGTAAAAATTGTTTAATATCGAATGGAAATTCTGATTTTATTAACCGATTATTCTAAATTTTAAGTCGGGTCTCTTCCTCATTATCCATATAATTCCATAACCACACATATCAGATTTTTACAATTTTTTACCTATACTTTTTTTTACAATTATTCGCACAGTGTATACTTACTTTATGTGTACTGTAGTTTTTTGGTTTGGGAATGTCACTATAGCCCATAGTGCCCCAAAAGCAGGAATGAAAAAAAATGTTTATTGGGCACTATTGTTTATGGGACTAACAATTATTTCTTTAGCCGTAAAAAATAGAAGAAAAAGTCCGGACACTATTTCTGCACTGAAGTTTTCTAAACTAATTCATTGAAAATTAAGGATATTATTTTATAGAAATTAGCCCAGGCCTTTATTTTTCTAAGTATTTGTTTTTCGATGAAAAAATCGTAATTGAACCTCACGGTGTCGGTATACATTATACAGACTTAGGTTCGCAGATTCTTTGCGTCCTCTAGCTATCTTTTTTTATAATCCGACAAGAACGAAACATCTTTAAATTCAGAATTTAAAGAATCTGTTAATGATTAAAAAAAAAAAAAAACCATTTGTGTGCCAAATTCCATTCAAATATGTTCAGCCGTTTTTGCGTGATTAACTAACAAACATGCCAACAAACACAAACTGCAGTTTCATTTATAATATTATATTGGATTGCAAGAAAAATGAGTTAGTAATACATGGGAAACTGTACGAAGTAAAGAGAAGTGGACCTCCGGTAATCCGATCCCTGTCTACTTGTACCTCAGAGTATAACATATACATAGAATCTTATTATTGGATATGAAATTTGTCTGATTACAAGGTACTCTTTTTGAAAACAATTTCCGACTATTGGGGGTCTTAGACTGTACTTAATAATCCGATTTATTAGATAGTTCGTATTAACTGCCTTGTAAAATGTTTGTCGGATTACCGACAGTCCACTATACAAGTTTTTGTATGCAGGCAAATAGTATTTAGTTATTTGATACTCTCGATAATTCAAATCTCTTGATAATTTGAAAAATATTCGATAAATTGCAAAAAATCAAATTGTTCCTTCATCATTTCGAAAGTTGAAGAAATAAACGAATAAGTAAAAACAATAATGTTTTTGTTTTATAACTACGGATTCGTATATACAAAAATAAAAGTTGATGCCAGAGTCAAATAAAATAAAGTATTTTTGTGAACAAAAAGAATATTGAAAAGTAATAATATTAATAAATTTTATGGAAATTTAATATAAAAATGATAATATCTGCCTATAATTGACAACACGAATAGCAGACAAACAGATCGAATGCACACACACAGATGTTACAAATATTATCAATAAAGTAAAAGAAAAATTATCACTAAACCTATAATAAACGATAAAACTTCTCTCTTTGTTCCACGATTATATATCTTCCATATCTATAAGTTGATATTTTGTTTGTGTGTGAAAATGAACTGAAAACGTTTATAGTTTTTCACTTTCGTATTTACAATGTACTACTTCTATATAGAAGCTTTTAATTCCATTTTAATTTGGTTTTAATTTTTTTAATTTACCATGAATTTAGCAAAGTTTGTCATTTTTTAAATCAAAAAAGAAAAAAAAAAAATTAAATTTTTGAAAAGTTGAATGCCCGCGCCTTGCTCTCTTCCATTTCACCCAATTTGAATGTTTAATAGATCAAATGAAAGGTTTTGAATCACTTAGTGATCTTAGGATCCAAAACCCTCTATCTTCATTAGAAGGCGATATTTGGATACTAAACTATACTTATGAAACACTTAAAAAGCTCCATAAGAAATGCATACTATATAATTTGTCCTAAGAACACTCAGTGACTCAATAACGATTATTTGATATATTAAACACTCAAATTGGATGAGTGAGATTTTTCTGAATAATTTAAAATATTTTTTTACTTTTAGTGCATTTTTAAACACTAAAAATTCTTTATGCCCTCTAGAGATGAACTTTTTTCTTTTCAAATTAATATGGGACCACTTTGGAGCACAGAATAATCAAGTGTCAAAATAATAATTTTTTTTTTATAAATTTGTTATAGAATTATTTATCAAATAATTAATCGTTCGAGATTTTTCTAAGCTTAAGATTTCAAGTAGTTAATTTTATTGAATAACACTTATTCGGAAACAAAATCATAAATAAATAGATTTTTAATTTTAATACAATTTAGACCAGGGCCGTATTTAAGTTTAAATAAGAAAATTGGAATAAAATTTACCCATCTATGTAGACAAATACTCGATAGGGAATGATCGGGTACAAAGGAATATCATCAGTACACTTATATGAGTGTCATATATGATGATTTGTGAAAAAGTTTTTCCAATCGTATTTATAAAACTGTTATTTTGGTGTGGAAAATGAATTGAAAGCGTACTAGTTTACTTTAATATCTTCTTTTTAATCTGTCGAAAATATATATATAAATGAAACTTATTGTTACATAATAGTATATACCGATTGTCCACCGAATTATGTTCCATGTGACCAAAAATCTGAATTGAATATTCAAGTACATTTATATAAAATATACACATATGTACATAAAAAACTGCGTTCATAGATAATCAGGGTCGATAATTTTTGAAACCAAAAAAAATTATAGTAGGATCAAACCCATTGTAAACGGAAAATAATATAACAAAAATGAAAGGAAAAATAATTTACTGGCGATCTGAGGTCTGGAAGTGGATGGAGCTGAGTTTTAAAAAGGTAACGAAAGGTAAGGTTCACGAAAAACGATGAAAAATGAACTTTTTATGTTTCAAATACACTGTTTGTCATATAGAAAATGATTCGGTGAACAAAGTGTATATTTATATTACATTATAGTGATGATATATAAAATGTGTATGTATAACCCAAGTGTTATAATACTACAGTCAGCCCAGTATTGTCAGTAGAAACGTTTACTTATAACACACACTGAGGGTTTCATAACGCAACGGTATTATTGAATTATGTGTTCTCATCTTCTAGTTTTATGCCGATTCTATATGCTTATGGTATTGACTTAATCGAAAAGCGAACATAATAAATTATCGAATCGTTTAACAAATATTTTTATTTTCATTCTATATGCAATAATGTAATGAAGAAGATGGCAATAAAAATAAATTTATGAACAATTCTACCTATGCATAATTCTCAAGACTGTTTTTTTTTTGTTTGTATGTAATTCAAAAATTGGAAATGGTAGCATTTATAATCTAAAAATTGTGCAGATTATTCCATTCTTATGTTAGATCTTAGATGTAGTCTAGTAGAACCAAAGAATGCCAACACCCATAGAAGCTCAAAAGTGCAATTTTTTTATATTATTAAAACTTAAGTACTTATCCTGATCACCAGTTGGATATAGCTATTCAATGTCGGTATTTTATGTGATTGCCAGTAGTGACCAAGGGATGGCTATAGCTGTTCAGTATCGGTAAAGAAAGGGCATCCATAACCTTTGATAAAACGAATGCAATAATGAATTTGAAAGTACCCTATTGATTTGTATATTTTACAAATCAATAGGGTACTTTCAGTAGTGAAAAATAAAATATAGAATTTGAAAAAATTTAATATTTATGTATAAATATTCTGAATATGAGTTATAAAAGCCAGTTCAGTCTAGGTTATATCGAGATAGTCGAGACGAAAAAACATGACATACTCACACACAGACATCTTTTAAAAACATTGGATTTGGGTTCTATAGACTTTGAAACGTAGATATGTCAAAGCTCGGCTTCAATACAATAACTTCCCCTTGTATTATTGAGTTTCCCATTACGAAAAATTACGAGCAAACACAACTATATGTCACTATTTTTATCACTTGTTTTTCAAATAGAATGTAATGCTTTAGAACTTAGTAAATAATATATAAAAATTTAAAGCGAAATAAGTATAAATAATTTTATCTAATTGTATCGATGAAGTTGTTGTGTTATACGTTTCATATATAATGATTTCCGACTGACTGAGATAGAAGATAAATGATGTGCTGAAAATAATACCTCAAATATAGTGTAAAGCGTAAAAAAAAATACGAAAACCTTTTCATAACCTCGAAAATCGACCAATTCTATTCAACTTAAATTGCTGCAATATATATCTGGTGTGAGATATTAAAGTATTGTAGAAGAAACTGTTCAACAGTATTGTATTCAGACCAAATTTATTTTGAATTGTTGACGTTTTGCACTTAATTATATATATTATGAAAGATATATGTTGTGGAAAATCTTTATAAAGTCTTTATATAGTTTGATTATTGAATAGTTTATAATTTCTAATTTTTCTTTGCTCTTATTTGTAACTTAAACAACAATTATAGGTACGAGTGAAATTGAGTAACCTGGGAAAAACTTTGCTTCATGTCGACGAAGCTACGTTGAATTATTTCATACCAAGTTGAATCATCAGCTTGGTGGGAAAACAACATTGCTACTCTCGACAACTGTTTTTGCACGCTTTCGTAATGTCGTTTACATTTTTGCTGTTTTAGTTTGGATTTTAAATAAGAGAAGGAATAAAAATGTTGCCTATTCGACAACATTCTCTACTTTTATTCGAGATTTTGTTGAGATTGGTTTAGCCATGTCGGAGGTTAGCACCATACACAGTTAAACGCCGCACTACCAATTTTGCACAAGGGGAATAAAGTGAAAAAATGGGTCATAATCATATTACCCCAGTTTCGTATGAAACAAGTGTTAAACTAAACGAAAGTGTTAAACTAATACATATTATTATTATAATTGTATAGACTGGATATTTATAGTATTTTATGAATGCTAATTAAAAATAAACGAAATAATGAAATTCAATCATATGTTGAATATCTAAACAATTAACTCTGTTAGTTGTAATCATCACTTGTTTTTTATTCAAGTTTGTAGCCAAATATGTGAAAACAAATGACTCATTTTACTCTCAATTTACACCGCACACTCTTATATATAATAAAAATGTTTCCCAAAATAATAAAATGTTCGTTTTCGGCATTCAACATCGTAAAAATTTTGTAGGATAATCATAATATAGACATTTAAAATAATAAAATAGAATGTAATAAAATTTTAAAAAGGACCCACTACTTATTACAATAATTTTAGAGTAAATATTATAATAATAATAAGTAATATAATATATTGTTGTAATCCCTGTCCTGTTTAATATCAACCATCTGTTACAAGCATATTCTGATGAGAGAAAAGCTGCTATTGTATGTAGCCGAGTGTTAGTTGTAGGCGAATGGTATGAGTTTTGGAAATTTTCTACAAAGAAAAGAAGAACTGTGTGCTTGCTCATGGTTGAATTTATATATATATATGTGTATTAGAAGAGGAAGGCCATGAATACTACAAGCCGTGGTGAATATTACGATTGGGGCTACCAAGAAGCATTATATTTGATTATATATACATAGTTCAATTAGTTTACTTATTTATCTGACCTGCTGTCAAAGAGACAGTTAGGTAAAAGTAAAGAGTATATTACGATGGGAACTGTAACCAAGTCCCTTGTACCTAGAACTTATGGTCCTCAGTACCCTCTTTCAGAACACTTTATCACCTGAAGCCACAGATGCCTTCTAGCACAACGTGAAAATTATAATGTGATTATTAATAATTTCTGGTAAATGTGTCGCATTACTATAGATCTATAGTTCTGCACGTCTGAAGATGTCCAATTTTTCCCAGAAGCGTATTCTTTCGAGCACCATCTTACTTTAAAAAATTTACGAATCAAATTTATATAAAAACGAAGATAATATTAGGTAGCATTACAAACTTTAGACTTAAATTAAGATACTCGCATATTATGTATTATATCAACAACAACAAAATTGCAACGAGTTGTAAAAATATTTCTATAGAAAAAAAATCCCGTTTTACAATGTTGGCTTTCGAGAAAATTAGAACTTTCTATCAGTTCCTTCAAATTTATGAGCAATGATGATATTGGGTAACACCTTTGTATACTCATCAACAATGAGTAACAAGCACAACGAACGAAGTAAGTAAGTATAACGAATCGAACGTATTCTGTCGTTTTACGTTGTTCACGACACTGTTGTTCGCACGGTACGGTACGTCGACGAGACCAAGCCCTTATATTTCCACGATGATGATATTCTTTATACTATATTACTTTATTACTCTGTAATAGCTACATAAATACAGGCGGTCGGTCGAATGTTGAAAATCTTCCACTTTCTTTTTTTTCACCATACTTCCTTCTACTGCCTGAACCATACATTTCATTAACATTATACTATGAATAAACTTTACTAAATTCAAGCACAAGAAGGTATTTTAGGATTGAAAATTTCGAAACTTGTTGTTGTTACTTTCGCCTAATATTAAATGTCATCAAATTCATCTTAAAACTGGTACTAGTAAAGAGGAGTTTGGGGGTTTTATTACAATATTCAGGAACAAGGAGTTATTTTAAAAGATTGCAAAACTTTTTTCCAGGTTTTTAGGTAAAGGAAAAAGTTGTTACTTCGGTCTAATATTACTTGGTATTAAATTCGTCTTAATTTTAAAACTGGTACAGGTAAAGAAGGGTTTGGTGGAATAAAAACTATAATCAGGAGATATTTTAGGAGATATTTTATAGTTAAAATATTGCTAAACTTTACCCTATAAGTAAGGAATTGAATATTGAATACAATAAAAAAGAATGCTGTTCTGTGACAGAAATTAGGGTTGTCAAAAATATGGCTTAGATTTAAACCGGACTGCCAATAAAACGAGATAACCAAAATCCTATCCCTTGTTTCTTTTTACAATATTTCTTCAATCCGAATTACAATAGGACTGTAATTATTGCCGTATTTTCTTCCGCACAGGCATGATAAAATTGTCCATAATGTTTGTTTAATTAAAAACAAAGAATCTCTTCTGTGACTGTGAATAATTTTATTATTTGACAGCTATTTTTGACAATATATTGTTATTAATATATTGTTTATCATACATGTGTGGATCAGTATTTAATAAATTCATTATGGTATGAACGTAACGTATTCAGAGTAATAAGTAAACGCGCAAGAAACGATGAAACTGTGTTAGTACCAAATAGTCGATGTTTGATAGTCTTACTACAGAGCTTAAAAAGCTATACTCGTATTGAATTATTAATATTATATTAAATTGTTGGCAACAGCCTGCCAATAAACTGCATACGTCATTTCAAATTATATATATATATATATATATATATATATATATATATATATATATATATATATATATATATATATATATATATATATATATATATATATATATATATATATATATATATTTAATGTATATAGTCAGTTAATATCCTTAAATCATTATTTTATTTTCTTGAATCAATATCCTCTCAATTAAGTTCCTTCAATTATTTATAATTAATACAACAACGTCACATCACTTTATTTAACAATATCAAAGTGGTAATTTTTGATTTATGTAAAATTGATATTAAATAATAATTTTTATAAGATAAAAGAATACTAAATTTGATTTATTTTCTTTGTAAAAATTAATTGAGAATTATGACACTTCAAATAATTTTAAACTAAAGGACTACGATAATAAAACATGGCCTTCGAAAAAATTACCTTAAAAATAAAAAATAATGTTTCCTTGTGACCAATTACCTTTCTCAGCCGACTCAAACCAATCAATTTTTTAACGACGAATAAGATGGGCACCGACTTCGAAAGATAATTTGTCACAAGGAAAATTTTAAAATATTTTTTACTTTTTAGTTCATTTTTTTTTATAATTTTTAATTTTTTACTTTTGAGTGTTGTATGCAACCACGAAGACTTTTTCATTTGGATGAAATTCAATTATTAAAAATTGTTTTTTACCTTGTCACTTCTTACGTACATTAGATCTGGACTAAATTGATTTGGACCATACGGGAAGCACGGACTTTCAAATAAAAAGTTTAGAGGTAACAAACATTTAAAAAAAATACAGTCGAGTTTGGAACCGCCATCTTCTTTTGAAGTCGGTTAAAAATAAGAATATACTCAAAGAGTTAAGGCATAACGTCACTACGCGATTCTTCATGTTGGATTCTTTGCATTTGAAACAGCACAATTTTAGATGTTACACAAGTCTGAAAATCAATGAAAGTGAATGTCTCAATTTACTAGACTCGCTTTAAAGCTCGTTCGAATATTTATTTAGCTTTTTTTAGGTGAAAATATGTCATGCAAATTTGGTGTCTTAGTCTTAGGGACCTCGAAGCGATAAGTAGATTAAAATCAGTGTATGGTATTAATTGCTGTTACAAAAAGCCGTATAAAGCTTATTAGGTCACACATAATAAAAAAATTGATTACTCATAACTAACTTATAAAAATAGTAAACTGTCCAACAGTGACCCAATTTTTACTTGAATCGATATAACTTTCGAAATTGGATAAACAATATTTTAAAAAACATACTTATTGCAAACCTTGTAGTTTTAACTTGCAATTTGTGTATACAATGGGACACTACTTATTTACTGTTGTAAGATAATTGTATTGTTTTTAACCCATTACGATCAAATAGCATCCAGTGAACCCCAGCCAAACTTTGGGGCTATTATTTCAATATAAAAATACTTTTTTTCAAAATTTATTAAATTTCTAATTTTTTCTTGAAAATATAATGTTTTCCATGTAAAATGGATTTTTTTTTTCTTTTCAAATATTGCAAAAATTAAAATTTACACGAATTTTTGTATAAAAATAATTTTGCATTTTTTGAGTTTGTTTGCCTATTATTTTGGAGTTATTTCAATATCTAAAAAAAAGAGCAATGGATTATTTAAAGAGAATATTAAATTAAAGTTTGACAGATGATTTCAGTTAATAAATGAAATAAGCCGCGAATAGGAACTGTTATTGTTTGTGGGGTCTACTGGACCCCATAAAACACTTACGTTATGAGGTGTGACTGCAACGAGTTAAAGCCGCGAGAATAGTTTACTGTGTACCGGATAGTGGATACAGTGAGCCACGGGATAAATAAAATTGAATACATTCATTATCTAAGCTCTTTTAAAACACCTCAGTAGGAAAACGTGATTGTTCACTAGTCCAAAAATTTGAGATCTTCTCCCCCTCCAAAAGCTCATTTATTTACACTATTTTCTTGTTAAATCATAAAATAGAACTGTACAATTCTTCAAATTGACGATTGACACATTAAACGCTAGTGAAACCTTAATCTAAATTGATATTAGAATTCTCAATCATTTTGCATCTTATTTTCTCCACAACTTGAATAAGGGTGTTACCATTTTGTGGGAATTACGTAAAACAGTGGTTCTTTGCACTTCTTGTTCATGGTTCGCTGTTGGACTTGAGCCATTGATTATTTTATGGTTAAAAATCTCAGCTGTTTTTTATTTGGCTTGGTTACATATCTCTAATTTTTAACATAAATTACTGTTAGCAAGTGAAGATAACAACTAACAAAGGTCGTTGTTTAGATACTCGACATATGATTCAATATAATTGTTTGGACTATTTTTAATTAGCATTCATAAAATACTATAAATATTCAGTCTATGCAGTCTAAAATTTGGGTCAAGAATCCATTTGACTCAATGGACCGATTTGGTCATTCACGAACTCAAACTCACTTTTTATCTTAAGAACCACGTCACCAAAAATTCAGTTCGTTATCGCTTTTTGTTTTTGAGTTTTTTTTCAGACGAACGAACGGAGGAACTGTCGGAAATGGACTACTTAGATGTTTCTAAGAACACCTATACCAAAATTATATTTGTAGGATCAATATTATGTAGCCTTACAAACTTTAAACTAAAATTCATAGGCTCTTACATATTATGAATGCCGAGTATAAATAATAATTTGATATAACGATTGTATTGTACCTATGCGTAAAAAGAATAATTTAATTTTAAAACTACATTTCTTATTTATATTGAAAATCATTATTTTACAAAACAATAAAACACAATGAAATTAAATAATTAAGCATAATAAAGTTATTATTTTTATTTTTATTTTTTTGTTTGTTTTCATACGAGAGAATGTTAAGCATTTATTATTATTATTATTATTGTTACCATTTATATAAAGAATGAAACAACACCAACAATGAGACAGTACATGTTAGAAATGAGAGAACTAGAAGAAGGAGAGAAAAAAAGGCGAATTCAACTACTACCATTATTGCTCCAAGTAGAAATAGGGGAATAAATGCTGTTTTAGGTATAAGTTAAAACCATATTATTATATCATATATATATATATATCGTCATATAGTCGTATACGGACGGGACGGTATTAAAAGTTGGAGCAAATCTGTCATGAACAGAAATTGAATATATATATATATATATATATATATATATATATATATATATATATATATATATATATATATATATATATATATATATATATATATATATATATAAATATATATATATTTGTATAAAACATATGAAATAAAATAAATGATTATATTTGCTATAGTGTGGAGATACAAGAAGGTTTTTCATATGGTATGGTGAAAGTTAGACTAAGGAGATTCAAAAATACAGAAAAACCTTAGCGATAATCACTAGTAAGAACCATAAAAGCATAATTACTATAAATATTATAAATATTTCGATTGAAATTCAATTTTTGTGTATTCAAAAAAAATATAGTACTAACCCTGGCCACCAATTGACTATAGTTGTTTAATGTTGGTATTTAAACTGATTATCACTAGAGAGCTTTAGCTGTTTAATGTCGGCAAATAATGGGCATCTACATTCTTTGATCAAACTACAATAATGAATTAGAAAACTCAATATCAGTGAATTGTTATGTGTATAAATCTTTACATGTGATTTTACTTTCATTGATGAATTAACTGGCACCTATAGATTTTTAAAAATAATGATAAATCACGTAATTTAAATTTCTTATTGCATGCGTCTTATAAAAGATTACAGATGTCCATTATTTGCCAATATTCGACTGCTATAGCCATCTCTTGGTCACTACTGATAATGACATTAAATACCGACATTAAACAGCTATCGCGATTTGGTGGTCAGGATAAATACTAAATATTTTTGAATACACAAAAATTGGACTTACGAGCTTCTCTGCCCGTTTGTATTCTTTGATGATATCCATAGTTAAAGGTCAAAATTTAGTTGGGATCCCTAAGTATTCGACATTTTATAATCGATTAAAGATCGGTTACAACTTCAAAAATACTATGAGAAAAAAAAAATTTCAAAAATAAACTTTACTTTTTTGAGGTTTGAGATTTGTATGATTTGAATAATACAAATGGTCTAGATACGATCCGCAAGGTCCACATGACGATCTTCCCTATGAGGATAATTAAAATCAATAATTTGTGTATTATAACAAATATTATATATTGTATTATAACGAAGGGTATTTTTTTAAAGTTTTTATACGCTTCACAAAAACTAGCTTGACCGATTTTGCTGAAAAGTCATTCAGTCTAAATTATATAATTACGTGAAAGTAGTTCTACGTCGATATCATTTTTTTTTCTCGAAATAATTTGGATTCTAGTCACTTTGAATCGTAGATATGTCAAAATTCGGCCTCAATACAAGAACTTCCCATTGGGAAGATAAATATTGTTGTATTATTGCGTTTGTCTTACCAATTTGTTTTTAACATCGAATATAATATCTTTTAAATATTGTATAAAAATGTAAAGCAAAATAAATATAAATAATTTTATCGGCTTGACCGATTTTGCTAAAAAGTCATTCAGTCTAAGTGATATATTTACGCATCGAATACAAGTAGTTGTACGTTGATATCATTATTTGTTCTAGGCATAATCGAAACGAAAATTTTGGTCAGGAATTACGCATAAAATTTTTTTGAATACAAAAAAATTATTCTCATGAGCTTTTTTGTACGCTATAGTGAGTTTAACTGTACCATATTTATTCTATTACATACTGACTTTTAGTTATACTAACAACGTTTAGTTTAAGCAAACATATATTTGGTATAGATGGGTACGGTTATGTACCATGCATATAATGTTATATAATATATGAATTGCGAAAACCACCTTTTTAAATACTTTTGCGGGTAGATATATATATACGTACATTAATGTATACGTTTAAGGGTTGTACATTTATATTCGAACAATTCTAGGATTACTATTTAATGGAACCAGATACTATGCAAAGCTTGCAGAGCAAAGTTTTCAGCATTGAATATGCTCAAAATTAGATGGTATTTATGTGCTGCAAAATTAAATTAGACGCTCAGATTTTTATTTACGATAATTGAGTCAATTTGATGAACTGCTGCCGTGGAATCACGCTGGTATTAAGCTGGCATAAAGCACCTAATAATTCTGACATTACATTACAAAAGTTATTGTTTTCACGTTGATATGCAAGCGTCTCGGCAGCTGAGCATCATAATGACTTAATTTTTCTTATTAAAAATTTGAGCATTTATTTTAATTTTGAGTGTATTTGAATTCAACTTTGAATACTTTCCTTTGCTAGTTTGCGTGAATAATATTGAAACCTAAACATTTTATAATCATCTTGTATCCAGTACACAGTGAAAAATTTTGGTTTAAATGACACAATTAAGGTATATAGCAATCTCAATTTTAATTACTTTCCAAGATAGCATTAGATCCAAGTATTCACTATTTATGTTAAATATGTTTAAAATTAAGTGGTTTTTAGGTGCTAAAAAAAAAAATGTCAAAAATACTAAAAAAAATCCATCCAACATGAATCACTGAAGATAAGTGTCAAGTTAGCATAAAGGACCTAATCTTAGTACTTACATTATATTTGTTATAGATTTTATTTCAGTATTGTTCTGTCACCATGATATATAACAGTGTATCATCATGACTTAATTTTCCTAATTTCCTAAATTTAAGAAGCTCATTTAATTTCGTGACACCTAAATTTGAGCATATTTAAATTCAATTTTGAATACTTTTATTATTTCATAATGTAACTGCTACTAGCTCTGCACTTTATTTTAGCAATGATTCTTGTTAACGAATCAGTATAGTAATTTTTAATGTAATGTTGATTAAATTGATTTATTGAATGAGATTTATCTAATTCTGATAATTACATTATATCATAAAAGTTATTTTTTTTCACATTTATCTGCCAGCAAGATTTCATTGCAGCTGTGTATTGACTTATTAAATTTTTAGAGTATCTAATTTAATTATGCACCTAATTTTTAAATACAATGTTAAATACTTTTGCTCTGCTAACTTGACTAGTATCATTTTTATAGCTACCATACATTGCAGCCCTGATATTTCTAGTGGTTTGGCTGTTGATATAATATTATAGTGACTTTACAGTTTCTTTTATATAATCTTTTATATATGATTTGAAGTTTTTTTTTTCTTTCCGTTTATTCGTATAAAGATGTTAGAGAAAAATATTTTAACTTTTATTATTAACTTTTTGAAATGTTGGGTTTATTTTTTTATATATATTTATAAAACTAGGAACTGATTTTATTAAGGGTTCTAATATTTCTAACAAGCATTATTTATGGTTAAATTCTTTATCAAAAGATCAGTCTTGTCTCAGGTGGATAATAACTAATTTCTTATGATGATATTTATATCCTGCATAGTACGTAGAAAGGACATCTTAATCGATTGATATACGCTACGAGTAACTTCGCGTTCTAGTAAATATAATTATTTGTTCACTAGGTTGAATGTATATTGTATAGCAAATATCAAGCAAAAATCACTGAATAATTACAAAAAATATGAACTAAAAAGTGATTCGCACCGATTACGAAAGGTCACAAGGAAACTATTTTTATAAGTTTTTAATTTGAAATTATTTTTTATAAGTTCATTTTTTTGAAGGCGGTTGTTTTTTGTTAAAAAATTTTTTACTTTTGAGTGTTGGTTTATATAACCAGAAAAATTTTTCATTTGAATTAAATCACTAAAAATTGTTCTTTCCCCTTTCTCCCCTTTGGGAAACCAGTTTCTAGTTTCCTTATCATGGTACCACTATTAGGATATCTTCTTTCCAACAAAAAAAGAAACATCAAAATCGGTTCATAACCGACGAAGTTATCCGCAAACACATTCGACATATGAGATAATGAGTTGAAATTTGGTTGGTGTGTATTTTAGACCTAAAACGTAAGATTAAGTTCATGTATGAGCGAAATTGATCCATTGAATCCATGACCCAACCTTTTAGCCATAAACAATTTAAACACAAAAAGTGTTTTTCTAAAACAAACAATTTTTGTTTAAAACAATTTTTCGTATAATTTTTGAAGTCCCCACAATTTAGCTATGAAATACATATAATAACAATACAGGTATTATTATACATGTATTTATAACTGTAGAGATTGGATATTTTGAGAATTTTATGAATGGTAATTAAAAATAATTTAAACAATGACACTTTAACATATGTCGAGTATCTAACCAATTTCCTCTTTTAGTTGTAATCTTCACTTGTTACTGAATATTATTTAATAATAATAATTGATATCAATCATGCAATTTTTCTTAAAAACAAAAAAAAATTTTACGATTTATAATACTTTTCTAATTAATTTTATTTAGTATTCAAGCTCCAAGATCAAGCTGTTTTCAAGGTGTCTTTTTTAAAAGTATTATTATTACTATATATTTAATTATATTTGTAATAAAATTATTTATTTATTTGAATAATATATTATATAGTATTAATAATTTAATAATAATAATTAATACAGTTTAAAATCAATTAATGGTGAACCACATATCATGGGTTGTAAATAAATTATTTAACTTTGTGTACTATAGTAGTTATTATATAAAGAGCTTTAACCGTCTATCTATAATCATAATTATAATTTATGCAAATTGTATTTATTGTAATCAAATGTGTCCCAAAATTCATCCATTGAATGAATGTGTTGACATATTTTATGTTTAGTCTAATTCGAATTTTAAACTTTATCGGTAAATGATTTTGTACAGAAAATCAACGATGAATTATAATTTCGTTCCATAATCAATTTATTTTAAGACTTTTAACGATTTTGTTCGAAATGCAATTTTACGCTCTTAAAATTGTTTTCTTGGATCTTTCTGAAGTTAAAAGTTGAAAAGACTCTGAGAAAACGATTGGGAATTGATGACGTATACTGTTTATTTTGTATAGGTGTGTATAGAATCAACTAATTAGTCCATTTCCGTAAGTCCGTCCGACTTTCATCAAGATAATTCAAAAACGAAAAGAAAAAGTAAACTGAAGTTTTGATGATGTATTCTTGACATAAAAAGTTAGCTTAAGTTCGTAAATAAGCAAAATCGTTTAATTGGATCTAATGTAGTATAACTTATAAACCATAAAAAATCGAAGAAAAATGTACAAACAAAAAATTTTTTGGAATTAAAACAACTTTAATTTTACACATTTTTTTCGTAAACTGTTTGGGTTCGTCACAATGTCAGCTCAATTTTAGCTAATAATCACATGTATTATTTACTACAAGACATATTATTATTATTTATGTATTTATAACGGTATGCACTGGATATTAAGAGTATTCAAAGAAAGCTGATGGATGTATAGCGAGTATCTAAATAATTAACTCTGTCAGTTGGTATCTTAAATTATTTTTAATTTAAAATTCGTATTTTGTATAAAAATTATTTATTGCGTAAATTTATTTTGGGACACCTTTTAATATAACATTTATATTTCTATTCATGATAAATGTTATATTATTTATGATTAGAAACCAAAAACCTAATCTTAATTTTGAGGTTTTTGTTATGATTGTCTGGAATAAATCTAACAAAGTTAAAAAACTTTGTTAGATTTTCAAATATAAATGAAAATGGTAAAATTACCCAGTAATATTGGTCTCTCTAACAATAGCAAAAAATTTCTGCAGTCATTGACTTAGTATGCCGGAAATACCTGGAAAATGATAACATAGGATAAGAAAATTAATAGTAAGATAATAAATGGAATCCTTGTAAAATCTCAAGTGACATGATTAGAAACTTTATAGGTCTCCAAATTGCCGTTTAATCTCAAGTATTATTATTAGATCTGGAAAAAAATAGGGTAATTTAACATTTGTCCTGTTTTTTCATTCAAAAAAAGTTTTATCTGTCATTTGAAAGCCTCGGCTAATTATTGGGTTTATATTATTAGTAATACATTAACTAAAAATAAATTTTATGATGGTCAGTCATGTCGAGCATGCCGAGTATCTAAACAATTTCATAACTGAGTGTCTAAACATATTGCAATTTCATAGGCTGAGTATCTTAACAATTAACTCTGTTAGTTGTCATCTTCAATTGTTATTATATCGAGAATTTTTCAGTTTTTGGTAAAGTCTGGATCCAAGCGTTAAATAGTTGTTTTATGAATATAGTTTTTTGGAAATCGGATAGAAAATTTGTTTTCGAATTTTCACAATTATTTTAAAGGTAAAATAAAGGTGGTTCAATTAAAGAGATAAAGAAATTGATGCATCTTCCCTATTAGGAGATACCTCGTAGCTAAAAGTAGTTAGATTTAGTGTCTTCTTCTTTAATTTTTGATTGTACAGGAAACCTTAAAAACTCGCCGAAAAGTTCAAAATTTATTTTTCGATGTTTATGGATTTTCTAGGTTAATTAAGACCTGAAAAATTCAAAAATAACATTTAATTTACAATCGGTCGACTAGATTTTGAGATATTGCATGAAATATATCCGCTAAATCGGCCTCTGGATCAGGTTTTTGGTAATATCTCAAAAACTACCCATCCAATCGTTAAATAGATGTTATTTTTGAAATCTACGGATCAAATTACTCTTATGAACATATTTCTTTTTCAAAATCGGATAAAATTTTTTTTTTTCGAATTTTGGCAATTTTTTAAGGGGTACCCCTTTGAAAAAATCGAGAAAATCGAAAAATTTTTTTTTATCATGACTTGGTTGAATATATGTAGTAAGGTAGATTGAGACCCGCTGATTTCAAAAATAATATCTATTTAACGATTGGATGTATAGTTTTTGAGATATCAGTAATAATCCAATCCAGACACCGATTTATCGGATGTATTTCATACAATATCTCAAAAACTAATCGACCGATCGTAAAATAAATATTATTTTTCAATTTTTTAGAACTGAATTATCTAAGGTAATCCATAAACAGGGAACAAAAAAATTTGAATTTTTCGTCGAATTTTTCTTATACCTACACAATCGCAAAAATTTTGGAAAATTAAAAAAAAAACTGCAAATCTGTTTTCTGATAAAAATTATTATTTAGAATTAAAAATTCACAACAATTCATTAATTTAAACACTAATTTTTAGTTATTATATTGCTTGCAATACAATTTTCAGCTTTAAGAAAGTGGTCGCTACGTAAAAAGGGTTTTTTACATAACACCCTCCTCCCCCGCGGCAAACGCAAACGAATCAGACTGACTGACAGCATAATATTTCTCTATATCATAAATTTGTTATAATAATATAAAACAATCAGCCTTTAGTTTGAATTTTTTTTGCCCCTTATCTCTTCAGCTAAAAACCATTGTTCGTATATTAGAGGAAAAAATTCTCGAACTACAATTTTTTGTTTTTAAATACCATTAGCTAATTTATTAAATTATTTTCTTATCTAATTAAATAATTCTCTATAAATTTTTACCTAAATTGATCTATTAAAGTTATTTTAGTGTAAAACGGCAATCAGAACCAATTTTCTTGATTCAACCTAATTTTTCAGCTTTTTTTGCATATCTCATGTTCAAACAAAAACAAAACACTTAGTATAATAAATTATATCATGATTGTGAGTGTGTTTATTACGAATGACAATGGGATGAGATGTTCAAGAATAAATTCTTATCTGTTTTAATTATTATTATTATTATTATTATTTAATTCGTTTTGAATAAGATTTTCTCATTTATGGTTGTATAATAGCAGAAAGATTCCGCACATTGAAAATAATAATTCAAATCTAATTAAGATTAAATTTAAATGTATTATTAGTATTATATGAAAAGATTCTTATAAGATTATAATAATTTATCTTTAATTACTTTTTATTAGTATAAATGTTTGCATTCTTCTGTTTTTGTTTGTTATATTTTATCTTGAATAATGTAGTTTGCCTATCTATAGTATCATACATTTTACGTAGAAAGGATTTTTTGAGTATAAGAGTAGCTAAAATATTGTTTTTTTTCTGGCTTCATCTACTTTCAGCTATATAGCCATTAACCAAAGGGGATTATTATTTTTATACAACAATAGTACACAATACTTCTAGGTGGTCACCCATCCAAATACTGACTGTGACTGATGTTGCTTAACTTTATTGATTGGTCAAGGTCTGTAATTACGTTACGTCAGTCCGGGATCAAACGAAAAATTTTTATTTAATTAAATCATTCTTACAATTTCAACTTAATAACTACAATTTTATAATTATTAATGAGAACTCACCAAATTAGCAACGAGTAACATCTCCTTAGACAATCATTACAACTAGCTAATTGTTATTGATGATGACTACTTTGTAGTCGAAATATACGTATTTATAAAATACAAAATAATTTGATCTAGGAAATTGGGGCAAAAAATCGAAATTTATTCGAAAAAGATCCTAGAGTTCTCATTAATAATTATAAAATTGTAGTTATTAAGTTGAAATTGTAAGAATGATTGAAGAAATTGAATTAGTAATTATTTTTATAAAAAAACAAAATATTTGTCATTAAATTTGAGAAATAAATCTTGTGAAATATTAAAATGAGAAATTGACTATGTCAAACATAGAAAATATCATCGACCTGATTCGTTAACCTCCTAAGTTCATTTTGGACTAAAATGTGTTTTTGTACAGACTATAAAGTTCATGGTATTATCTATCCTTTTGTATAGGAAAAACGGCGATATTCATTTACAGTCTTACCCGAAGAGTGTGAGAAATGTTGTACACGAAAAAATAAAAAAAATTGTATTTTGACAACGAAATATTGCTACGAAATTCTTAGTTTTGCACTGGTATTGTCCCCACACCCATATGCCAGCACGCTTCTCGTGTCAAATTTTTTCGTTATTTAGACAAATATTTCAGGTACACTGTTAAAAATGTTTGTAAAATTACAATCATTTTACTAAACAAAGGTTGAGTAAAATTACAAATCGATGTTTACCACTGCGAAATTATGAAACAATTCTAGTAATTTTTCAAAAAATGTCAGGAAAATTAGTAGGATGTGTTGTAATTTTACGATCTTGATGTAAAAATCCTACTTGTATTGTAATTTTACAAAAATGTTTGTCGAATTTTATGAAAAAAATTTTGGATTTACAAACATTGTTTGTAATTTGGTTTACTAGAAATTTTTGTAAAATCACAAAACAAAGTTGTAATAGAAATTGCAATGGGGTCATTGAAAATTTAGTAATTTTCTTTGTAATATTCAAATTTCGATTGTGAAATATATATTATGAATTGTAATTTTACCAAAAGTTATTATTTTTTTGATGTGTGTAGTAATTTTACAAGACTATTTGCTGAATGACTTTAAAAACGTCTTATATTTGCAAACACTTTTTATAATTTTATTTACCAGAATTTTTTTAGTATTCACGAACTAAAGTTGTAATAGGAATTACAATGACGACTTTCAAAATTTAATACTTTTTTTTTGTATTATTCAATTTTCGGTTGTACAGTTACTTTGTGAATTGTAATTTTATAGAAAATTTTTTATATTAACAAACGTTTTTCGTAATTTTATTTCCGTGAAGTAAAATTACAAAAAAAAATGTACAAAAAATTTATTTATTTATTACAATGGAGCCATTGAAAATTCTTTTCATAACAAAGAATTATCTAAAAATTTAAATTAACTTATGCAAAAATATTTCATAATGTAATTTAGATTTTTTTTTTTTCATGATCAATAATTTCGATTTGCTTAATCTTCGTTGAACTATTTAAATTCAATAAAATTTTTTAGGATCCCGACTTTGAGCGATTCAATAAAATCTGCAAATATTTAAAACTCATTTCAAATCCTCTATATTAAAAAAAACAATATTATTTTTTTTTTTTATAACAAATTTTTTACTAAAAAAAAAAATGGGACCTAAGTTGGTGGGCGTCTGTTGAATTCGACATATTTTGTTCCTAGAAATATTTATTTTAGAAAAATAACGTATTTTATTTAACTAGTTTTTAAATGTGAAAAACACATGTAAGGCACATTTGTGCAGCTAGAATAAAAAAGCTTGTATATGCTTGATTTTATGACCTTAGGTACTTGTTATATTATATTACGGTCTTAGTTAATAACATATAGATAACATATAGTAATGGGTTTTAACATTATAGTCAGCCTGCGCCTAAACTCTGTCAATAAGTAACGACACTTCTCTCGATACAATTCTTTTAAAATAAAGATTCTATTTGAATCACTCTATGTAGATAATAATATTAATTTTTCTCATTATTTATTAGCGATCCTATCCGTAACTTCCTACAGCGTCGGACAATTTCTCTAAACTTGTTATTGTTATATATAAACATAAATATAATATTTAAAAATTTTTCTGAACAGCTTTTCAAATATTTTATATTTGCATATTTTAAATTTAATTTTTCAACAATTTGTTCCTGAAAAAATAAACTAACAATTTGTATTTAATTTGATCTAACATGTATAAATATAAAAATCACAATTAATATTTTTAGTAAAATTTTTTATTCATAAACAATAATATGGAAAATCATTTCAATAATTAAAATCTTATCATTCAATTTTATTTAAATAATGTTATGAAAAAAAATTATTTATACATTGAGAAAACATTCAAATTGCATACTAGCCGCTAGCGGCTTTTCAAAGGGTTTATGTGTTTTAAGTCTGTTTATTTCTTTGTAATATCACGACGATGTCTCACTCACAAAGGGGCCAGCAGTATAGACTTTTAAACAAATACTGGACTAATGTATTGCGCACTATTCTGAATAGTGTTTGTTTGTGGTATCGTACAAAGTAATTGAATTCTTTTTGAAATAGTTCAAAGTGACCTTACGTTTTCATTAATTTATAATAAAAAGTGAAGATGAGATGATAAAAAATTGAAAGTTATGTGGTGATAGTTATTATAATCATACAACGACCAAAGATAAAATTTTCTACAATAAATTACAATAGATCAGGACTGAAGATATGAAATTATTGTTTCAACGATCGGCATCAAGTAAGTTTAAAAAATTTATTTTAATAATTTTTTAGATTTTGGCTTCTAATTTAGTTTTTTTAAAATGATGATCTTATTATTCATAATGGGGAATTATTGTATTTATTTTCTTTTACATGCATAAATGTTTATCATTTATTTAATTTTTGGTAAATAATTACATCGTGAAATGCTAACCACAACGAAAATTTTATAGTAAGCTTCGTAATTTAATATTTTAGTTATATTTTCAAATGTAGGATAATAAATTCAAATGATTATTATATATAATCTAATTTATTTAATGATTATATCAACGTTTATTGATTATCTGCCCTTGAAAAATTTATAATAATTTTCCCGGCTAAACAGACATTTTTTTTTATTAAATCCAGTAGTAGTTGATTATACGAATTATTCGAAGCTTCAATCGAATATTCATTCATTTATCAACATAAACAATGGACCCTACGTAGTGAAAGTAAGCATTGTTTCATGAAACGTACCACACGATTTTCAAGGAATTACATAAATATTAAAAAAATGAGCTTGATAAATATTAGGCTAATTCATTAGTTACAATTTTTTTCTCGTCAATCGAATTTTTATTTGTTTTAATTTTTATTCAAACCGTATTTATAGAATATATCATTTCATTGTAGGCAAAGATTTACATGATAGCAAAAATCAGTACAACATCGTTATTGAGAAAGATATTATACTACATGCTGATTCATTCAAAGATGGTATCGTCTACCCTAAGGAAATCGAGGGAACGCTGGAGGCAATTCAACGGTGAGTGCATAAAAATTGTATTGTAATTTAACTTTCAACTCTTCTGCATAAATATTTTTTAATTTGACTTCCATTTAAAAACTTTAAGTTTAAGTTTGTCGAAAGAAAAAATGTCATAAAAATCTTTAAACTCTAAATTAATATTGTCAAGTTTGTGAATTTAGCTTGACATTATAGAGTTAGCATTAAGACGTTTTTTAAATAAAAAATTTTATTTTATTCAGTTTTCCTTTGTTACTTATTTCGTCTCAATTTTTAATGTTTTAAAAATTGTGTCGTTTTGTTTTTTTTTGTTGTTTATATGAAATTAATTTACCACTTAATTTAAATTTCAGACTATTTTTCGAAATTTGCCCTCCGAAAGGTACGAAACGGGGTGGAAACCGAAAGGCAACAAATGTTCATCCTAAAGTCATCAAGTTGAGCCCGATGATTGAGCCGTATACTAAAGAGTAACTACATCAACATATGACGACTACTCTACTATCTTTTATTATTTAATATTTTTTATTATTATTATTTCTATTTTTCTTAAATTATTTTATTGATATTTAACTTTTTATTTATGAATAGTGAATCATTTTGTTTTAAATTGTATCAATCTTTATTTGAATTATTTGATTAATTTTTGTTTTGTTTGTTTTTGTATTTGTAATTATTATTATTATTATTTTGTATCTCGAACGATTGTTGTAATTGTATTTTTTGATTTATGTCAAATAAAAATCTATAAATATATATATAATATTTTTTACTATTCTATTATATGACTTATTATATTATTATATTTTGAATATAGAATGAATGTATAGTATATAGTAGGGGAGCCCAAGCGGGGATTTTTGGATTTACTCGAGCGCGTCAGATAAAGGTATGGGAGCTACCTTACCCCTTATTGCGTACCTTCACCAACTCTAAGCTGTGTATATGGTGCCGCGCGAATAAGGTAGCCGATCCGAATATTAAAAAGAAAAAATCGGAACTTGGATTTAAACGAGCGTGTCAGATTAAGATATGGTAGGTTGAATACGTGCTGAAAAGTGTACATTTTACTAACCTGAAAATTTGAGCGTGACGCAGGTGGCGTGTCTATTTTGCAAGTTTGTGACCAACCCATTCTTTTGCGGCACGTTCAAATCTTCAGGTTAGTAAAATGTACACTTTTCAGCACGTAGTCAACCTACCATATCTTAAACTGACGCGTACGGTTAACTCAAACTATTAATTTTTCCATTTTAATATTCGGATCGGTTACTTTATGCGCGCGGTTCCATCTACGGAACTAAGATTCGATGGAGATATGCAATAAGGGCTAAGGTATATCCCATTTCTTAATCTGACGCGCTCGAGTAAATCCAAAAATCCCCGCTTGGGCTCCCCTACCATAAGTACAATACTTCATTATAAAATTACTAAACATATTGGGTGTCATTTGATTAGTAAAATTACAATACGTGTTAGGAATTTTACTAAACTTTTTTTCAGTAAAAGTTTAGTAAATTTCAACAAATATGTTGTAATTTTCTTATATTAAATTATAATAAATAGTATAGTAAATTTACAAAACTTAGTTTTAAAATTACTATACGTGTTAGGAATTTTACGAAACTTTTTTTCAGTAAAAGTTTAGTAAATTTCAACAAATATGTTGTAATTTTCTTATATTAAATTATAATAAATAGTAAAGTAAATTTACAAAACTGAGTTTTAAAATTACTATACGTGAAGTGATTTTACTAAACTTTTTTTCAGTAAAAGTTTAGTAAATTTCAACAAATATGTTGTAATTTTCTTATATTAAATTATAATAAATAGTATAGTAAATTTACAAAACTTAGTTTTAAAATTACTATACGTGTTAGGAATTTTACGAAACTTTTTTTCAGTAAAAGTTTAGTAAATTTCAACAAATATGTTGTAATTTTCTTATATTAAATTATAATAAATAGTATAGTAAATTTACAAAACTGAGTTTTAAAATTACTAAATCGTGGTGCGTAATTACTTCCAACGCATTTTTTGTAAAAATACAAAAGAAATTTTTAACAGTGTAGCCATTATAAATAATATTATTTCCTTATCATGAATTATTCATTTAATGCGTAAGTCTAATATTTTTAACCAATTTTCCAATTCTCAACCTGAATATTAAGGTCCAATTCTCAACCTGAATATTACAGTCTTTCGCATCATATTATTTTATGGGAGGTTTTAGAAAGCTACCTAAGTCCCCATTATTTACATTAGTTTCTCGAATTTTGTAATATAAAATATGGTACTAATAAAATGTTAAGCAAAATTAAGCTTAGCAACGCGATTTTTAGAATTTTGATTACATATTGAATACAAATATTATTCAGGTTTTTCTTCGTCCTACTTTGCAATAGGTTGCTTAGCAAGTTAACGCATTAGGCCGATGATCTGCTAATTTGAATAGAATTGAATTGGGTAGAGAATTTATGTGGCGACGCGGATATTATAAATGAAATTCACTATAATTACATTTAAACTATTGAATTACGTAATTTAATTAGTCTCGTTTAAATTATGTTTGGAATTATTCAAGGCTATTTGATAATATTTTGATGACAGATATGATTTAAAAAAATAAGCTACCCCAACCAAAAATAATAATAATAATAATAAATTAGAAATGTTAAAGAATAAAAAGGGTTTGTTTATGTCGCATCTTTTTATTTCAGAATACCAGAACTAATTTATATTATTAATAAAATAACAAAAAGGGATTTATATGGTTCCCCCTTTTTTTTTTTTTTTTAATAGATAAAAAATATTTGAAAATTTTAAATGATACACACCATTTAAAAAGGGCTCTATGGTATAAACATTGCTATTGAAATAATATTAAAAGAGAGATAAATTGTTATCTATTTAAATTTTTTTTTGCGGAACTAATTATTGGCAATATGTAAACGATTTTAATGTTATTAAATTAATGCCACTAATTTTTCAATATATTTTTTTATTTTAATGGATAGGATATGATTTCTGGGTCACATTTTCGTTTAACTTGTTCTTTTTAAGTGTGTAATCTCACGATTTAGCCAATGAATAAATCCAAAATTTATAAATTTTTTTCAGAAGGTAACCACATTATAAATCACGAGTCAGATAATGCATCCAAATCTGGATTTGACTTTTTAGTCTAATTATTCTACGGAAATACTCCAGACAATTGAATGCAGAAAACAAAAAATATGGGTGCATAGAAGAATTAATTCTATGAAAGATAGCGTTTTTTTTCTTGGGAATTTCATTGGTGAATCTAACTTAAAAAATTCCCGAAAGTTAAATTGATAATAAATAAAAAATTTGAGCTCGAACCCGAAAAGTTGTAGGTCAAAACAAACATTCATTGTAGCCAGTCTAAAAAAAAGGGTGAGATTCAAAAAAAAAATGTTTGGCCAAAAATTTTATTTGGCAATATCCGGGAATCTATTGCTCTTTTTTAACCGACTTCAATAAAAGGAGAAGGGTGTCTATTCAATTGCTTTTTTATGTTTGTTACCTAAGAAGTTTCGAAGGGGTGATTTTTAAGTGTAGTCTCATAGCTTTCAATTTGGCCCAGGTATGATGTCCCTTAGGTTCGTCGGTAAATTTTTCCTTATGACCAATTATCTTTCGAAGTTGGTGCTCATCTCATCCTATACCTAAAACATTGATTGGTTGGCGTCGACTGAGAAAGATAATAAGTCACAAGGAAAAATGTAAAATTATTCTTAGTTTGGTTTTTTTTTTTTTTTTTCATAATACGAATCACCATTAATAAATTCTATTAAAAAAGGATTTTACGTTCCAATTGATTATCTTATTTTAAAATTACTTTATATAATTTTTTTTAATAAAATTTCTATGAAGACACGCGTAATAAATGATATTAAAAAAAGCTTGAAAGCGTATAAATGATTTAAAAAGCATCATCATGCGTATAATTCGTCATCATATGCATTTAAAACGCATCAAACGCATATGAATGATATAGACGCTTATATATATATATATATATATATATATATATATGTTTTTTTTTATAAACAACATCTTGCTAAACAAATGTATTTGATTCATGAGTACAGATAGATAGATAGATCGGTTCGCGAAATTGGGGTTGATTTCTGTCGTTTGTTGTTGAATCCATTTATTAAATAATATGACAAAAACATAAAACTAACTGTATTTATATCGTGCATACATTTTCTAGTCTTACTATGTATTATTGCACATACTAATAATAATCTGTTATAAGGAATTATATGTGCATTTTATTATTATTATTATTATACAACATATTATAATAATAAACTTTAGTAATCGAATTGGTAACAAATAGAGAACTTAGTGATTATTCAAAAAAACATAAAAAATACGATACTTGAATCTATCTATTTTATATCTAGTTGTGTTGACTATTTAATCAGAATTAATTTTGTGTATTTATCTAAAATAATCATTTTAAACTGAAAAAAAAATATAAAATACACAAATTTTAAGTAAGCGTAGGTAAGATTCAGATCGTCGCGTTTTTTTGATTATTTGACTATATGTTTTGTAATTTAATTTTTATACGTATATTAGTTTTAATCAAAAGTTTGTAAGGCTAGCAAATTCTGACCGAAAAAAGAAAATTTTGGTATATGAGTTCAAAGAATCACGGTATTAGTTTCATTGCCATTTTTCCGACCGCGTGTCATCAAGATGACTAAAAACTGAAAAGAGATGCTAAAATTTCGTGAAGAAGCAAAATCGGACCATTGGATTCAAAGGCTCCATGACCCAACTTTGAAACCATAAAATATTCAAAGATAAATCTAATTAAGAAAAAAAGTGATAATTAAATCAACTTAAGAACGATTATTCACAGCTCTTATTAATACAAAGGATTGCGCTTCTAACAAGATGTTGACATGTAATATGCTTCGTTTTTTTTTTAATTTTCAGGCCCAAATAAATCATGAAATACTATTTAAAAGCATACCAAATTTTAAAACATTTGGTTAAATATTTTTTGAGTTGTTTGGGCGCGAAGATTGAAAGATATACAATGCATATTATATGAAATTTAATGTTTACATAATAGAGGGTGCCTCAATATTATGCTTCAATCACCCTTAAGGATGTGTTTTTGGACAAACCAGAGATGTAAAAACTATTTTCAATGAAAATTTTATGAACGATACCTAAAAGTGACCGAATTCTCATAACAAAACTGGTAACAATTTTAAGCCCTGTTCAAATAGGGTATTTATTTGACTATTTGTATTTATTTAATTACCAAATTTCTCAAATAACTGCTATAACATGAAAATGGTTACCAATCTAGGGTTTGCTCAAATTATCTCTGAAGAAACTGAAAACTGAAATAATTAGAAGCAAACGGACTGCTTTTTATAGCATAAGAACAGGCAAATATTTTTTAATTACAAATTATAACTTCAACAATATATAAAACATATTCAATAATAAACTTTTGTGTAAATCATTTATAATGTTTTATATATATTTATTATATATATATATATATATATATATATATATATATATATATATATATATATATATATATATATATATATTTATTATATATATATATATATGTGTATTGTGTTGTGTGTCATCTGTTGTGATCATTAGAATTATTATTGTTTATGATGCGTGAAATATTTCATAAAAATTATTTATTAATATGATTTTAAAATCCTTCTTATAAAACAATCATATGATTTATCTATTTGTATTGTATTGTATTGTATTGAATGTGTAACCAGACCAGTCTTTAAAAAAATCATTATCAATATCAGGGCGTTTATACATGATCCGGGCTGATCCGGTCTCTCAGGAAGTAAGTGTTGATTTAAATAGAAAAGTTGTATCTAATTTGTGTATAAAGTTCATCTTATTCTGTTCTCGTCACTGTCATTAACAACTGTGACAGGGTTATAAAGAATTTAATTCAATCAAAAAAAGTTTTAAACAAAAAAAAAAAAACCGCCTTCAAAAAAATGAACTAAAAATAAAAAATTTTGCCTTGAGATTAAAATTACCTTTCGATGTCGGTGCCAATCTTATCATTAACTAATAACTGATTGGTTGACAGGATGCCAAGTTTATTACTTCAATTTTTAGTTAATTTTTTGAAGCCCTTTCTTTTTTTTTTATAAATGTTTTATATAATTTTAAATAATTAATTGCTGAAATATTCAGTTGCATTTTTATTATACAGAGTATACGTTGAGCAATTGTAGTCGATTAAATATTGTATATACCGTTATTACATATTCGTTGAAATATGTATATATTAACTTTTAACGTTTAACGTTAATAAAAGATATTAAAACATTAATTTATCAAATCGTTTACACGCAATTGAATAAAAATTAAGTTTTATTTTAAAACCAGTTTTATTTGTTATATATATAAAAATATGTTTGTTTTTATTTACAGCCATAGTTGTTAAAATTAGTCTATAGAATTGATGATTTTAACAGTATAATAATATGAAATGTTTACTGATGCACAAATAATAAATAGGTCTTGTGAATTCTAATTTAAATTAAGATGCATTATTATGAAGTCTTGTAGACAAAATATTTCTGAGTGCTAAATCATATATGCCTTATATTACAGGATGTTTTATAAAGGTGTTTAAAATATATAACATAAAATTAGAGTGTTTCTCTTAAATTGTGTTTTCCTTTTGTTTAATTGCCAAAAGTGTTATAATTATATATAAAAAAATTATATAAAAATATATATAGTCGAATTTAGAAACATCCTTTTTTAAAGTCGGTTAAAAATGATTAACTAACCTCACTTTTCGTCATAATAAGTTTGCTTCATAAAAAATATATGCTTTTTATTTATTGAATTTTGGTCCTTGACTGAAATTTAAAAAAAATGCAATAAAATAATTTTCATAATAAGCATTAAATAATTCTTTATTTTAAATGAATTACCAAACCTCTGTACTAAAAACTCAAATAATAATTCAGTTAACACTGATTTTGTATTAAAACTTCAACATATATTTTTTGTATCGGCCGTTTCTAATATTTTTTTACTGTATACGCATTAACTGCAATGTTATGATTGGTTTCATTATAAAATTGACATTCTCCAACACATCTATGTTTACATATGATCGAAGAAAAATAGGTAAAAATAGGGTCTACTTTTTAAAGCAGAACGGATGTTGATTAAACACGGCTTTTTTTTTGTTTAGAATTAAATTTAGAAAAAAACCAACCTTACGCAATTTTGTGCAAATTACTACCACCCTCATAAAAATTCCCCATTATATCCCTATTTCAAAAAAACTTAATTGAGAAAATTCAACATGGTGCCCCATAAAATGTAAAAAAATTATCCAAATAATAATATATATATATATTAATTATTTTCATTAATAATACATGAATAAATGAATGCTTTGATTGTTAATTTACACTTAATCGTTAATGTTATACATTTTAATAAAAACTAAAATAGAAACCTGTTCCCTACCTATCTAATTGCACAATTAAGAAATTGAACCCTAAAAAATTTAAATAAAAATAAAAAATCATTCAATTTGTATTTTTGTATGTTCAAAAAAAACATGCTCAGTGATGCTGAAAATAACTCTTTTCATAAAAATTAATTTATAATGCTTTTATGGTTAAAAAAAAAAATGTATACCTCTTTATTACAAAGCATACATATTGTGTATTTAAGCATACATGTAAACGAATTGAGATAACGTAAACAAATGAAATATCATAATAATACAAACAGTATGAATATCCTGTCTACGATTTCCTATTGTCCAAAAATTTGCAAAAAATTTTGAAAATTTTATTCCGATTTGATTCAGAAAATAGATCACTATTTTTTTTTTTGAACGTTAATTTTCTTTAACTTTTTGTGCATGAAGCACGAAATGTAAGCATTAAAACAATGTCTTAGTCATTAATTTTGAAGTAGAGCTAGAAGGCTATCTGGTGGTGAACAAAAAATACGCTGAGAAGTAGAATATATTATTTTTTTAAAGGTTTTCTATTATTTAAAAGAATAGAAAAAAATAATTATTAAATTAAAACGCATTTCACTCAACATTTCTCAATTATATTTTTAACCGACTTCAAAAAAGGACGTTCTCAATTCGATTGTGATTGTCATTCGATTCTCATCGCTATATGGTTGAACAAGTTATTAAAAAAGTTGGAGTTATATTTTAACACGAAGACTTCAAACGATTTTATCCACGAGTAAATATTGCAATTTTGAATCAATTAAAATTAATAGTAGAAAAAACAAATTTTTCAACTGGTTTCATCATAATAACATAAAAATACTACTGTGTAAAAATACAAATACAAGAAATGAACAACTCAGTGCTTATTTAGATATAAATAATCGAAATAAAATAACCAATTTAACGAAAAATTGTTCATTTACTAATACAGATTAGTATATTTTTCAAACCAACATCATAAAATGAGAAGGTTTTATGTTCGTCTGAATGTAATTTTATCGTGTAAAGTATCTCTTGCATAAATTTATAACTCTTGCATAAATTTATACAATTATAAAAAATATGAATAGAGTAATTCGAGAACAAATTAAGTTTTTAAGAATAATCGAAACAACATTAAATAATCGGAATTAGAAAAAAAATTAATTCGAAAAAAAAAAAATTAATAACAAGAATAATCTAAATTAATCTTAAATAATCTCTAAAATATTCAATTAAAATTTAAAAACCAACACGAAAACTAGTTATCTAAAGAAATTATATACAATAAATAATGTAAAAAAATTTATCTGGATTTTAAATTAACGAGGGGGTTGGGGGTGTTAAGTTTTATTAAAATCTGTAAAAATATCAAAATAAATAACATATTAATCTAACCACCTACCTTTTTACCTCGAAATGGTAAACAAAACACTGCATCAATGTTAACAGCTTCCATAACACTTCACTAATATCACTTCACACTATAAAGGTTAATAATTTAAGATGTCAATCGAATTGATCCTTAATCGAATCTATATTCGATCAGACTGGAACTGTTTCAAACACACTTTTGGACAATCAAACAGAAATGATGAACACAATTGGAAAAGATATAATACATACACACTTGACCCAATCATAATGTATTCTGGATGTATTACCAACACACCCGGAAATTTTTTGGACAATCGTAGTACCGTAATTACGGTCACTATCGATTTGAGTTCGATAAACGATAAAAAATCGTTCAATTCATGAGTTTTGTGAAAAAATATTTTCTCGATATATTAAAATTCTTTCTATAAATATCCATACAATTTCATTTATTTTTTGAATAAAATAAAATCTATATTTAAAATTATATTCCAACCAAAATCATGGGTGGTCAATCAATCAGAAAGCATGGTTGAGTTCTTTAATTAATGAAGTATCAAAAAAATATCCAATTTTGATCAAAATAATTTAAATAATAAAAACAATTTTTCGAATAGAATCTAATAAATTAAATTTTTCTTACCGATTACAAAAATTTGTAAAACTATTAATTATCGAATAAAAAAATGACGCTGTGTAATCGTGGTATTGCCACTAACTTACAAGTCGGATATAGAAATATTTAGACATGCGTACTATCATCAACTACTTACCTGCCGTGGCAAATAATCGCGTCATTTTTTAAAAATTTTTTTTGCATAATTACAATAAAGGTAGTTTTACATTCCTAGTTTAACCTACGTATAATGTAATCATGTAAATAATCAATACATAAATAACAAAATATAATAGATATAGGTACAAAAATTTCACAGGTTTTCATGTCAAACCCTTAAAAAGGCTGACACCCAACGGCTATAGTCCAAATAGTTCCGTAATAAGGTACATTATTTTAATTTACAATGTTGTTGCTCCTAAAGATAAGCTTCTATAATTAGCTGCTGAATTAAAATCGTTTAAAATATAATAATAAATTACAATTTCGTCATTTAGTATTTTAGTCTGTTGAAGACTTCACGTTTTATGATGAATTTACTAATTTTAATATTGAAACTGAATGAAATGCTAGATTTGGCGCAATGATATCTGTAGCAATAATCTTATATACCACAAACGTGTGCTTAGCGTTCGAGTGCTTGGCCACACAAGCGCTTTCTTCAACAAAGAAACAGGCTTAATAATTGACTTCCCGTTTAGCTTTGCATTGAATTAAATAGAATTCGTTTTCACTATTGTTTATTTAACGTCATTTTGAGCGAACGTTAACTGGGCGTTATAGTTTTTAATCAAATATAATGTAGCTATTTACACTAGTGTTTGATAGTTCTAATTTGATTAACATTTTTAGAATTAATTAAAAATATATACCTGTACGTAATTCATAGCTATATAATTTACGCTTTTAGTGGGTTTCAAAAATAGTTCAGAATTGACCCAACTCTCAATCGGGTATTTATTTAAATAACAAGCACTTTGTCTCTTTTAAAAAAATTTTGACGTATTTTATCAGAAGAACATATTGTGAGAATTTTTATAAATTATTCTTAATTATTATATTAACGCACAAGAGAACATCCCTCTGCAATGCATAGTGAATATCAATAACTCAATCAGGTGATCTTCATTTGTATGTAATTTCATGTTAATAAATGGTATAAAATGTCAGGTAACAGTTATTGAAAATAGACGTCAAAATTACGTTGACGCATGTTCAAGTACTTGCAAAATATAGTTTAAGAATAAGCATCGTATTAAATGAACTAAATAAAATATTTAAATTTATTACATTTTTTTAAATAATTTACCAATTAAAAATCAAATTAGATTTATGGTAGCAAGTACGGACAAAAAACATACTACTATGAACAAGGCTTTAAATAAATAAATCAAAAATTAATTACATAATTAAAAATTTGTGAACTCAGTCGAAATGTCATGATCAATAGTTAACCTAATAAATAACACTGTTTATATTTTTTAATGATTAATTTTCAATGATTTCATGATTTTCCATATTTTCCACCAAAAATAAGTTTTTAATCTTCTGCAGCAAGTTGAAGTACAATAAGAATAAGTAATATAAAAATTGTAATTTAGATAATTTTGTGAAGTCGTTTGTTATTCATTTGTCAAACATATTTAAATAAAGTTTTTAAAGAAACTAATTTTTTCAGGATAAATTATGAAAAATAATGGAGTGAATGGAATTTAAGGGGAAGCACAATAATTGTAGGCTATCTCGTTAAAATAAAAAGGCTTTCCGGAATGACTTTTCTTTATTCAACGAAAAATGAAATGTTTCGTCTTTTATGTATATGATATATAAGAAAACATTGAAAATATTGTGATTATTAATAAAAATAATTATGAAGAAAGATAAAAGTTGGTTTATTATTTTTTACTGATACTCTTAGGTTCAGTATAGCTTTATACGAGTTCTACAAATATTCAAAGTACTACACCCAGCACTTATATTGAGGAGTGACCTACACACACCTGTAAGTACACAAGACAAAGTTTCAATGAGGAAAATGATAAAATCATAATTTGTTTGTTATCACGATCTTTCTAGTTATTTTTATCCACAACAAAAAGCGGATGGAAACATTATGTGTTCTCATGATAATTGAGAATGAACAACTGTGTTTAAAAAAACTAATGTAAAAACGTTGGATTTGGATTCTAGTGATCTAGCTAGACACGTAAAGATGTGTCAAAATTTTGTCGACCCAATTACAAGAACCACTGGTAAGTGAAGAAGTATAGTTATGTACTTAGTGTGTCCTTCAATTGTCACATGGTACAAGTGAGTCCAGCCGGGTAGGTAAACATTATTTTTTAATTTATTCTAAAATTAGTAACACATTACAACCAACAATGGTCAGAAATTGCAGACTTGACCTTGGCCAGAGTAATAAATTTATATTGCACAAAATTGTTTTATTTTACATAAAAATTTGTATTATTTTAGATCCTCTTTTACTATTTTATTATGGTGATTTCGATTAATTTTCATATATTTTTGTTATGGGATTGAATTATTTGTAATAAATTAGTAATAAATTTTGATGAGGTGAAAGGAGTCAAAAATGTTTAACTAGCCTCTACTGAACGTAGCCAAACTCTCAGTATTTTATTATTGATGCGAGTAATAAATTTTAAATTTGTGTAATAAATTAGTAATAATTAATTAGTAAGAAATTATGCAATTTTTAGCTAAAATGACTTGGCCTGGTTCTTAGATTGGTTTATCTTTTCTGTTTTCATTCGGGTTTTACAAAAGGCAAATTTTATTGGTTCGGAAATTATAGAACAAGACTGAAAGAGAGATTTACACTAATATTTTATAAATAATTAATTATTATCGATAATATAAAAATGAAAACTGTCTCAGTTTTTTCATTACTTACCAATTTTTTCAAACAAATGTAAATTCAGCTGAATAATCTTACTTGGAATTGCAGTTTATTTTATTTAGGAACGTTCCCAAGAAAATTCATTTTTTTAGAATCTTTTAGAAAATTTAAATACACATACTTAGAAGTGTCCTCTAAACGAAGACAATTTTTTCATACCTTGCACTTATTTTTGAAAAATTGTGGGTTTAAGATTGCATCACACGGGATTCCTATTCTGGTCGATTTTGTTGGACGTTGAACGTTTTATTGAATAATTAAAGTAATTTTCGTTGTCTTAAAAAACTGCTAATCATTAATTGAAGGTATACCAATTATATATCTATAATGAAAAAATATTTGTTTGTTATTTGAAATAATCTTTTATCTAGTGCAACAAAGGTAGATTATTGTCCATTAAATGATTTTTATCAAAATTAATATTGATAATCATAAATAGTTCACAAATGTTAAATCGATATTCACACATACTGGGTATTTAAATAACGATATCTCTGTTAATTTCTTCATTAGTTTATATAGTTAATTTAGAAAAATATGAAAACTAATAACCTAAATTCCAATTAAATAAAAACACATTTCCCTATAATAGAACGGATGTTGTCAATATGTTACATCTCATATGAAAAAACATATGATATTAATATGTTACAAATCATCGTTTTCATTTCTAATCGCTTATCATCTCACCCTACTGCACTACGTAGTAGCATTCATGATTCAAGCAAGCAAAAAATTATACCCAATCCATATTCAAATATGCATACACATACATACTAATAATATACTTACATATAGATATTTTCTTTGATCTGTACGCACGCAAGTGTGTGACACAAGTTCGAGCACATTCAAATATTCATTGACATGCGGAATCTGTATTTTAGATAAATCAGAAAAAATAATGTGTGCAATTCACACGTGATAGAAATGAAACCTTAAAAAATGTGACCTCCAAGATAAGGAGACAAATATAGCATTTCAGAAGTTGTTGAATAATTGTAGGATTTATTGCTGATGTCTTTAGCTTTCCGATGAATATATTTTTGAAATACTGCGTCAATTACGTTTTTGATCTTGTTTTTAATACAGTGTTCATTTAAACAATATACAATACACCATGATTTTTATGATGCTTTTACTCTGAAATAAACACTGTAATGGCTTCTATCTTATTCATTCGCATGTTAAATCCTATAGATACTTCTATCTCATTCTCTCGCATATGTTATCTCCTCTTAGATGTACGTGTTTGTCTTTTTTTCGTTTCATTGAATTTCAAATCACAACGATGCTAAAGAAGTTAAATAATTTAATTTTAAGGCAACTACTATTCAGTTCTTTCCCTTAACACAGAAATAATATAAATAAAGGTATGAATGGTAATGTGAAAATTATTTCCTGTTTGTGGGTGTCGGGAAGTGAGGTAAAATATTAGAGGGATAATTGCCAACAGTGTTGATTTTTGGGTAATATTTTATTTAAATAAATTTGACTGGAAAATTAAAAGTGCTAATTTTACCATGCCAATTTTAACTATCGATTTTATCCACAACTGTAAGGTATTTGAAATTGATCCTAATTTTTTGATAACTTGCTACACTGTAATTAAGAGAGATTGTTACCTCCGTTAGAAGCACACTCCTTTATGTAATATCTTTCAATTTTCGTACACAAATATCTCAAGAAAAGACTTATTGCATGATAACGGAAGGCTAATCGAAGAATTTTTCTTGAAAACCCTAAATTTAAAATTATATTTTAATTTTTACCTTTTTTTCTAACAAGCCCTCCGAATTATGTCAATATTGTGCATACCAATTTTCATAACATTTAGATAATTATTTTCTGAGTTATTTGTGCACGAAAATTGAAAGATATTACATTAAGGAGTGTGCTTCTAACACAGGTTACATTGCATCTTTAGAAGCTTGGTCATAATGTACAAACAAAAACAATAATACATTTATCTTTTATCACTAACAGTAACTTGTTCCTCCTTTTATAATAATTTATTTTTATCGTTACAAGTTTGATTTTTTGCAATACATTTAATAATCCGCTTTATAACATAAATACGATATATCTGTCAAATAAATACAAACATTATTTTCTAAGGGGAGTTAAGTAAAAATCAATTTTATATATTGTTTGTTATACCAATCTGTTTCATCATCATCATCAGTGCAGCAAGCAAGTTGATTTGATTGAAGAAGGATATTATTTAGTTAATATTTGTGCAAATATTTTATAGAAAAAGTTAAAGTATTAGCAAATATTTGATATTATTGCAAAATATTAATGTTTTTCAGATTGTATTACATGTATATAATAAATATTGTTGATAGTTATATGTAAACAAATTAGATATATTTCTTTTAAACATATAATATTACACATATAATGTGTTTTAATTACTATTTTTATGAATTTCAAAGTCTATATATTTTTAATTCGTTCTGTAGTGAAACAATAATCTCTCCCATCTGACGTAACGTAATTGTAGATTACTATGGATCACCAAAGTTAAGCAACATCATGTACAGTTAGCGCGGCACCTGCGTAAAGGCACAATATCAACCGTGGTGTATTGTTATGTGATTGTACACATGGATTTTTGTAAATGCATCATAACAACATTTTTAATAAAAACATATATCGAAAATTCAAATTCGGAGACTGGATGAGTGTAATGATGTCCGTTCGCCCGTCATTACGATAACTCAAAAACAAAAAGAGACATTTTATAATTATTAATGAGAACTTAATAACTACAATTTTTTAATTATTAATGAGAACTCTAGGATCATTTTCGAATAAATTTCGATTTTTGCCCCAATTTCCTAGATCAAATAATTTTGTATTTTATAAATACGTATTTCGACTACAAAGTAATCATCATCAATATGAATTAGCTAGTTGTAATGATTCTCTGAGGAGATGTTACTCGTTGCTAATTTGGTGACGGTTTGCACGTTTGAAAAAGATAGGAAAAAATTGTTTATTAAACTAACTACTCTTAAATCTAATATAAAGTTTTTGCAATTTTTCTCGACTTAACTGATAAAATCAAAATTTTTAATTTAAAATTTAACGTATATATTTTCTAAAAAAAAAAAAAATGTGGAAGACTATTCAACGACCGACCATAAGAATTATCTAAATTTTTACTATTGACTATATTAATACAAGAAATATTAAAGAAAGATTTATTTAGATTTGATATTGGGGCACCCTATATATACGATTAACTGTTAGTAATACAATTAGTTTCATAAATATGATACTTTATTAAGTGGTTCTCAATATTATTAATTGACAACGTTACATATATATATATTATGTTTTAATACTATAATATAAGATAATACTAACATGTTTATTTAAAATATACAAAATTTATATTTTAACTGTAAATATACTTTCTGCTATTATCAATAATTGTTATTACTGATTAGTTGTTTAGAATTTGTGAAAAATTCAATTGGTTACAAACATAAAGGGAAGCAGAGTGACTCTTATGCCAATGATCCTGGGCTCGATGCCCGGTGTGGCAGAGAATTTTTTCAAGCCATATCACGTTAAAGATCTTGGTTTTGTTTTAACATAAGTTACCTCGTTTACAGCTCGTAGCTTTCTTAAACTAAGGGTGCACGATTTCATCTTGATCGGCTACTAGTTACGGATATATTTTGCCGGCCGATAGTTTGCTCAGTCTTTTATTTACGCTGATATATATTAGTGCGATTAAACGAAGAATTCGCATCATTGATAAAACAATCAGCCAATCAATAGTCGGTGTTGTGTGCTACTCAAAATGGTAAAACTTTGAGTTGTTGCCTTATTTTTCTTACCATTTTATAAACCGTTTGATTTTTTGTACAGATTTCATTTATCTTTAATCTATAGACAATTTTTGTTTTGCAATTGATATTTATAAAATTTGGACCAGGTGCAAATATAAAAAAAATTTAATTATAGTTATAAAATCAAATCATAATGTAAATCACATCCTAACCCTAAAAAAAAAATAAAGATTACTTTTTTCGTAAAAAAAATATATACAATTTTTATATAAATTACATATTTTGATAATTTCAATAGAAAAAGTATTTAAAAAATCCAATTTTTTGGTAAAAAAACGAATAAAAAAAAAAAAAAAAACTGTAAGCAATATAACAAACATTATTCACATTATTACATATAAAAATACAATTGGACATTGGTCGATGGGCGTTATTTACGTGATCATATTCATACATAACATATAATATGTAATGAAACTATGATAAATGACTTTTTAACGCCCAAAATTATTATAAAAAAATTATAATAAATACAAAAAGTTACAAATATAATAATCACAACAAAGGTTTGTTAGTTACTACGACAAACTACAAACAATAAATATTGTATGGGAATAAACATTGTATGTGTTGTATGGCATTGTAACCCCATTACATTATTTTACAAAATTGTGGGTATTATGTCAATTGTTATTGTATTTTATTTAATATTTACTTTATTATCACTTTTTTTTATGATATTTTGTTATTAAAAAAACGTTTACGGTTTTAACTTCCATAATAGAGGAGGACACGGTACGGATTTTAAATTTGCTTATAATTCACATCAAAATGTGAAACTTAATATCATAATAAAACTTGAAAATTAAATTTAAATTGATTCAAAAACAAGAAAATTATAAGCTATCAAGAATTATTTTCGATCTCTTTCTTGAAAACGATATTTAACATGTAATTTATATGGAGAAACTTACAGTTGGTGACATATAGGTAGGTATTTCCCTCTTTGCTTAATTAGAAAGTTTGAATGTCCATCTTGCTTATTTTTAAAGATTTCATAAAAAATAAATTCAGATCCATATTCGTGAAGTAAAGACGCTTCAATTGAAGTAATAACAAATATTTAGTCCTTCCCCCTATTAGGCATTTCCCCAAGAATAGATTAAACTCTAATACTGCAGTACTGCAAAAGACATTTCAAATATGATTAACTACTGAATCAGTGCGGGATTTGTAAATAGGCTCTTTAGCTTGCGCTATCTTGCTTCATCAGATACTTGAACCAAATTTATATCTAATGAAAGTTTTCGACGAGTGGAATAAAAGTGTCTAGCGTCGACCACTCTTTATTGTTCGCTAACATGTTTCGTGTGCTAGCATCAGTTCTCATCAATAAAAGTCCTGTGGATCAGACACAGGAACACATTCTGGTGTTTGCATAGTATACATCTAAAGGTTGGCGCCTCTTGTATATTCTAATTTTGTCCGCGTGCATAGTACTTATGGTTAGAGCTTTTGAGCGACATTTTTTTTATTAGATACCTGACCCAAATTTATACCATAAGAAGAGTTTTGACTAGTGGAATAAAACTGTGTCAACCAGCCCTAGCATGAATCGACCTCTATATAAATTATTATTTTAATATTATGTCAACAGATGGTAACGGGATCGACTTACCTTAGTTGGTAGCATATGTCGATGACTATACCAAATGTTTTTTAATAAAAGGTTGACAATTGGTTTCCAGCCACTAGGGTTGGTCAACGCTAAGCACTTTTATTCCACTCTTCGAAATCTTTCATTTAATATAATTGGTATAATAAGGTAACACTCGAAAGCGCTAACCGGAAGTAACATGCCTGCGGGTAAAATTGGAGAGTTACATAGAAGTTGGCTTTTAGGTCTATAACAAACTACAGAAGCTTTGATAGAATAAATAATACATAATTAAGTAAGCTTTGTCCTGATTTAGTGATCGATTTGACAAATATAATGACAAAAATGAAATAAAGGATCGACGTCCTTATACCATGAAATTATTGGAAGTGATGTGATTTATTTGGCCAATGTATTTAATTTTGGTATTTTTTTGCTAAAAAAGTGATTTTTAATATTAAATTACATTTTTATGATAATGCACTTTTTTAGTTTTTTTTTTTATATTTATTTTCAATGGTTTTTACAAATATATCAACATATTTTTGATGACTTAGCAGATTATTGAAATTTGTTTCAATTTCCAGTCAAACGAAGGGATATTAAAGATCAGTCACCAAACAGTTAAAAAAAGGAGCGTCAAAGCAAAATACTTCAACAAGTAATACCAAAACCCGTCCTTTTTCCCTTAATCTCTCCCTAAATTCTTTAATCAGAAGATAAAATGCTAAATGCTTTAATATGTAGTACTACATTCAAAATCATTATTGAATTAGTTAAATTCAAATTTTTCCTTGAGTTGATTCTCTTAACTTCTTTAGCCAGCAAGATATAATAATTTTATTGAATTTAAATGCCATGCAGATACCTCAATTGAAGACTCACTCATATTTCACAATTTTGACAAGTTGACAAATTTCTAGGGGTGTTTACAATATTTTCTAACTGACAATACATGTCGAACAGATTTTAATATATACGTTGATCCTATAAAATTCAAAATTCCCTACTATATATCAAGATCGCAAGATGTTTTTTATGTAACCATAAATCATTACCAAAATTCAATAAACAAGTATGGATACAAAAACTGTTTATTGACATAATAATAAAATTGTGTTAAAAATTTATGGATATGAAATAAAATAAAAAATAAACAAACTTAAAATAACCACAAAAATAAATAGAACAATCATTTAAATGTATAGCAAAATTATATGTTTATATATATTCTCTTATACAGGAAGTTTTGGACCCCAAAAAGTATAAGTATTTTGTTGATTATTATAATTTTGAAACATCATATGTAACTTTATTTTGACTAGCCTGAAACACTTCGTATCTATTCTCAAAAAAGCATCTATTCTCCACAGCTTCGCGGAGAAAAGTTTTCTCAAAAAAGTGTTACTATGAAATTTAATGATGCCAAAATATAGAAATTGATTTGTATTCGTTTAATTTAGAAATAATAAAGAGTTGAAAAGTGATTTGTATATAAAATAAAGCTTGTAGATAAAAACATTTTGAGAAATCAATCAAAATTTCAATGATTGTTTCTTCCGCAATTATTTTACATTCCTGCGTAATTGTTTAAAAAAAAAAACCGCTTAAAATGGTTTAAGCGGATAGTTTTTTGTTTTATTTGGTATTCCGAGATGGATTTCATGATCAATATTTTACCGACAAATCAAAAAATTGCTAGCTTTAATTTCCAATCAGCTATAAAAATCTCAAGTAATAAATTTGTACACTTAAAATTGTAACCAGTTAGAATAATAATTAGTAGAATAAATTTTTTGTAGCTCAGCAATGAGTAATAAATTCTGAGGCAATTCATGGTTATACTCATTCGAAATCTGGACAGAGATAATATCTCAGATGTTTTACATTCTTCAATTATCGGGATGACAAACAGGTGGACAGAAAATGCACTTATTAGGGGCTTTTGTGAATAATAATTGTTTTATCTTACCAATAATTAATTTTCATTAGCGTAGAAATGTGAGATATGTGATAATCCCAAAAACCTCCACACATTTTACTGAAATACACTGTTATTGGTAATTTTTCGTAATGGGATTTTTTTGTTTGATAAATCAGTGTCAAAATAGCTAGATTTATTTGTGAACAAGCGAAAGAAAATTACGGGAAGAATTCTTTTGAGGGGAGAGGAGAGAGAGAAGTTGTCGGTTAAATCTGGAGGTGGAGAACTGAGTCGATGGTTCTTCACTCCTTAACAAACGCATTTTTTATATATCATTCAATCTCTCAAAATTTCCGATCAAAATCCATGGTTACTAGACTGAAGAAGACATTTGTCACCAAAAGCGGCAGTAATGTTTTTTCATAATAAAAAATGTTTAAGCTTTAATTTGAAGCGGTTACTCCTCGATAAGTACAGCAACGCTACAAAAAAAATTTAAAAAATTGTTGTGCTATGAGTTCAACATCAGGTTAATCGAGGAACTTTTTTATATATTTTTTTCTCACTTAAAACTAAATTTTAAAATCAGTTTCAAGCATGTGATTGGTACAATTCATGAACGAAAAATTTCCCGTAGAAAGAAATTGCTATAATTTTATGCAACATTTTTCCCTGGCACTAAATGATTTTTTTAATAGTTATGGTGAATAGTATCATTTAAAAAGTATCCGGTAACATGATGGGCCAGGTTTTTTGCAGCCAACTCTTGGACCAGCATATGTCCAATAGACAAAGTTATTTTTTATCTAAAGAAAATATTTACGAAATCATAGTTACATTATCTTTGTATAAATTCAAACATCATAAAGTTCTGATACATCCTGTACAAGTACAATGTATGAATCCTTGAATTGTTATGTAAGATACTATTATTTTAGGATGAAGGACCACACACACATTTATATGATCTGTATAAAAATAAATGGAACATTTTTTAAAAGATTTATTTATGTAACAAATAAAAAATACTTGTTAAAATATTTGTTGTTGATCCTTAAAAAACACACAATAATGATAAACTCTAACTACCCTCTAATACTCCTTAAATAAAAACATCTTTAATCGCTCGTATTATTTGATTCAATTGAATGTAAATGTTCTAATAATCCAACACAGTTTTTTTTTTATTTTGTATTAAACAAATCTCTCACCCCTTATATCTCTTTTTTATTATATTTTAATAAATAGATACAAATGTTATATATTTTTCTTTACCTTTTAGAAAAGTATTTAATAACTTTATGAGAGTTGTTCGTTTCACCTCATAAATAGAAATGCAAACATTTATGAATGATATACTACCAAAATCCCAGTGAAGCAATACCATGAAATTGGATATGAGATGAGATAATTTATATTGGTCTTGCAAGAAAACAAGACCACAATTATTTATACTACCGCAAGACCAAGAACAAGACTTTGACTAAATACAAGACTATGATAGAAATAATAATTTTCGATAAATATTTGAGACAAAATGTATATAGCAACTTAAAAATGTTCTTTTATCGGAACAAAACGTTTTTTGTATTTGTAATTTTTAGTTTGCTTTATAAGATTTTAATACTAAATATATATTTTTTTAAATTACAAAGACGCTTCATGTCGAAATGCTGAAATTTGGTGTTCGGTATTTTAAAATCCATTAGTATGTATTATATAGCCCTAATTGAGTTGTACATACACAAACAACTGTAAACACAGCGCTCAGTCCAAAATCATAACAAACAAACGGGTGTATCAGTAACATATTGAGTAATATTACAAATTTACGATTCTGCAGAGTTGCAGCCTTGCAGCTTATTATGATTGCAATGAAATAAAGCGTTTTATGAGTTTATTATTAATTGACAGTTATTAATAAATTCTACCTTTAATAATCTTCAAAATGATAATGCATAAAAAAATTAATAAAAAAACGATAACAAGACTATAGCAAGACCAAGAACAAGACTATATAAGGAAGAATCGTCAGATTCGTAAAATGTACACTTTTCAGCAAGTAATCAACATACCATATCTTAATTTAACGCTCTCATTTAAATCAAACTATCGATTTTTTCGTTGTAATATTCTGATCGGCTGCTACTAATATTCTGATAGCTTTTGTTAAGGTGGAGATACTCAACAAGGTGTAAGATGTCCCCCATATCTGACGCACTCGAGTAAATTCAAAAACATCAGCTTGGACCACCCTCCCCCCATTCTAATACGACCATTTACGTAATAAGAAAGTATGGCCTGACTTCCAGAAGCCATACTCATGACAGCTTATTTGTTATAAGTATATAGGTAATCATGTTTACGGTTAAGTGAATGAATTAAGAATTTAATATGAGTAAACATTGTATAATAGTTTTTTTCTTTATTCTGTTTGCTCTTTTATTAATTTTTATTTTGGAATTTCAAATATTTTTATTATTGTAAAAAAAAAAACTACTTTCTATTATTATTTCTGTAAATATTTAACATGCATTATTTGCACAAAGCAATTAAACTATAATAAAAATAAAATTTTTAAAAGTTTCCAATATAAATGTTTAGGGGCTTTTTGTTTAATTAATAATTACTCTCTTAATTGATCGGCAAGTTATCGAAATTTATGTTTTATATAATAATATGTTTCGGACTTTAACATACTGTTGAGGGACCTTCCATAAAATAAAATTGGTTTTGATAACTTCATTATAAGTTCACAGTTTAAATATTTTAAGGCAATTTACAATAATTTTTATAGTATATGAAAAAATTGCCGCTGTTTATTCGGTAATTTTACGTCTAATTTACAAATTATTAAATAAATATCGGAATATTTTCTGTAAAATAGTTTTTGTAATTTTTTAAAAACACGAATAATTTACTTTAATAAAAACGAGTAAAATCTCGATTCGATAAAATTAGATACATACTTCAAAAAAGCTGGATTGTTCTCACAGTAATACTTCTTAATGTCATGAAATTTGACATGAAAACCAAAGGCTTGTCAAAGAGTGTTTCCAGAAAAAAATTTTTGAAGGTAAAAATCAAAATTTGATTTTATATTTAGAAATATTTTTTTCCTATAAAAACAACCATTTTCGTCATTGAAAGTTATTATTTTTGGGTGCTTTTTCAGAAAATGAGTGCAAAGTAGACTGATTGAACAAAATTGATGAAAATCAAGGAAGAACTTTTTGATAACTTTCTGTTGTTTGAAGCAATTTTCTGTTTCTTTTGTAATTTGGAAGCAAAATAAAAATAGCGTTGTGGTTTAATAAAATTCTGAAATGATTTGTATTAGTAAAATTTCAATACGAATAAAATATTAATTATAAAACTGTCCAGGAACAAAATTTATTTATTTTTTCTGGTGAATATTGTGTAAAAAAATATTTATTTAAAAAAACAAAAACAAAACCTTAAATAAATTAAAATGTCATGATGGGATAGTTATAAAATATTTTACTAGATGCGATATTGTAATATAATTAGTCCACAGTACACCGCCTGATATTATTAATACTGAAACTTTATATGTGGCGTCGTTCTGGTTTGGGAAACATATTCTACCTCTGTGGCAATACTGAAAAATGTTCCATTTTTGTTCGTCCGTCCATCCATCGTCAAGATATACAAAAAAGAAAAGAAATACCAAGTTAAAATTTCTAGACTTTAAATTTCGATTTTAAAAATTCGTGAATGAACACAATTGGTCCATTGGGTCTAATGGATCTATGATCTTAATTTTAAACCGCAAAAGAAGAAAAATTTTTGTAAGACAAATTTTTGTAAGAAACATTTGATCGTAAACATCTGAAATACTGGTCAGTTGTTATCAGCTACTTTCTCAATGATGATTCAAAAAGAAATATCAATCACTGGATCAAATAGAGTTCAGATTATGCAGAGAGACTATCCAACAAGCGCGCATTGTACAAAAAATGTTGTGCCCAAATGGCAAAGTTTAATGGACAGTTTTATAAAGAAAACTGATCAGCGAAGTGGGTGGGTATCAGCTAGTCATTATTAAATTAGGCACTGTACTGTAGTCTATAAGTATATGTAAAGACAATAGACGTTTAATAATTTAAATAAAAAAACGTAAACGTAGTATATTTTCGTTGTTCTGTAGACGTCATATACAAAAACCACTTTTTAGTAACAAAATATAATTTTTTTAATATTGAACTGGAAATTATCACTCTGAGAGATCCAAATGCATAATCGTTTGGAGTGAATTTGTAGTTGACCAAGTCCATAATTACAAATATTATAATCTAATATAAAAATAATGCCGAAGTTTTAAAAAAACCATGGCAGCGGTGGGATTCGAACCCACGCCTCCGAAGAGACTGGTGCCTTAAACCAGCGCCTTAGACCGCTCGGCCACGCTACCGTTGTGATCTCAATAATTTAAATAAAATTCTTTTTATAGACAAGGCCGCCGATTTTGACTGAAACTGATCGGATACTGAACTATGACGTGGCTGATATATGTCTATGGACCCTAATTCGGTTAAACATCATACACAGAACTCAATGTATGAATATTTACTTAAGTAGCTATGTCCGGAACGGGATGACCAGTTAGGTTGGAATTCATTTTGTACATTTGTATAATACAATTTTCATTCAATTGATTTTGTACATTTGTATCATAAAATAGTATTAATTTTGCTTTTACAAAAATATCACTTTTGACAGAATAATTAATTTAAAACTATATCATGTATACTCGTAAAATCAAAAAACGCGACGACCTAAATCTTCCACATTTACTTAAAAACTACACTAATTTTATGGTGTATTTTATAATTGCTTCAGTCTAAAATGAATATTTTAGACAATTAATATACATAAAAATGGATAAATATTTCACAAGATATCGGTATTTAAGTGAAAAAGTATAGATTCTTTCAACGGAATTATTTTAACAGATAGATATACCGACCAACACCGATAGACAGACACAAAATGGAACAAGCTTAGATTTTTAAACGTGGGTATATTCACAATAAAAAAGTGTGTCAATTTGCATCAAAAACGGTAAAAATGTGTTAAAAATTTGTGTATCGATTTTATGTGTAAATTAGTCGTTTTTATTTTTTTTTATGTGTGGACCGTTTCAAACAGCTAAATGAGGTAGGTGATTTATAACTCAAAAATCTCTTAAATGCTAAAATTATTTAACTTATTAATTGAACAATATTTTAATTTAATTTTAAAGTCTAATAAAGCCTTAAATAAACATGACTCATGTCCGAATACTTTACATGAATGTTATTTCACTATTATGACAATGAAAGCATATTAATTTAAAAGCTTCGTTCTGTTTTGAAAGCGGTTAAAAAAATATTAGAATATATGTTTATTCATATTTATATACACAACAGAATTTAATTTTTTTTTTTTCAAAATTATTATTCATGAAAGTACCACATATGAAATTTAAAAAAAAATAAAAATATTGAAAATATGGAATATAGATATATTTTTTAATAATAATAATAATAACGAAAAGTGTTGATAATTCTCACTCCGTTTCTCTATTAGTTATAGCGATGACGTATAGGTATCCATGTGTTTGTTTGGTTTGGTCTGGAAAAATGATTACAACACAACAACAAAACAGTTTTCTTGTCGTTTTTAATTAATTTCGCGCAACGATATATTTTATATATATATATGAAAGCTCATCGCTATTCAACAACGTCCATTCAACAAACCATACAAATAAACTAAACCAAGAATATACAAAGTGTATCTCACAAATTCAATTTAAATTTTGATCTGGATACATTGACAAGTGACGACTGTCGAAGACGTGTCATGGACACATCATCGCTCAGGTGTGGAGGAATTGGTAGCCTATATACACTTAAAAAAATGGACAATATACAGTCCATTTGTCCAATATACACACAGAAATTATTATTTTTTGGGGGAACTAGAATTTTTTTCGATTATCAACAAGGAATGTGTCGGTTTATAAAATAATTATTCGATTCCAAAAATCAGAACATTATGTTTGATTTTGCGTATAAAATTTTCATTTTTTAATGCGATTAAACTTTATTAAAGTTTTTTAATCTTAAAATGAATTATCAATTTTTGTTAAGAGCTTCGCTATCCTGAAGATGACACCTACTTGGATGAAGTTGAGCTGCTGATAATAAAAGAGAGGGAATCTAAAAAAAAAAAACGGTGGAATTTCCAATATAATATATTTTCTATACTACATTAACGAAATCGACAAATTGATTTTTATTCGTAAACACTCGGTATAAATTTTAAAATATGCAAAAAATTTTTTAAAATAAAAATACATACTACAATCAAGAATCACAATATCACAAGCACCTACCTACCATAGAGAAAGAATAAAACCTCTGCCATTTATAAAATCACAAGTTAGATGTTATCATAGACATACTAATTAAAGATCTATACAGGTAACTACTATTAATTGTTTTCCAAAAGAAGAGCTTATGATATTTTTAATTTATCAAATGTTGTATCTATTAGTTTTGTAATTGCAAATCCATAAAAATATTGCTTCCTAGACACTTAGGGACACGATAAAAGTTCTCGATACTTATTAGTATCGAATACTTTTACTTCGATATCGATACTTTTGTAATCGATACTTTTCATACTTCACATAAGCATAGAATGTGTCATAGTAACATTTTTAGTCTTAAGTTTGTAACGTTAGAAAATATTACAAAAAAAATATAAAAAAAAATTTTAGTATGGGTGTTCTTAGTTCTAATTAGTCCATTTTTGCAAGTCCGTGAGTTCATCGGTCATCAAGATAACTCAAAAATGAAAAGCGATAGCGAGCTGAAATTTTTGTGACGCATATAAGACATAAAATACAGTATAAGATCGTGAAGGGTCAAAAAAGGTCCATTTTATCCAATGTATCCAAAACCCAAGTCTGACACCCTAAAAGATTAAACTAATAATCACGTATATTTGTAATACGTATAAGTATTATGTGTGTGTTTATAACTGTATGGGCTGCATATTTAGGGTATTATTTGAATGTCTATGAAAGTATTTCATAATGATTAAACATAGTTCAAACATTGATACTTGTTTGAACAATACATGTTATGATAATTGCATTGATACTTGACAAAATTTTTTATAAACTACAAATATAATTTTTATTAGAGCAAATTTGAAAATATAAGGGTTAGATACCTACTATTGCACAAAAAAAAATAAAATATTAACGTACGAATTAACCAATTAAAAAAATTTAACAGTTTTTTTTAATAATTCTATGAATTACATATAAAATTCATGTCACACATTCATAGCGTGAAACCTTCGTGTTCAATGTTACTCTCTCTATAAAAGCTTTTCAGTATAGATTTAATTCACTCAAAACCTGCATTTTTTTTTTATTATCCATTTAAAAGCAAACCAACGGCAGTAGAGAACAGCAACGTATACAGATCAAATGTATTGTACTGGATGTCACATTTTAACTGGTTTAAAATCAAAGAAAATGTTAAAATACTTTGTTTATGAACACAAGCGTTGCATTAATTCATAAAACGAATATAATGTGTTATTAATATAATAAAAGTTGTTAAAAGTATCTAGGTTATAGAATCTAATCGTACACAAAAATGAAACAATTCTTTTGTGATTACAATAATAATTAATGTATACTGAAAAGTCTTTGCACATAATAAGGTCCATAGTTAACTACTAAACATCTGTGATGTAGTTGGTAGTACTTCTGAATAGCATTTGGAAGGACGCGGATTCTGGCGGCAGATATGATGTTCTTTAATTTATAGCGAGAATAACAACTATATATATCAGGAGAATATGATTTTTGAATATGTAAAATTAAATTCTAAGTTCTTAATAAACGACCCATAGTAATAGTATCAGTTGGATACTTTTTCTAGTCTAGTAGGCCCCTATACTTTCAAAGACAGGACACACTGTACAAAATTTGATTTAAATACACATGAGCAAAGCAAACAAAACGCAGCAAGCAAGCAGCTTGCAAACAAGAGCACTATATATCTGTATACTAGAAAAGCGGAGCTACTCTAGATCTACACTCTTCCACTGAAACTGAATAATATTTACAAATACATACAAACATAACCTCAATTTAATATTATAATAAAGTTGTAAATCGTTTCAACAACGCATTCTTCTTTCAAAGCAAAAGCTCTATAAATTTATTTATTTATATATGTACCATATAAATATAATTGTAGTATTAAAAAACAAGGATAAGAATATATGTTTGAAATATATTTATCTTTATTTGTTATGTGACAACATATATAGAGAATTTTATTTTATTATTATTATATATTATGTTTTAAGATTATATATATATTGTTGTATGTATATTATTATTATTATTATAATACATAGAGAATCGTTGCTTGCGTTTGTTGCGCGTCGCTCGTTCACATTCACTACAGGAGGTTTGCACCCTTAAAGCAAAGAACTGTCATTTACAGAAGTGATTTGATCTAATACTTACATACATATCTGTTGCTATTACCAACGAATCTATTTGAATTTTTATAAATATAGTTATTTATCATTTTATAAAATATATTTATTTATTTTTAAAAAAAACAATATTTTATAATTGCTTTTAATTGATTCATGACAGGTAAATTAATATTCCAATACAATTTTTTTTATATTAATCTATTCAATATAACGAGGATCTAAAACTTAATAAAAAACAAGTGAAGATAACAACTCAAAGAGTGAATTGTTTGGATACTCTACATATGATTGACGTATTCAACTAACTTCATACTTGACATGTTTACAATCAAGAGTATATTAATTTGAGTATAAAGTTAATAACGCTAGAAAATAGTGAGACCCCAAACAAAATTTTGGTGTGGGTGTCCATAGAATCACCTTATTAGATCATACTATCAAGATAACTGAAAAATGATAAAGATAGCGATAATTGAATTTTTATGACGTATTCTGTACATAAAAAGTCAGTTTATATAATAAGCAATATCGGTTTATTAGGTCCAATGGAACCATAATCTTATGACGTCACCAAAACTACAAAAAATTGATTTCGCTCTATTATCCACAATTTTTAACCAATTTTGGCTAACAAAGTATGTAATCCAACTAAATTTGGGTCATAGTTTTCAAATATTATATCAAAACAAACATATCTATAATGCATTTTAAGATAGTAAGTGTCTGGTCGCGATTTTTATAGAAGGGTTTAAGTAAACGAATCGATAGTATAAAAATTGAAAAGCATGACCCAAAATTAGTGGGTTTCAAAAAAAAGTTCACTCAAATCGGCCAGAGTTTGGCCTAGATATCGAAAAAATGAATTTTGTGAATCTTATGACGTCACCAAAACTACAAAAAATTGATTTTGTTCTATTATCCACAATTTTTAATCAATTTTGGCAAACAAAGTATGTAATCCAACTAAATTTGGGTCATAGTTTTCAAATATTATATCAAATTAAACATATCTATAATGCATTTTAAGATAGTAAGGATCTGGTCGTGATTTTTATAGAAGGGTTTAAGTAAACGAATCGATAGTATAAAAATTGAAAAGCATGACCCAAAATTAGTGGGTTTCAAAATAAAGTTCACTCAAATCGACCAGAGTTTGGCCTAGATATCGACAAAATAAATTTTGTGGTTCTTATGACGTCACCAAAACTACAAAAAATTAATTTTGCTCTATTATCTACAATTTTTAACCAATTTTGGCTAACAAAGTATGTAATCCAACTAAATTTGGGTCATAGTTTTGAAATATTATATCAAAACAAACATATCTATAATGCATTTTAAGATAGTAAGTGTCTGGTCGTGATTTTTATAGAAGGGTTTAAGTAAACGAATCGATAGTATAAAAATTGAAAAGCATGACCCAAAATTAGTGGGTTTCAAAAAAAAGTTCACTCAAATCGGCCAGAGTTTGGCCTAGATATCGAAAAATGAATTTTGTGAATCTTATGACGTCACCAAAACTACAAAAAATTGATTTTGTTCTATTATCCACAATTTTTAATCAATTTTGGCAAACAAAGTATGTAATCCAACTAAATTTGGGCCATTGTTTTCAAATATTTTGTCAAAACAAACATATCTATAATGCATTTTAAGATAGTAAGGATCTGGTCGTGATTTTTATAGAAGGGTTTAAGTAAACGAATTGATAGTATAAAAATTGAAAAGTATGACCCAAAATTAGTGGGTTTCAAAAAAATGTTCACTCAAATCGGCCAGAGTTTGGCCTAGATATCGAAAAAATGAATTTTGTGAATCTTATGACGTCACCAAAACTACAAAAAATTGATTTTGCTCTATTATCCACAATTTTTAACCAATTTTAGCTAACAAAGTATGTAATCCAACTAAATTTGGGTCATAGTTTTCAAATATTATATCAAAACAAACATATCTATAATGCATTTTAAGATAGTAAGGATCTGGTCGTGATTTTTATAGAAGGGTTTAAGTAAACGAATTGATAGTATAAAAATTGAAAAGCATGACCCAAAATTAGTGGGTTTCAAAAAAAAGTTCACTCAAATCGGCCAGAGTTTGGCCTAGATATCGAAAAAATGAATTTTGTGAATCTTATGACGTCACCAAAACTACAAAAAATTGATTTTGTTCTATTATCCACAATTTTTAATCAATTTTGGCAAACAAAGTATGTAATCCAACTAAATTTGGGCCATTGTTTTCAAATATTTTGTCAAAACAAACATATCTATAATGCATTTTAAGATAGTAAGGATCTGGTCGTGATTTTTATAGAAGGGTTTAAGTAAACGAATTGATAGTATAAAAATTGAAAAGTATGACCCAAAATTAGTGGGTTTCAAAAAAATGTTCACTCAAATCGGCCAGAGTTTGGCCTAGATATCGAAAAAATGAATTTTGTGAATCTTATGACGTCACCAAAACTACAAAAAATTGATTTTGCTCTATTATCCACAATTTTTAACCAATTTTAGCTAACAAAGTATGTAATCCAACTAAATTTGGGTCATAGTTTTCAAATATTATATCAAAACAAACATATCTATAATGCATTTTAAGATAGTAAGGATCTGGTCGTGATTTTTATAGAAGGGTTTAAGTAAACGAATTGATAGTATAAAAATTGAAAAGTATGACCCAAAATTAGTGGGTTTCAAAAAAATGTTCACTCAAATCGGCCAGAGTTTGGCCTAGATATCGAAAAAATGAATTTTGTGAATCTTATGACGTCACCAAAACTACAAAAAATTGATTTTGCTCTATTATCCACAATTTTTAACCAATTTTAGCTAACAAAGTATGTAATCCAACTAAATTTGGGTCATAGTTTTCAAATATTATATCAAAACAAACATATCTCTAATGCATTTTAAGATAGTAATTGTCTGGTCGTGAATTTTATAGAAGGGTTTAAGTAAACGAATCGATAGTATAAAAATTGAAAAGCATGACCCAAAATTAGTGGGTTTCAAAAAAAAGTTCACTCAAATCGGCCAGAGTTTGGCCTAGATATCGAAAAAATGAATTTTGTGAATCTTATGACGTCACCAAAACTACAAAAAATTGATTTTGTTCTATTATCCACAATTTTTAATCAATTTTGGCAAACAAAGTATGTAATCCAACTAAATTTGGGTCATAGTTTTCAAATATTATATCAAAACAAACATATCTATAATGCATTTTAAGATAGTAAGTGTCTGGTCGCGATTTTTATAGAAGGGTTTAAGTAAACGAATCGATAGTATAAAAATTGAAAAGCATGACCCAAAATTAGTGGGTTTCAAAAAAAAGTTCACTCAAATCGGCCAGAGTTTGGCTAAGATATCGAAAAAATAAATTTGTGGATCTTATGACGTCACCAAAACCACAAAACGTTTAAACCCTACAAGATAGAATAAAAACCCAAAACTTGTGTTATAATTTTTGTTTGTTTTTGATTTTAATTTTTCTAACTGTAATTTTTGGTAAGTTTTCATTAAAACTTATGGAACAGTAATTTTTGGATTACTTAAATTACTTTGTTGAGGTAACACCATATCGAATTATAAAAAAAGTTTTATTTTGAAATTGCATGTACTATACAAATTTACACAATATTTGGTTCAACCCTAATTTCAAAGTAGAATTAACAATTAATTTCCGCACACTAGACGTTTTCCTTGTAAGAGCATTTGTTTCAAATAAAATATGATTTACAACTATTCAATAAATGCGGTAAAAGTAAAAAAATTAAAGTCATGTAATAAAAGGTCAAACTATAAATATATTTTAGTTTTCAAGTTGATTATTTATATTTGATTATTATATTTGATAAAAATTGGACATTAGCCAGTAAATTTTCTGTGGTGTATACAGACTGTTTTATTTTAAATAAATTAAATCGCAACGGTAGCGTGGCCGAGCGGTCTAAGGCGCTGGTTTAAGGCACCAGTCTCTTCGGAGGCGTGGGTTCGAATCCCACCGCTGCCATACTTTTTTTGAAATTTAATACTATTTTTTATATTAGTTTAAATGTTTTTTTTTCTAATAAAATAAAACGTTTATTTGAAACATTCTTTAGTAAACAATAATAATATTTAAACTATTTGTAATCATTATCATTCATATGTATTGAGACTCAACCATATGTCGAGTATCTAAATAATTAAACCTGTAATTTGTTATCTTCACATCATTTGTAAATAATAGAACTAGATTAAGCTATCTTTTTTCGTTTTCTAGTTATCCTGATGGCAGATAGAAAGGCAGGCGTGTAGAATTAGTCGATTCTATGAACACCTATACTGTATAATATGTCGAGTATAAAAATTACAATATAAAAAACAAATCGTGTAATCATCGTTCATAAATATTCAAATACATAATAATTTACAATTGAAAACAATATGTTTACAAAAAGTACCATAAAACACAACAATTATAAAACATTTTAATGTTTTCTATAGACATCATAAATTTTAAAATGTTATTATGATTATGAAACATTACATAAACATTTTGTACTTGCTAGTAGAGCATTATATATTTCAGCTCTATATCAATTTACTCTTTTTTTTTTTTTTTTAAACTAATCCTAAATAATATATTATGTGACTTTTTTGCATACTCATTTGTAAAACATATTTATATAGTGTAGACAATTCAGACGAAAAATAATCTTTTCTTTTGTACTAAACATTCTGAATTAAATTAAATGAGTGAAGATAACAACTAACGAGATAATTAACAAATATAAACAGTATTAAAGTTTAAAATATTTTTAATCACTAGCATTCATAAAACACTCTAAATATCTAGTCTATACAGTGATAAATACATATATTAATAATATAAATTGTATTTATAAATTAGAGCTGAAATAGTGATGCACTTTTTACGAGAAAATGTTCAAACACAAGTTTTTTTTTAAATAACCATTTTTTGTCTTTGAAAATTTTATGGCTCAAAAGTGATGAGTCCATTGGGCTTCATTGACCAATTTTTCTCATGCATGATCTCAATCTTAAAATTTAAGTTTAGAATATACTACCAAAATTTCAACACTAGTTTTTTGTAGTTTAAGTTATCTTGATGCCGGGCGGACTAATAGAAATTCGTATATTAATTTCCGTGTAAATTTTGTAACGCTAGAAAATAATGAAGCCACAAACAAAATTTTGTGGCTGATGTCCGTTTGCCACCAAGAAAACTCAAAAACGAAAAGATCGGTTCAACTCAAAGATAGAATAAAAACTCAAAAACAACTCTGCAAGTTCCAAATTTATATAATTTTTAGTGGCAAAGTTAAATTCATTTGATTAATTGTCATACGGTGTACAAAATGAAATTAAAATTTCAACTTTTAACAAATTGAAATATTTTGTAGTTTAAAAAAAAAAAAAAATACCGCTGGACTCACTATAATATTTATAACAATGTTAAGCATTGAACAATCAATGCCTACCTTTATATAAAGTATACACATTTAAAAAAAAAAAACCATTGAAATCAGCATCAAATACTCGTACACGGTTTTCCATCTATCCACGCCAACATATAATTTAACATACGCCTCTTTTCACAACCACAGCAACAAAACTGTTTCACATACATCAAATTCATCATGTACAGTTTTTGAGTCCCGGTGCCCATCATAACATCTAGTCATTGATAAATACACTTCTAAACATTTGTATATGACTTAATTATCCTTAGTGTAATAACTTTTTTGCTCAGCGAAAATTCTGAAAAGTTGTGTGTTTTCGTCCAATATGTTCGACAAAACGGGATTTCCTTTGCCCAAAAACATTACAATAGATATTTTTCGCAATTTTCTGTAGTGATGAGCAAAGCATACACAGTCTTGGTCTTGGTCTTGCTCAAACACTTCCAATCGGCCGCGGTCTTGCTTATATAGTCTTGGTCTTGCATATTTGATTTGATACTTACGTTTTTTTATTAATTTTTATAGGGATTATCATTATGCAGGTTTTTAATGGAATAAATAATAAATAACTCGAAGTTAATAATTAACTCATAAAACACTTTATTTACCAATCCTAGATCTTCATCCATCCATGTTCTGACTGTGTTGCTTAACTTTGTTGCTTAACTTTGGTGATCCCTCTTTCTGCATTTGTTATTGATTGATTTTACTACTACAATAACAAAAAATCCGGATGTCTGTCAAATTTAAAGTATACGGGGAATTTTGTAGAGGAAACACAAAAGTATTTGTTACACTTAACATAACTAAGCCATATACAAATTTTTAGAAGTGTATTTATCAATGACTCGATATAATTACGGGTACCCAGTCTATATTATTCATCATGTACAGTTTTATATTATGTAAAATAAAAACATACACATACATATAAAATGAATTGGAAAACATGGCCATTGAAAACAAAAAAAAAAGTAAAAACAACAACACTGGAATCAAAAAAAAAAGCAACATACAGAAAATAAACTGTTGAAAAAAAAATAACAATCAAATCTACCTACCCAATTCTCATTTATCAGGTGATATAAGGTGATTTAAGTTGGACCAAATATTCGAATAGCCGTTGGGTAAATTATTATTAAGTGAAGAGAGAACTGTTCGACTGCACTCAACCGAAAATTCATTCGATGTAAGGTAATAAAATGCTATCTTCTTAGTGAATGAAAGTGATTCTATGTAATGATATACATAATATTAACACTCGTTTAAAAAACAAACGTTCAATATTCAAAAAAGCTTGTTCGTCATTCTCAAATATGAATCATTGATAATATCTCATCAATTTCTTTAGCACAGGAATTAAGCCCTGCACTAGACTGTCGATTATTCGAATTATAAAGTTTAAAGCATTTTTTTATTGCATGTATAGAAAAAAAAGTCTTAAAATTCAACGTAGTTTACACTAGTTGTAGCATAATAGTGTATCCGTTCTTTCATTGGTTGAACTATATGCATACAGTACCTACACAGTATTGCCATGCTTTATGCTTTCTTTACTTATAACTAAAGAATAAGTGGATAAAATAAAAGTTGGACATTTGCCAACATCAATAATTAGATATGCAAATTAAATTTTGTAGTATTTAATTATTCTTTCCGTATATCAAGGTAGCGTGGCCGAGCGGTCTAAGGCGCTGGTTTAAGGCACCAGTCTCTTCGGAGGCGTGGGTTCGAATCCCACCGCTGCCAGAATTTTTTTTGTTTAATTTAGTACTGACAATCTACTTTAGAAGAAATTTAAAATTGAACTTTTTTTATATCTAACAATTGCCGTTTAATTTTTGGTAAACATTTAACTGAATAAATATAGGTAATTAATATATTCTTTACATTTTATACACCTTAAATTTTAATAGAATGACCGCACTATAAAACAAGGTATACTCAAGTAATCAATAAACACGACGACCAGATTCTTCTTTAACTATTCTAATTTTATGGTGTATTTTATAATTTTTACAGTTTAAAATGAATGTTTTTGATGGTAAAACAAAATTCTGATATGCAACATATTAATCGAGTATTCAATGTTTTTAAATTGGTATAAAAATTAAAGTCCATTTTTTCTTTATTTTTTTTTGTTTTTTTATTATGCATCATGGAGTAATAAAGTTCTTGATTGAATAGAGTTATCAACAATCATAAAGATTGAATTATTAACCTATCATCATTCTTCCAATAAGAGAATAAAACTAATGAAGCTACAGCTAGATACCTACAGTAAGTATAATGATTGATTATTATTGAACTGCTATAAATCATACCGTATTTATTATTCAAATATTGTTGTGTCTATTTGCACGAAACTATCAAATTTTATATATAAACACGTTCAAACGATATTAGGTTTTGTGTAAAAGAGAATGGAGCTGTTTTCACGCGGCTTAGTTATCAAAAATGATGTAGCTTCTATAGTAACATACGGAAATTTTTCTTCACGAAGTACAAATTGTTTTCTTCTGTTTCAAAATTAACTTCTGTTTCATTAGGATAGGGTATCGAAGCGATTCTAAATGTGCTATATTTCACATCAACATGTGAAACTAGACTCGATATTATAACGAAAGATGAAAATGAAATTAAAATTGATTCAAAAACAAAGAAGCTATCGAAGGTTATTTTCTTTTCTATTTATTTCTTGATTAAAATCTAGCACCTAGCAAGAAAGGACCTAGCCTTAGCCTAACCAATAATACCATCCTCATATATACCAATGGCATCGAAATTATAATTTTTGATACATTGTTTAGGAAATGGAAAAATTTTTAATAAAAACTATTGAATCTCTTGAAAACGATGTTTAACATGTAATTTATATGGTCATAGTAACACTTAACGTCATATTTAGGTATTTCTCTCTTTAATTAGTACTTTTCAATGTCCATATATTGCTTATTTTTAATGATTTTTTAAAAATAACAGCGTATTCTTTGTATGCTTGCTTTGGATTGAATGTTGCCTATAGGTAAATATTCAAAGTTAAAAAATTTGTTATCAGTTTCGTAGAGAAAACGAATAATATTCAATGTAAAATTATATAGACTAGATATAATTATTCAACAAGCCCATTCTTTAACAAATTAAAGAAGACAAAATTTCCTAAATTCCTCATCATATATTACTTTTTTGGAACACTAGCTGTTACTCTGCTAGATATTTGGCTAGTTACATTAGAAAAAATAATTGAAATGTAAGAAATTTTGCTTTCTTTCTGAGATATAGGGCAAAAACTGTAAAAATCGTAAAAATTTGCTTAAAAAATGCCCAGAAAACATTGTTCCGGGCAAAACTTTTACCCACAAACTTCAGATTGGTGTTCAGTGACCCAAAAAATATGAATGGTGAGAAAATCGAAACTATAAGAAAACAGTCCTCTGAACCTCAATTATTTTTTAAATGTATCCAGCCCATTACTTATAAACCTGTAAACAAATTTTTCCTTCTGATTTTCTTTTTTTTACTACTTTCAATTTGACCAAATTGAAGCAAAATATTGATTTGAATACATATTTGGAAATAAATCATAATTTTACAGAATTTTAACTAAAAAGTTAGGCAACGTCGCTTCTCAGTTAGTATGGTGATCATCTGTTTAATGAAACACCGAAATTAATTAACAACTATGTGTTATCATCATTTGATTCATTAGCATTTAAGCAACTTCAATTTGAGGTGAGTTTTCGGAACGGTTCTACCTACACCGTGTATACCTGAGAAGCATCAGCCTAACTTGAAATGTACACCTGTACAGTGTGTATATATACTTTACTAATGTAAACATGTCACTAGTGAGAGTTTAATATTGTTTTCAATTTTTTGAAAAAGGAACCACGTAAGTAAGCACATAACAAAGATAGCATATATATTACCTAGGTCCTATTGTAAAAGATTATTTTATTCTAACAAAAGAGATTACATTTACATATTATGTGTATCAAGGGTAAACAATTTTTTACAAATTTTAAAAAAGAAGTTATGGTTTAAAATTAATTTCGCAATTTTTATGACAAAATAATAATGAATATTTTTAAAGAGCTTGATTCGGGTAGAGCTCTGTCTGTAAGGCTGTGATTTTTTACAGTGATGATTCGTAATATGGAAAGTACAGGGACCACGTTCTGACAGTCAATCAGTCCTGCACGTCATCATTTTTTACGGATTTGAAAAAGGTGATAATTGGGTTGGATTAAAACGAAAAAACGAGTTTTAACAGACAGTATAGTATTTTTAAATTGTAGAGAGCATTCCTAAGCTATAATTCCTTTTATATAGGTACCTTTGTCTGACTTTTACATTTTATATAAGCTTGAAAGTGTTATGACACTTATTATAGGTTTTATTAACTAAAATTCATTGATTTAATTCTTTTTATCATATAAATAAAGTAAGATTTTAAGAGAGAAGACACGTAATATATTTCTCAGGAATCTTATTAAGTTATTTTCTAATTACTTTAAAAATGGTATAATTGATGGTAATAATTACTTTAAAAATCAAAAATTAAGTATTTATATAATGCCAAATACTTATTTAAATTGATTTTATAAAATTCTTATTAGAAAAGCAAAAATACTGTAATTATTTCAATCAATATTTTTTAGTGGCATTTAATATAATTTAAAGAAACTTGACTTATCATTATCAGTATCAATAATATTACCAGTACAACGAGATACCGACAAAGAAAAATTCATTTTAATCATCAATATAAAAACATGTCTGGAGTTTTTTAAGTTACCTTTGGAGATGACTTGAAAATATAACCTCAGTTTGGGATAGGTATGGTCTGGGAATAAATAAGACCGTCGTACATGCCTGTGAATACATAACAAATATTTTTTTAAGAATCGATTGTGAATACTATTTGAAGTCTTGCTTGATTAATTAATTCTATACTTGTGATTATACAATGCTTAAGTTGTGATTGTAAATCGAAGCGTCACCTTATGCATGTCTTTAAGGCCAAAAATAAAAATGAGAATCAACCAAGAATAAGGCCTTGGTAAGGTGTAATTTCTATGTCAATATAAGAATCTTTTATGTAAACTTAGTACCGGAAAACAGAGATAGTAAATGATATGGTATCTTTGTTATGTTGATAGACTCTTAATACTAAACTCTCACTAGTGACATGTTTCTATATGGCAAGTATTTGAGCACTCCATCATATTGTAATAAGAGGTTAGGCTGATGCTTCTCAGGTCTTTACGGTGTATGTGGAACCGTTCCAAACGGTACAAATTCACCTTAAATTGAAGTTACTTAATTGCTCAAAGAAATCATAACATAATAGCACAATGATGTTAATTTGATGTCGGTGAATTATCATTCAATGGTCACCAAATACACTGGGAAGCGACGTTGCCTAACTTTTTCTATTAAATTACTATTTTTTTTGAATTCAAAATTATTCTCATCAATATTTTTATGCTCGCTGTCCGATTATTTTAGTTTAAAGTTGATAACGCTACAAAATATTGAAGTCACTAACAAACTTTGGTATGCGTGTTAATATGGGTATAGAATTGATAGAATTTAATTACAAATTTTATTTTTGTTTTTATAATTATAAATACACTAGCGGACGTCAAGCGATTTTACCATATTAACCCATAACATTCAGCGGTAGGGTAATTTCCCAACGGTAAAACAATTTTTCAAATCGATACCGTTTTAAGTTTATTCGTTACGATACAAACATATAAATGTTTCCAGTTTATAATATTAATATAGGCTAGCGGACGTCCCGCATTTTATCCGCGTAGTTCCCGTTCCCGTGAGAATGCAGGGATAAAAATACAAGAACATGTTTTATTTTTAAATTTCTTCTTTTATAAAAGTTCAATAATTGGGACATGGATTCATTCAATCTAATTGACAGACTTTGCTCATTTATGAACTTAATTTTTTGCTCTCTGTTTTCATCTCTTCGATATTTGCTAGTATTACAAATTTTAAACTAGAATTAAAATACGCCATATTTTGTATATATTGTGTAAAAAATAATGAAAATTTTAATGCAAATAAGCATCTGATGATGAAATTCAGAAAATTTTATCAAAAAAGTTAGGTAACGTCGCTTCTCAGTAAGTTTGGTGATCATCTGTTTAATGAAACACCGAAATTAATTAACAACTATGTGTTATCATCATTATTATTTATTTAGCATTTAAGCCAACTTCAATTGGGGGTGAGTTTTTGAAACGGTTCTACCTACACCGTGTATACCTGAGAAGCATCAGCCTAACTTGAAAGCTACACCACTATTGTGTGTATATATATCTAACCAATGTAAACATGTCACTAGTGAGAGGATATAATTATATCGTATTTGTTTCTCATATACCAATCAATATTTTACAATAAACCTTCCATTTTACATAAATTTTTACAAATTACAATAATTTAACGGCGTTTATTTTATTTAAAAATATTTAAATTAATTGAAAATATTAAAATGTTATACAATGCAAATGATTGTCATACAATGTGATTTTAACAAATAACGCCGCATTAAAGCATGAGTACTGGTCAATTTTATCATTTCTCATCAAATAATACCATAATTAGTCTAATTTACTTTTTAACCGACATCAAAATAGGAGCAGGTTTCAATTTAACGGTATATGTAAATATATATTTCGTATACATAATATGTCAAAGTATATTATTTAAAGTCTGTAACGTTTATTAGTGTAAAGTTTGTAACGCCAGAAAATATTTACCGATCAAACAAAATTTTGGTATAGGTGTTCATAGAATTCACCACGATAAACGAATAAAGTTAGCGAGTTAAAATTTTAAAGACGTATTTTAGAAATAATGTCTGAGTTTAAATTCGTGATTGAGCAAAATCGATCCATTGGATCCAATTCGTCCAGAACCTAACTTTTGAGCTAAAAATGATTATTAGAAAATTTTAAAAATAAAAAATTTAGTTTTTTTTTTTTTAGAACAATTAACTTTTGTTGCAAAACATTTTTTTGCAAAACGCTTAGATTCGCCACAATTTTAGCTCATATTGATTTATTTAATTATAGCTATATAGACTAGATATTTAGATTATTTAATGAACGCTAACGATTAAAAGTAGTTCAAACATTGATACTTAATCATATGTCGAGTATTTAAGCATGTTAGATCTTATATTCACTTGTTTTTAAATTTGTTCGCGTTGTACTTCTGTATTTATGGATCCATGTTAATCTATATTTGTGTTTAGTAAAGCCTTTTCAATCAATGTGGTCCCGTAGGGAATTGAAAAAAAATTCCAGGTAAATTTTCAATGATTGAATGTCATATCAATGACAAACTTGTTTTAAAGCAGTGTCATATAAATTTACATATAATTGTTCTGGGGACAAAAAATAACTTTTTTCTTGATTGTATCTAACACGTTTTTATCTAACATGAATACAACATAATCTTAGTGGTATTCACGTTATCGTGCAAATAGAAATGCTATTTTATATTAATAATACAATCATCAACAATATATTCGCGAACTGGTTAAATGACGTGTAATATTGCGTTGTAATAATACCTATCATTAATATTGTATTTACGTTATATTATGTATACTTCATATAAGCGTACCTTAAATCGGCACAGGCATGTTGAAAAGCTATGGCCACTGTTTTTTGTAGCCCGTAGTAATTGTATCCTATTGAATGATTAACGCGAAACTTTGAATGTATGGGTGTTTGTTACTCTTTCATGCAAAAACTACTGAATGGATTTTAATGAAATTTAACAATAATGTAGTTTTTACAGCATTATAATACATTATTTATAATATAAGGATAGGTTTTAAATCCATTTTCTACTCATAAATGGGGCTTTCACAATTGAATCTGGATTTGGTGTGCATACCGTCTCCAAGTAACATCTCCTCAGAGAATTATTACAACTAGCTAATCTATACTAATAATGACTACGTCGAAATACGTATTTATAAAAATACAAAATAATTTGGTCTAGGAAATTGGGGTAAAAATCAAAATTTATTCGAAAAATCCTAGAGTTCTCATTAATAATCTTTTTAATCTTTTAGCATAAATGTGAAATTCAAAATAAAATTTATTTATCTTTTCTCACTAGCAATATGTTGAACGTTCAACTATCTAAAGTGTGCATATCATATCATTCAAGTATCACCGGATCCATGCGAGACTGGAGGAGGTCCATATACTTTTTATCAATTATTTGAGTACCACAGCACGAACTTCAGTGTGACACAACCAAGTATGTTATATGTACATTTCTGTGACGTAGAACCGAGACAGAAGGCCACCCCGTGATTCAAGGGGGTGGAGGTACTGGGTTTCCCATACCTTACCGGACGCACACCAATTAAATGGAGTGAGAAACGGGACAATTGTTCGTTATCAATGCTAGTAAATTAACACTAAAAATCATACGTCATCTGTGTATTCGTAGCTTGATTTATTAATTTCAATACATGCACGCCATCTTATACTAGATTAACATGGTAACAAATGTATATGTGAACAAAGCTCTACCTCTATACTTGATACCTATTTGTGAACTGTTGACGCGGCATTATTTAAACAGCTCGTTGTTGAATTTTTGGTGAAAGAGAATTGAATATAGTAGATTTATATAAACGTATGTATGTATGTGTATTTAGTTGCTGCTCTCTTGTTTATAATGTGTGAGCTTGTTGCATGCATCCATAATACACAGTTTAAAGTAAACAAAATACACATATCATCATTATATCCACATACGTACATATATGACTACTCTCTACCCACCTATGTATATCTATCTACTACCTACTACCTATATGTGATGTTGTTTTGGGTTAAAATGAACAATTTATTCATCAAAATAATACACACACACACACACCTATATGTAATCATATTATATACAATATTACATATTTTATTATTACAAAAGATGTGTACCAAATAAAATGTATTTTACAATCGAGAATTTTATTTATGGTGTCCATAAGATTTTCATCTATTGTCATAAGACAATGAAGATAACAGAAATGTAGCATTTGTGAAGTTAATTTTCTTTAGTATTGTTATGATTTCAAATACAATAATCGACAGCAAAAGGGAAGATTGGGATAGAAGTATCTATGAGATTTAACATGAGAGAGAATGATGTAATCGCATTATACATTGTTTATTGTAGGATTAGTATACTTGTGTGTGCGTACTTGTGGACAACATGACTTTGATATATGTATGTGTTCACAGCTAAGTGAGAAACGAACTAAACACAACAAAACACAGCAGTTAGTAATATACAACTGCTAACATACATGCATTGCAGACTCACTCTGTGTATGCAAAGTGTACGCATTGCTATATTTAGTAAATAAATAATTCACTCTAGAATAAACACGTAGCATATTTATTTATCAGAATCTACAAATAAACATTACAATAAAATGCATTATAATTTAAAACTTGGTATCAATATCATCAGAACTAAACCCTATAATAGGGAAGATGCAATAAAAAAAATTTGCTCTCAATTTATAATGAATTTAAACCTGAATGTACGCCTGTTAAATGAAGAGTACATATTTAATAGGTACTCATAATGGATATGTATTTAATATTATATTTATATTTTGATAAAAGAGAATGCTAAGTTCATGATATTTATTTCAAAACATTTATATCGTTCGTTCGCGTTCAGTAAATATAGTTTACGTCCAGTTAGAAGCTCAAATATATAATATGGTCGTTACAGTTACGTTATTTCAATTATATTTCTGATTGGCAGCTGTCATCAACAGAATTTTAACTTTTTCATTTTATAAATATGTTAAAATACATCCATATAATAATTTTGTATACATGCATGTAATATGTATGTATAGAGCAAGCAAGCCTGTTGTTAGTAAACTCCAATCTATCTCCATGTTATTTCAAGTATTTTTTTCCTTTTAATACTCGACAAATAAACAATATGTTAGAGTATTATTAGTTATATTCGAGTTTAAAGATTGTAACGCTGCAAAATATTAAACCCGCTAACAAAATTTGGGTATAAGTGCCCATAGAATCATCTAATAGTCTAAAGCTTTGTTCAAATTGATAAAGTAATTTAATCAAGTAGCAAGTAGTTTAGTTACTTGACGTGTGTGAACAGCAACATTTTAATCAAATATTAAGTTGTTTAGTCAAGTAGTTTAATAAAATTCTATTTTTATCGTGCAAATAGTATTCCAACCACACTTCAATCACAAACATATAAAAATAAACAAATGAAGGAATATGTTTGACATTTAATTGTTGTTCCTGTCACAGTCATAAACAGTTTTGTGATATGAAATCATATTACGTGACTGTGCCTGTTTACATAGTTTTAATAATTTAGTTGTTACTTGACTAAATTATCAAATTATAATTGTGAACGATTAAGTCAACAAAACGTGTTAAGTGTTAAGTACTAAACAACTTGATCAATGTGAGCATGGCTTAAAAGCTAGAAGGAGGTTTGAGAACGGTTCTTTTTGTAATGTTGTAATTACCTTCAGTGATGAATCGTAGTATAGGAAGTACAGAAATCACATTCTGACTTCTGACAGAGTTAGAAAAAAATTTTTCAAATAAAATTTGTAGAGAAAAAAATTTTACATAAAAAAGGTTCTTCGCTATTATTAAAAAACAGGGAACCAGTATTTAAACAACTCTGTTATTTGTTATATTCACTTGTTTACATCATTTTATATCTTAGTGTCCGTTAATCAATAATATAAAAATACCTATTTTCAGGTAATCCTTATTTACAGAATTTCCGAGAAACTTTAGTATCATTTAGTATCATTTAATACAAAATACATTTCAGCACCTTTTTATAAATAGTTATTATTTTCAACATAGGTATTGGTGTAATTAAAATTGCATTGGTCCCTTGTGCTCAATGGATCCATATTACATGACCCAATATTTAAACCGTAAAATATAAAAGAAAAATTCCAAGACAAAAAATGTTTGTTTGAAACTACAAAAACTACTTTTGTTTGAAACATTTTTTCCTAAACTGTTTAGTCTCTACATAATTTCAGATCAAATTTAGCTATTAAAACATATATAATTATAATACATTGTTATAAAAGTAAACAACCATACATCGAGTATCTAAACAATTGCTATTTCCACCTGTTTATTTTAATTAATTTGATGCTAATTTATAATACTCAAACTTTTATTTACACATTAATATTGAATAAAATGAAATCACATTATTTTAATCTATTTGTTGCACCAATAATTTTTATTGCACAAAGTTGGCTTAATATGTATGCACTTCCAAAAGTTTCCATCATTATTATAAAAAATACGTAAATTATAAAATCTATAAATTTTATTAAACCACCACTTGACACAATATTGTTTTTAATCAAATTAAGTTCCCCTCAATTATTTATTTTTCTTTTAAATAGATGCTAAATTTAATCCATGTAAACATATGTTAAGATGTTTGTTCCCTTAATCAGAATTACCCTTGTTCGATATACATTCGAGTACGTCGATCGTCGTCCCCTTCACAAATCAAATTATAATTTATGTAAATTCTTATAATATCATTTCAATATTTATTGATTTTTAATGATAACATATACTATTTTAAGGTGGTTGCAGAGTGAAACAACTTTGCGATATAATTTTTTTTTCAAGGCCTCAAAATAACGATATCTAAGCGATCTAGAAATTACAGAATCTTTGTCTGTTTCAATCGTGATATATTTAAGCTCAAAGTTTGCCGTTTCAATGGTCATTTTACATTTAAAGCATGTAAAATTTACTGTCTTCCCAACGGTTTCTATTCTACCACAAAAACCACTTGACTGGTTATGAGGATAATTGGTCTTGGCCTTGCAAGATCAAAACCAAGATTATCTACACACCCGCAAAACCAAGATTAAGACTGAACAAGCAAGATCGAGGCTAAATGCAAGACTAAGCTAAAAATAACAGCATCCGATAAACACATAAGTCAAAATGTATGTGGCAACTTCAAAATATTTTTTTGCGGGGAACAAAAATGTTGCTTTATTAGGTTTTAATACTAAATATAAAAAAATAAAAGTATAAAGTCGCTTCATGTCGAATTGATGTCTTATATGCGTTACATTAAAATACATTAATATGTATTGTATACACGTTTTATATAGACTCAATCGAATTTTACGAAAACAAACAACTATAAACATATAGTTCAGTTCAAAATCATAACAAACAAACGGGAGGAAAACGAGAAGGACACGCATGCAACAAAACATAAATGGCCAGTGCACTACGTCGTTTTGATCTCGAGATATTAAAATTAAAAATATTTTTATATCCGTCATGCACATTTTCTGCTATAACGTGAGTTGTACAAGAGTAATTTTCACATATAACCTATAATTACGAATTGAAACCCAGAAGTTTTTCTTTGAGTTCATAACATGTCTACATTTAAAACATTAGTAAATGCTAATAATATTTATATCAAAGTTGCTCTATCTTAAATAAAGTAGTTTTACGTTTAAACTACCTTAAAGAGTAAATAAATGTTTAAAACCACCAAAATTTTATTTATTAAAAGCCTTTCTGTCAATCAGATTATTGTAGGTACAGACAAAAATTCATAACATTTTTTTTTTTTGTCAAAAACAAACATACTAGGACAATATTTAAATATATATATATTTTTTTTTTGTAAATATAACAATGCATTACAAAGTAAACAAGTCAATTGTAGTTCGTTTTAAATAAAAAAATATTACAGTGATCTGTGGATAAGTTCAAACTGTGTATTGTAAAATGGTTCCTTTGATACTCTACGTTTTAACTCTTTTTAGAAACTCCAAAAAACACAATGATGTTGTAATTGTTATATATTGGTATATATAGTCTGTATTTTTTAGTGATGTACCGAATAGACGTAATTGTGGATTTAGACCAGGTCTAGGTCTAAATGGAAATATAACGGAAGTTATTGAAATTTAAAATAACCGTAATTTTACATGTAATCTTATTCGTTAGCCGATCAGATTACATTTATTTTTATTAGATGAAAAAAGCTATCAGTAATTTCAAACTTTTATAATAAGTAATTTGTATTCTAGAGAACTAATTGAGCAAAAATATATTAAAATTCACTAAACGGATTTAATGAAACAAATTAAAAACTGACTGATAATGTCGTTTTTCATGGAACAATTAATTAGTCTATAAGAAAGTCCAACAACACTGTCATCACCTGAGACCTTACAGTTAGTCCGTAATAACTGAATTTCAAACCGTTTTAATTCGTTTTTTCTTTGTGGAATATTATTTTATTCTACCATCAATACATACATGACTTGAACAATTTAAGAATTAAAAAAATTAATATAAAATCTTAGGCAATATTTCTAAATTTTCTGATTTTAATTTGACAGCTTATAGATGAAGAACGTATGTTATCATAAACACTATTTATTATAGAGAGCACAATATATCTTTGACGATTGTACCAACAATAGCATTATATTACTGTCTACAGTGTTGACTAGATTGCATACGATAAAATAATATAAGATTTTATTTAAGGAAGTACGAGCGCCAGGCGGGGTGGGGATAGGTATCGACTCTAGCGCGGTAAGGGGAACGCAGTAACCATATGATTTTTTTCAATATATAGATATACATTTAACAAATGGCTAGTGGCGGCATTTATTTTTCTTTTAATTAATACACTTTAATTAGTCGGGCAAGTGTAAATATTTTTGAATTAAATTGATCACTAATATATTTACTTTCATCCATAAGTTTTTTAAAAATATTCACCGACAGTTTTACGAGAAAAATACAGAAATGTATCAATGTTTGAAGGTTACCCCATAAGACCAATGTTAAATTGCTCAACTTTAAAGTTAATTATTTATTTAAATGATCGGGCAATCTCCTTCAAATTTTTGGAATTTGTTTACACATATTTAAACTTTGTATTAAAAAAAAAAATCAAGCCTTTTATCAAACGTTGCCTTGGTGCTCGTACTTCCTTAAGTATAATTTAGTATAGTTTTGAAATAGATTTTTTTGATCGTTACATCACTAAACAAATATTAATTGCTATTCATTCCAGTATTCTTCACAAAAATCAAACAAAATATAACAGCTATAAATTCATATTTAAATATGAAACGGTAAACACACAATCATATATGTAATCTATGCATACATACATTCAAACACTGTTTAAAAATTATACAAATGAAAACAAAAATTATATTATTCAAAAATACAATACATATTTTATGTATCATAAACAAAGTACTAAACACAGGCTGACTTTTCAATAAAATATACCCCTTTAAAGGAATATAATTGTGAAAGTAAGGCCAAATCCTACCCAAAAAATGTGGACTTTAATATTAAAGATTTAATATTAGATATATCAATGAAATTTTAATATGCAATGGGCAGCATTACTTCCGACTTCGGAAGTATTGTGTTCTTGACTTCTTTTTGCTCAGGTTTCAACAATTTTTATACATATTCACATTTTGGAACTTAGTCTATGTCAGTGATTCAGATGAACGTGCAGTACTCCATAACTAACAAACGAATATTTATAAATTTATGGTAAACAATAGTAGAGGTGTTCTGGAAGGTCCCATTTTAGAATCATCTCGACTATCAATTACTCAATTAAGCACTCGAAACTAATCCTTTTTTGGTCACATAAATACTGTTTTATCGGAAACCGTTCAATCAATTTTGATGAAATTATTATAGGTGGTATAGATTTAAATAAGTAGTTTAAATTGTGTCAAAATTGATTATTCTAGAACATCGATTTTGATGCTGTAGTTTTACATCAGTGACTTAAATTTATTGTTATTGATTAATCTGTATATTGAAGTGATAACAATGGAAGAGAGAAAATTACAAAATCATGACTTTAGTTTTGCTAGCTTAATGGTACAGATAATTTAAAATGTAGAAACTTGATTAATATATGCATATATCACTATATTTTAATAATTACTAACATGTATCTATTCAAAAGGCTGAACATTTCGAAAATTATCCAAGCGCTTGGAAAATTTATGGTCGAGAGATGATCAATACATTGATTAATATGAATCATTCTAAATTTATTGTATTTCACATCAAAATGTGAAGCGACACTCAAGACGATAAACATGAAAATTATAAACTAACGCAGAATTAAAATTAATTCAAAAACAAACGAATTATAAACTAACACAGATTATTTTCCATTTCTATCTTGAAAACTATGTTTAACATTCAATGTATATAGGAATACTAGCAAGTGACGTCATTTGTTTAACCATATCTTACATATTTTTAAACAATTAAGCTCAGATCCATGTTCATGAAGTAAAGAAAGAACGATTCAATTGAAGTAATACAAAAAACATTTAGTGAAATACCCAATTTTACATTTTTCAAAATCATCGAGTTAAATAAAATATTAATAACAATCAACCTTTATATAAATAATAAAAATGTTGAGAGTGATATTGAATATAGTTTAAATGTAAATTAGAACTCAAAAATGATTGTAATTGTAATACAAAATGATATAATTGTTAAATGGTGCAGTAAAAATGAATTTATGAAATGTATGTGATGTTTTTTTTTTTTTTTTTTTTTTTTGAATGAATGAATGAATGAAAAAGAGCATTTTGATATTATATATATTATTATACATACAATATTATAATGTATATATATTACAATTATTATATTATGAGGTTATGTTTGTTTATTTTGTTTAAATATAGAAGAGAGAATCATCATATATTTACATATTTACATATTTTTTTTTTGTATTTGTATTTAAACATTAAATAAATATTAATTTAATTTGTTCGTACCGTACGTAGTTACATACCTATGTTGTAACTATTTCATGCTGGTTCCGTCAAAGTCAATTTATTAAATACTGAATTATTCTCACACATATTTTTTCCATAAACGTAATATTTTTTTTTATTAATATGTTAAAGTCTAAAAAAAATGTAATGGACCTGCAGCTCACTCTTATTCTTTGAATAAACGCCCTTCTACATAATCTTATAGTCGTTTTCGTCTTGTCATTCGCAAATGTATTTCATTTTTGACATATTTGGGCAAAAATAGAAAAAAATGGCTTACAATGACTATCACCAGTCATGTAGAACAGGCACAAACTGGCAATATTGACAGAACTAATTCATTTGCAAAAATAACTCATTCTTGAAATAACTCTGAAACTTATAGGAATTTAAATAATGAGAAGAGTCTAAAATAGACCCAAATTGGCAAAGGACTTCTTCAATCTGTTTGGTTTTTCAATTTCAGAGGATCCAGTTCAGATATATAGTGGTTACAGCAAAACGTCTTTTTTGAGACTTAAAAAACAGTTTAAAGATACCATAATATGTGTACAAATTTTTAGATCAATCAATTTAAAAGTTTTCTCAGAAAAAATTCTGGAAAATTCGCGTTTTTTCGGTCTTCTGACTGTATATGAACCCTAAAGGCCATTTTCTACTATCGTCCATCTACTTGCACATTTTACCAGTTCGGGGAGACCTTTGGACTTCTTAAATTTGTGATTAATGACTTAGTAAAATTAGTAAGATAAGCGAGTCCATTATTATCCTTTTCAAGCGGGAGCTGATATTGTTTTTAAATATATTTTGAGACTACTGAATAGCTTCCAAGCACTGTTACTAGAAGTGAAAGTCTCAACTTAAGAAACAGAGCTAATTCTATCGTTTCAAATTTTTTCGGATCAGCGAAAGTATTATTATTATTATATTATTATTATTATCATAATTCTTCCTAACTATGAAACTATATAACTATCTGAAATTGAAATTATCCAATTTACATATTCCTAAGAAGATATATTCATAGGTATATATTCATTACATACTCAAGAAGAAGTTCAGCCGTTGAATTCTTCAATAGATGAATGCATAATGGTATTTATAAAATTAAATACACTCGTAAATTTGTGGTTTTACATCGGAGTTTCTTAAATTTTGTAAATTATTCTTTCATAACATAATATTGAGAAAAAGGTTTTAATTTTCTTGAACTCGTTCAACCAAAAATAATCATATTTCTTTAATCGTGATTAATTCTATATATTTAAAAAAATCGATGAAAACTATTTCGAATCCGCTCGGTCGTTCTATCCAGATTAATTGAATGAAGATGGACATTCACGTACATTCAACTTGACTTTCAACTCTTTATGAGGTTATCTCCACTCAAAGTTCCATATGTCGTGGACATTAGAAAGTTGGTTTTGGTCTAAGAACTCAGTCAGTGACTCAAGACCTATCATTAAAATTGTTAAAACTAAAATTAACTGAGTTGAAGATTGTTGAGAACATAACACACTATACGGCTGCGCCAGGTACAAGAGCTAATGATTATTGATTACGATTAGTAATTTTAGTGTAATATAAATTTTGATTATAGTGAATTAAGTTTAATCGTGTTTTTACCAATATTAGTCGGTTACATTCTACGTGAACCTATAGCTATTATTTTAAGTTAAACTCTGTTTAGAGTTAATAAAAAAAAAATTATAGAAAACAAAGAGCATAATAATAGCGACGAGTATGACTATATATGTTTAAACGGTTATAATTTTATAGAATATAAAAAAAATATGGATAATGTTTAAAAAAAAAAAAAAAAAATGTATATAATAATAATCTAAAATTAAAATTTTATATCAGAAAACACAATACGCTTTTGTACATATGTACAGTGTGCTTCATTTTTAGAGTTACCACTCTTGGATTTTTTAACAAAATGATTAATTTAGGGGTTGTACCAGCGTGATATATTAAATAAGAATTTCATGATCTTTGATCCGATATATTGTAACGCAGATGAGATTTTATGAGAGTTTTAAGCCATTTTTAAGAATAGTAAAGTCAAGGGTTTTTACAAACTTATAGCGGAACAGAGAGCGAAACACATTCTTAAATCTTAATTTTTTGGGCTATTGGGGTATTTTAGTATGTTTGCTTCAATTCTTCAAATTTCTTCAACCAGATTTGTGTCACTGTTGTCCATAATTTATTTGCTAAATCCGCACATATAAACAATCAGATAGGTCACTTTCACGAGTACATTTTGGGAACGTTAATTTGATGTGTTCTTTTTACTACAAAATACTGAAGTTGCTACCATTAAATCGAAACATATTGTACACATCAACATCCCACATATATTTCTAATTTCTGTACTTACTAAAAATACCTAGGGATGATAGGGATGATTTAAATGAAAGCTACTCTCTTATTATTGTTCTTAATTCTTGGATCCTATTAGAAACAGTGCGGTTATCTTATTAGTGGCTATAAGATGGATTATGGAATAAAAAATGATATGGAAAATTTCTGAAATTCTTTTCATGTCAATGAAAGCTATAATAATCCATTTAGGCCATAAATTGTGTCCAAATCTAACTTATTTTATGTTTTATTATTTATTTAGGTCAGATTAGAACCTCATTGTGTATCTACCGTATTTTCAATAGGGTCGATGCACAAAACGTTTTTTTATCACTTCAATAGAAGCATCTTTAATTCACGAACATAAATTTTGAAGTTATTTTTTTTAATCTTAAAAAATATCCAAAATATGGACGTTCATTAATTAAACAATGATGAAGATTTACATAAATGACGTCATTCATGTTCATCTTCATAGTGATTATACATAAGGGTCATTCTACGGTAGGAGGTCGTATCGATGTCCATAGCACTTTCCTTCAAAATTTAAGATAGATAATGGTTAGTATGCAAAAATGAGTTGATTTTAAATAAAAATGTTATATAAATTACATTATTAATATTCCAAAATTTTGTTGTGCGATTTTTTCTACACGAAAATGACCGATTATCGTAGAATTACTCATAAAACTTTTTGATGCAAGAAAGAAATGGAAAACAATATTTATGAGCTTACAACTTATTCGATTTTGAATCAATTTTTTATTTAATTTTATTTAGTATTGAGTTTCACATTTGGATGGGTAAAAGAGGAAATTGTTTCATTGTATCTTCCCTAATACGTGTTGGAGGTCAATGAGGCTGAATTGTAAACAATGTTGTTTTTATTTGATTACAATAAAATATTATCAGATGTATCTCTGAACCTAAACAATCGTCCTGTATAATAAATATTGTAATTTTTTTATTTTTTATTTTTTTTTTGAAAAATATAATTAAATCATCTATTTTGCATGTTTCTGAACTTTTGACAGCTGAACGTGAACGTGAACGTAAAACGAATGAATTACATACTATACTGTGTGGCATAATTATGTTATATTTTATAAATAACAAATTTGTTTAAAAAAAAAAGAAAATAATAAATTTTAACTAAAGTTTTATATAAATAATAATTATACAAAATATTCTATATTCATTTTAAAAATATCGGATCTGTAGGTTTTTAATGTGAACCAGTGCGGTTTTAAATAGAGTAGGCTAACACTAGTTATTGTCTTCTACACTACGAAATTTTAAAAGAAAACAAATAATACAGTTAATTGTTTAGATATTCGATATATGATTGAATTTCATTGTTTGAACTATTTTTAATTAGTATTCATAAAATACTATAAATATCCAGTCTATACAGTTATATATGTATACATGTATAATAAGTATTGTTATTACCTATATGCGTTTTTAGCCAAATTTGAGCTTAAATTGTGGAGAATTCAAATATTTTACGAATAAATATTTCAAATAAAACATATTTCTTTAAAAAAAAAAATAAACATTTTTTGTATTTGAACTTTTCTTCATGGACCGATTTTGTTCATTTACGAATATAAACTTACTTTTTATGTTTAAAATACGTCACCAAAATGTCAGCTCGCTATATCTTTTTGTTTTTAAGTTATTGTGATAATAGACCACTTCAGACTGTTATAATTAATAATTAGATGTTTCTATGAACACCTATACCAAAATTTTGTTTGTGCGGTCAATATTAGGTAGCGTTACAAACTGTAGCCTATAATAAATATACTCTGGCATAATGCTAAAATTATTTTTTGAACAAGCTTTTATTTAAATAGTCTAAAAGAAAGACAATAAACTTTAAATTAAATCAAACCTAATATAAATTTATTACATTGTACAATATATATAATATCAATGCTACACAGCACCATGTACATTGTGGTTTATTGCAGAGATTTCGGCACTAATTTTTAATTATTATTTTATATTAATTTTATTTTTTTTTAAATTTAATTATGAAAGAGATAATGTCAGTATATTGTAATTTTAATTATGTTGTAGATTTTCATAATATGAATAAAAAAATATAAATTTTTGTTAAATATATATATATATATATATATATAATATATATATATTTTTTTAATTATTATTAAATTTTTATTTTGGAATCCTTTTTTTGGGAAGCATACAATTATTATTGAACTAGAAAAATATTTAATTAAAAAAATTAACAAAAACAATTCAAATTTTAATTATTATTTATGTATATAAAAAAAAAAACTGAAAAAATGAAGTATGTCTTCAAATATAACAATGGAATATAATTTGAGAAATAAGTTATTGCAGAAAATGCTATTGAACAAAACGTTAATACAATTAGTTAGTTGCTTACAAAGCTTGAATATTTCCGAACTGTTATATTTAAATGGTAACAAAATATCGACATGTTTTTTAAAACCAAAATATTGCTAAGATTTAATTAAAAATTATTAACTTGGTTCTTACTATATTATATATAGGCCCATTTTTTGTTACTAATTGGTAGTTATTTAAGTAAATTTCATTATTCAAGATATGAAACGTACCTCAAATGTTTATTTACTTATTAAAGTCTTATAATTATCGATAAAATTAATCGAAAAATGTTCCTATTTTTCAATAATATAAAGTTTTTTTTTTTTTTTTAAGAAGACTACAAGATTGCGTCTTTGGGTATAGTTTGGTTATTTATACTCCAAGCCATTATATTCGCTTGATCCGATATTATTAAGAAATGTATCAAAAGTCATAAAAACCCACGATTGAAAATATTTTTTGATCTAGCTTAAATTTGATTTTGGAATCACTTTTTTAAAAAATAATAAAATATTTGTATATAAAACAAAATTTTTTCCCAATAATATATAAGAAAATTTGGAACAATTGGATAATAAGTTTTATACGTGAATTTTTCTGAACCATTATGCAAAAATTTCTTAATTAATTTGTGAAATTTTTAAGAAATTGTTTGTATTATTAAAGAAAACTTATAAATGTATCAGAAATTACTTTCGAGTATCAGAAATTACTTATATTTAGGCATGAAATAATTGTTATAATTATATAAAATGGTTAATTAACATCACTTTATCGCAGAATATGTTTGCTACATAAAAAAATTTCTGCTTCAATTGGAGCTTAAGACTGTTAGTTCTTAACAGAAATTTAAATAAATGAAATAAAATAATTTTCGTTGCAAGCATTAAATATTTGAAATTAATATCTCTGTATTAAAACTGTATTAACACTGATTTTGTGTTACAAATTCAATACATATTTTATTCTGTAGATATATATAAACGTTGTTATTTTTTGTGAACCGTTTTTAATACCTAAATTGTGTTGATTTTAGACTTAATTTAATATACCCTAAATATATTTAATATGTGTTATAATTAACAGTTTTTTTTATCCAATAAATCTTGAGAAAAAAAATTGTTAAACAGATTACAATTATTTTGAAGTATTTAAGTAAATATTATTGGTAAGAAATATTATTTATTACTACTATCTGAATAATATAAAATGAATAACATTAGCTTCGTTCCAAAAGCTATTTGATCGTAATAATATTATTAAACACAAACAATATGCCCACAGTTGAACACATTAGGTCCATATCATCAGTTAGAGTTAGTATTATAGAGTTAGTAGTAGTCTACCGATAGAATGAATATATAAGGTAGGTAGGTAGGTGAATACAAACTGATGACACATATTGTTATTTAATATGATTAATGATACCAAAAACGTTTTTTTTATAAACACAAATTGTTCAATATTTTAACAATAAAATCAATTGTATATATTTGATTTTTTAAATGTTTTTAAAATTCAATCAGTCAAGTAGAAATAAATAATAAATACATTCATATCGGAAATATATTTATCGGAAGTTGACACCGGTTTAAAAATCAATGTACAGAAGCACCTTATTAGTATATATATTCAGTTGAATCTCAGCAAATATCCAGCAAAGTCAGAAGCAGTTTCAAAAAGAAGTCTTTGTGGAGATCTCTTTAAGATGTCTCATAAACGATGCCGAATTTATGACTTTTATTAATTAAAGAATCTTTAAGAAAAACTTGTTCCAATTTTCATAAGAAGTCAGAATTATGAACACTGTAAGAAGTCTGTTTTCGGACTTTGTAAGAAATCAGACATGTAACCCTTTTTAATGTCCGTTCACATATATCAGTCACGTCACAGTCCAGTCATGGGTCAGTCTCAGTCAAAACGAACACATTTAGACTAATGTTGCATCTTCGCTTATTCCGAAAATGCAGCAATTCCACAACCGTTGCCTAAGATTTCCGACCAAAGCTCTCCGCCACGAAACTAATAACCTCACAATCATTTTTCCAATCTTTTCGTAAAGTTTATAAGTTGATGTTACTAAGGACTAATTAATTTCAAATTTAAAGTGTATAAAACAAAGATGCGACATGAACCAATAGCCATGAAAACATTATATTCCATTCGCTAATTTTCACGAAAGAGATGGTAGATCAGAATCAGTCGCATAAGACAACTATCTTTATATGATAAACCGTTTTTTCGCGAAACTATTCGTTCTTTTGATGACACATATAAATGTTGTACACTCCTTCTAGACTAAACTAGAAAAAAAAGACATACTATGAGAATCGACACTTTTTTTAACATGGCATTACAAATTTCTATTTCAAGACAGTTTTTTATAGAAAAATCATTTTATCATCAATAAAAAAAAACACTTCACACTCAACTTTTACATTAAAAGTATTTTATTAAATTGTTTTTAAAATTATTTTTATTTTCTACTCTGTTTAGTAAACACAATAAAAATTAAAAAATGTACAATAAAAAAATTATTTGAAATGATTTTTTTAAAAAAAATTTAAAGTAATTTGGTGAAAGATTGTGTGTATATAAAAACATTCCATTAATCAAAATTTCAACACAATTTGTCATTGAACAATAGAAGATTTACACACACATTTCGAACAGCCATAGAATATTTTTGTGAATATAATACCTTTATATATATGTTACCTCTATAAAATGACAATTTTAAACAAGCTGTAATGGATATGACTCTTAAATATTATACCAATCACGTTCTGGTCATTTTTTTTTTTATTCTAGACGTACACTAGTCCAGCTTGATCCAACTATTAATCCCCATGAAAACTTATTATTAATTAAATCACTTTCTACACACACGATTTAAGTTTTATCTCCCTCCGTCTCGAATAGGAAGCGTTTTACTGCTGACTTCAAAATTATCCCATTATAGTCAAAATTTGATAATATCGTATGGAAATAGGACATACATGAATTAAAGTAGATATCTATATACTAATACGTGAAATAAAAACTTTGTAAAACGAAAATTGAGCGGCCGAAGGAGTAAGAAATTTGGCACACTTACAGTTTGTATAAAGAAGGACTAGAGAATGAAAAGAAAGAGGTTTGTCTTATATTACACACACTATTCTATATACACATACAATTATTTTAAAAGAAGAAAATTAAAATAATTACATCAATTTATTTAACTAATGAATTTTGACTTATTAATTTCCCATAATTTTGTTTTCTTAAAAAATATTGTCTTTTTATAAAATTTCTGTCTGCACAAAAACTTAAATGGTACTTAGAACTATCAATTGAAATCTGAGCGATTAGTTAGTTTAATAAGTATTTATTGATCATTACATTATAACTTATGAACTATAGTACCTAGCCTAAGCTTTACATATAATACATCATCTTGCATACTATTAACATCGAGATTTTACAAAATGTCATTACAGTATGTTTTTTGACAAATGGAAAAACTAAAATAATAAAATCTATTGAAATCACAATCTAATTGGATCGAGAAGTCAACCCAGCAACTTATTTAAATAAAAATCTTAAAACTAGAAGGAAAATATATACAATTGAGAAAATAACACATTTAGTTGTAATTGACATCGCCTGCATTATTTCTACGGAACGGGATAGTTTCGGGATGATAGGTAAAATGTGTTGTAGTTTGGATAAATTTGCGTACAGTAGGATGTTTAGTTTCTTGGTGGAAGATTGTCGGACGAAAATCTCAGGGTTTTGTTTTCAAAATTTAACTTTACAGATGATACGACGTTCGTCCAGAACATCGCAGATTAACCAACCTCTGGTTATATACCTACGTTTTAGAACATTCTAGAAAGATAAACATAAGATTTTCGAGTTGATATTAAAAAACTTCCTAGTATGACATAATATGACTTTATATTATTACTTTATGTATCATTTATTTAAAATGGAATAATTTTTATAAATGATTAAATTGAATATTTTTTGGTATCACTCCTTTATCAAAAAAGGTGCACGCCGAATATTTAAGGATTTCCTAAAAGGTACTTACTTATTTGTTAATGATTTTTTATTTTAAATCGGTGTAGTAAGTCTTGTATTATTTTTAATAGATTTTTTTTTGTATTGTATTTTATAAATAAAAGCAGTTTTTATAATTATTGGGGTGTTTATAATTTTGACAAAACGAATATGAAATATTCTTAAAATCAGTGCAATTTACTTACAATTTTATTCATTTTTTTGTTTATGACCACCCATGTATTGCTTCTGAAGTGTTGAGTTCCTGATTTAAAATTAAAAAAATGTTTTTTCAACGATTTCAAAAAATTGTCTATATATCGACGTTTTGTAACTTCGTTTCGTGTATATCAAAAATAATCAATTTGAAAACATGCATCTATACTTACAAAATTTCATCAAAATCCGATGAATCCGGGTCCTGATATCGGCATTTATGTGAAAATACTCATTATCGAATATATTTACTCAAATATTACATGGACTGAAAAGTCCCGGGCCTAACACATAGATGGTGCTAGTTTTATTGCAGTCACCTTTTTTTCAGTTAATACTAACCTTCAAAAGACAGCTGTTAAAATTTCATGATATTCTATTCATTAGTTTGTGAGTTATTGTGCTAAGAGTGACGCTACTTTTGTTATTTTCAAAACAATTAAATATATGTATTGAAATTTTCAAAAATATTCTAAGAAAATTAATTTTTTTGGGACCGTCACATTAAATCATTTTTTGCAGACACCATAATTTTGGAGATAAAATGAATATCAAGTAACCAGTGAATAAAAATTGAATTGAATTATAAAGTAAACGAATTTCAATATTTAATTAATTAATAAATAAATTTAATGAAATCTAAAAATTACATAAAACTTACGACTTTATATTTTATTGTACCTAATATTAAATAATAAATTCATTAAATAATGCATGCATCATGCTGCTGTTTACCGTTATGTAATATGTTGAATTCAAATCAATCAATTATATCGAATGTTATATATTTGTGAATGAAGTTTTGTATATTGTAATGTTATCGATTGATTTTTAACTAGCCATAAAATGATGAATGACTTTTATGTCCTTAACATAATCATATTATTATTATCATCACATAGGTATTGGTGGTATATCTGAAATAATAACATATCTATTATTAATATTTTGTAGATGATATTCATTTTATAGTGCGTAATACAATGTGTACCTATGCGCATGGATTGAGCTACATAGGCATGGGAAACAAGCTTAACGAGTTCCAAAAAGAAGAAATTGGTAACAGTATTCTGCCCTGTTCAAAAGTTATAAGGGTATTTGCTTGAAGAAATTATCAAATTTCTCAACAAAGACCTCTATAACTGTTTCATGTTATATCCAAAGACCGGAAGAGATTTTTTGTATTACTTCAATAGAAGCGTTTTTACATCACGAACATAGATCTAAAGATCTTTTAATAATATGAAAATTCAATATTATTTATTAAACATAGAAGGAAATATCAAAGTATGATGTCATTGTTTCTCCATATAAATTATATGTTAAACATCGTTTCCAACACAAGGAAGTTTTGTGTCCATTATTTGCAATATATTTTCTTTTCAGCCTTTTTTTTTACTACTATAAAATGCACTTTTCCAAATTCTTGTAGAGTGTTTAATAAACTTTTTAAGGTACACAATATCCGTACCTTGTATGGTATAAGGAAGAAGAGACTCCTTAATCGATTGATGCGTTACGAGTGTCTAAAATTTGTGATAAATCATTCAATCAAAGACGTTTAATTGAAGTTATTGAGTTGAAAATTGTAAGAATAATTAAAGAAATTGTATTAGTAATTAATTTTTAATTACAAATATAAATAATAATTCATTTAAATCAATTAGTAAATTTTTAGAAATTTCCTTTGTTAAATCATACACCATTCACAGACTTATTATATATCATTTTTGATAAACTAGTATTTCCTAACCATAGAAACGTATGAAAACATTTTACGGTGCCCATAGAATAATTGATATATTGCTCAATAAAATTTTTTTTTAAATATATTATTATATTGAACTGTGATATATAATTTGTTAGTTATTTTAAGAAATCCTATTTTCCACTCTATTTAAAAATAAATAAAAAAAATAATAATAAAGAAATCTCTCGTATATACATAGCCATTACTTATCGTTATATAAAAGTAAAACCATAAAATACGATTTATTTTCAACTGACGGGTATATTATATAGAAGTATTAAAATATTATTCATAATAATATTACAATAAATTTTTGAGTGCTCATAATATAAAACAAATGACAATAATAAAAAGAATAAATATTATATGAATATAATCTAAATCAAACAAAGATAAAAAAAAACAAAAACCAAACACATACTAAGGTACTTTTTTATATAATATCTATGGTTGTGTATGGTATCTCTATCTATGTATCCACCTTGTATATAACGGTATATGGTGTAGATATAATTCTTTTTAAACTGTCACTACCTGAATAACTAAAAAAAAAAAAGAAAAAAGAAGGAATCTAAAAAGAGTATATAGCTCCACACCAAACACGTAGTTAGAATCATATGACCTCTATACACAAATAATTTAATATTTAAAAATTTGTGTGTTAATTTATTGTTTTTCTTTTCGTACTTGATATTTATCATGAAAACGGTGTTATAATTAAATAAAATGGTGTAGCTTACCTCATTTTTTCACATAATAAGTTTTCTACATAAAGAAATCTCTGCTTTAATTGAAGTTTAAGACTGTTGGTACTTTTAATAATTGAAGTAAAATATGTTTATTAATAAGCATTAAATATTTTTTTTTTTAGACTCAAATAACAATTGAAGATTTTATTTTAAAAATTCAACACATATTTTTTGTGTAGATAATCAATATTAATTTTGTGAGCATCATTTTTAACACTTAAATTGTGGTGATTTAATACAAAATTTCTTACTGTATATAATCTTTCTTGTAGTATACTTTGATTACCTTCGAATGCAAAAAAAGCCGTTATACAAGCGACTCTATAAATTCGTGCCAATAACTTTTTATTGGCACGTTAAGTTACATAGAACTTACATAGAATGTGTTAGACGAGTAAATAATAGAAATAAAATGAAGATTGAGACTATAATGAAGAATTATAAGATTTTTCGAGACCAATACGATATGTATTTAAATCTCGTGTCGTGTGTCCTAGTAAACAATATATTTCTCAATAGACCGTTTTCATCTTACATAGTTAGTGTATAGAGGTAAAAATTCTAACGCTAGTATATAGAGCTACCAAGTCGAGCTATCATATATAATATTTATAATGCACATGCAAACAACTCAACCGACGAAAAATCATTTATCCTATACGATATCGTTCGTTACCGTCAGTCAGTCAGTCAGTCAGTCGTCTCAATTATAACCCTATATTCTGTATAAAAAGAAAAGTGGGGATAAGATTAAAAAGTATATATATATATATATAGATATATATAGATATATATAATCGTTTGTAGTGGGGGGTATATAACATATATTATACAGTATATGACAAGGCGGAGTTAAATGATACGATTGGTTGTATATACAATAACTTGAACCAATCGCCGGTATGGTGCATGTATATTAGCCTTTAGGTTGATGATAATCTTTTATAAAAGGGATATTATAATAACACATTCTCTATACCATAAAAATAAAAAAAGAAAGAAAAAAAAAATGAATATAAAAAAAAAAAATAAGATATATATATTCTATGATTTTATTATATGGTTTGTTCCACCTTCGTTCCATTCTCTATAGTCTATATGTATATAGTTTCTATACGAATATGAGATTTAACGCCGCTCTTTTATTGGATTGTGTTTGCTGTATGTGACGGTGTGTGCGGTTTGCATCTATATATCACTACTGCAATTATACCCATCATCATACTAAACCAGTAATAGTATGTAATGCTTGCCATCTCACAATTGGTTTTATGATACTGGATATTATTATTGTGTTTGTACTTTAATTTTATTTTTAAATTTTTATTATTATTATTACTTTTTTTTTTTACTACTTTGTTTTTTTTTTTTTGCTGTTCGTTATTTTTACTGTTGAATAATTGTTATGATCATTATCGTAGGCTTTTCACAATATTGATTTTTATATTTCTCCTTTTATGGTTTTTATCATGCATATAAATGTAATATATATAAGGGTATTATACGTTTGTAACGATTGTAAGAAAGAAGATTTTCAATCTACACTACGATAGGTGCTGCAATCCGGGATGGGCCTTGGTCTCTTCTACCATTCGCCTCCAGATGACCCAGTGATTGACTAAAAGATGCCCATCCAGTGATTTGTATCACCGTCAGGTCATCAATCACTTGCTCTAACCATCTGAGACCTTCGCCTTCTTCGGGTAATGGATATCTTCGCATTTCAAAACTTTTTGGGGATCTTTGCATTGCCCATTCTTTATACGAGTCCAAACCATCTGAGTCTTTGTTATTTTATGAATTTATCTTGTTCTGTAACGTGGATTCTTCTAATTATTTTCAAATAAATTTCGATTTTTTCCCCAATTTCCTGGATCAAATTATTTTGTATTTTATAAATACGTATTTCGACTACAAAGTAGTCATCATCAGTATGAATTAGCTAGTTGTAATGATTCTCTGAGGAGATGTTACTCGTTGCTAATTTTGTGACGGTTTGCACACGGTATTTATAAAATACAAAATAATTTGATCTAGGAAATTGGAGAAAAAATCGAAATTTATTCGAAAAATCCTAGAGTTATCATTAATAATTATAAAATTTTTAAAAAAAATAATAATTATTATTATTATTTTTCATTCAAATCTTCTGATTCTCCAGTTATCACTGCCATAAGATTGGTCAAATCACGGTCTCGTTTATGGTCATAATTTTGGTTTTACGTGATACGAGTTTATTATTTAGGAAAATAGGAAGACATTTCATTTTGTCACATGTTGGACAAAATAGTTTTTGAATGATCTGCCAATAACAATAACCAAAAATTTAAAAAAAATAAGAAAAAAGTTCAATTTGTGTTTGGAGTTTGTGGAGTCAATCGAAAATATTGTAGACTCCGAAAAATTTGTTACACTAATAATTAAGCCATATACAAATAATGCTGTAGATTTTAGGTATTAATAAGTAATCTATGCTTATGGACAGCCAGCCTAATCTGAAACAAATCAACAAGTTTTAGCCGCTTAACATTCGGTGTAAAGTATTTTATGATCGTAATAATTCTTCTAATTTTATTCAAAATCTTCCTGATTCACTACTTCAATAAAAATAGACCAAATATTTCATCAATACAATTATCGTCAAATTTATAGTTCAATAAATCGAATATAAGGAAATTATTAACTCGAAATATATACATTTAACATTACTAATATAAACTAATGGTTCGAATTATTTGCAATTAAACAAACCATACAATATAGAATAGAATTACAGTTCTATAATGGACTATTGTGAATAACAGAGTGCTGCATGTGGTCATAATATCATCATGGAATACAAATAACCCACTTGCAAAAGAAATACACCATAAATTATGCACCGAAATTTACAATGACATTGTGGTAAAAAATAATATTTATCGATATCAAGTTACAACTAAATTTGTGCAATTCGTAAATTGGAAATAAACGAGAAAGGCAATCCAAAAGACACAAGACCGTAGACAATAAGCTACGGTCTATTAAGAGTCGATTGGTAGTAAAAGTGATGACTGTCAAATTTTGAGGATCCTATACGAAGAACTTTTCTTATGCGAGTCATATTTCTATTTATAAAAGTTTTTTTATTTTAATATTTTCAAAATGAAATTACTACGGACCTAATTATCGAAATAAGTCGTATCAAAGCTAACTTCTTATAAAAATATCTTGATACATTAAAGATTTCCTACGAGATTTCATTAATTCTGAAAAAGTTAGTAATTTCAAAGCCTGCTCCTCATGTTGTTTTGCTTTGGTGCCGAAATTGATTTTACATGCCTCAAATTTTTCTCTATTTATGCTTTAAAAAACTGAATTAGAATAGAATCGATTTGAAAATGCACTCAAACGATACATTTTCGTCCAAACTCGTTTTAGGCAACTTTAGAAAGCTCTTCCCAGTTTCAATCAAAATCGATTTTTATTATAAAAAATTAAATTCTTTATGAAAACGTCCTTAATATTGCGTTTGTTATTCTCAAAGGTGTAGTTTTGGCAAATTTTGCATGCCTGTTCCAGTTTCAAGGAAATTTGACAGAGATAATGAATTCGTTAATGAATATTTTCCCTTAACTACCTTTATATTGTGAACCATTAATTTATAAATTTAATTTCTCCTGATAATTGCATCTTCAGTAGATGAATTCATCAAGATATTGTTTCATTCAATCTAGAAGAATAAGAAATAAATAATTTAACGCCTATAAATTGTGAATACACAAATTAAATTCGTCCTCTGAATAAAGAATAATCGCACTTTATATAATTTCTTATCAACAATAATTCCAAAAGTAGAATGAGTACCACCTACCTGGCTCTCTTTACCCATAGTCTTTAAATTAAATCTACCCCCTTCATATATAATTAAAAATAAAACTAACCAGTCATTATACGAATTTAAAAAAAAAGGACAATAATAGTGTAGCTCTCTCTCAGTTAAAAAAAAAAAAAAACAAATTCACAAACCTCATAATAAAAAAAAAAAAAACTATATATTCAAAAGATACGAACGACGGCTCTTATAATGTAGGTATTAAAATAATGTATATAATTCAATCATTAAACACATAAAATGCATCTTTTAATAGATAAAGACAGAGTATACAAGGATAAATTATCCTTAAAATCATACTATCCCTGTTTATCAAATACCCGTATAACTTGAATAAAATCAGTTGTGTAAGCAGCGCACCACAAAACGTACTGAGTGATACGAACGATATCAAATATAATGCAATTTAGTATTAATGTAACCACTGTTTGATCGACATCTAAGTACAAAAAACTACCACTAGTTGTCGTCACTATAGTTATTGTTATTTCAACGTGTAATAATAGTGGTGGCGGGTAATTTAAATGTGATTCGAGTGTTATTCAAAAAAAAAAAAGAAGTGTTTGTTTTATTTTTATTTTAAAGTGACAAAAAAAAATGAAATGTATCCAAAACAAATGACACAAATATTTGTGGATAATCAAATAATGTTAAAAACACAACAATCGGTATCAATGTCGGCATTTGCTGTTGAAAATTTATTATCACGAATATCACCAAATCTATCAGTGACAACAACAACATCAAAACATCATCCAGTCAATAATAATAATACAACGGATGATGAACAAGATTTATCCGAACATAATCGTGATGAAACACCAGATGATCTATCACCCATGGATGATGACAATCAACGTTTATCGCCAGCATCATCGATCCGTTATCCAGATGATCCATTAACAACGCAATCATCATCATCACCTGCACCACAAGCAACAATGACCGCAACACAACAGCATATAATTGGTTTAAAACAACGATTATTAGAGACACGAACCATTAATAATAGTAGTAATAATAGTAGTTCGTTAGTTTGTTCAAATTGTGGTTCAATTGAGTGTAATGGGTTTTTTAAAGATTGTTTATTAAATAAACATTTAAATAATAATCGACAATCGTTAATCAATAATGATCAATATAATAATGAGAGTAGTAACCATGATAAAGTTCTATTACAAAGAGATTCAACAACACCAATTGTCAATAATAATAAACCAATATTAAAATTTAGTGTAAGTGCGATCTTAGGATCAGATCATCCAACCAAAAATATTGGTAATGGTAAGTTTAGTCCAAATATTTTCCAATTTGGATGTTTTCATTTGTTTTTAAATGCGGTCATTTAACTTGCTTTTTATGACACCTAGTAATTATTATCAGTTCTTAAAAGAACTATAAATAGATTAAATAGGTAATATACGGGTTTGAACGGTGATTGCCCGTCAGGTAGTCACCTTAATGATATAATACTAAAATCATATGTTAATTACTTAATCTACAACGAGAAGTTATTAATCTATAACTAAGAAGTGTTTAAATAAATCTAAATTATAAATCTAGAATATTTTGTCTGTTTAGTCTTTTTACATCATCATTATTGTTTAAAACATGTATCACCTCAGTGTTTGGATGCCTTTCGAGGCGAGACAAGTGTCTCTAAAACTCGCAATTTCCTTTCGCAATGTGGGCACTTCCAGACTCCTGTGAATATCGTCATTATGCACATACCACGGGGATTCACTTATTATTTGTAGCGCTTTCGATTGAAATCTTTGGAGAATTTCTATATTACTGATATTTGCAGTTCCCCATAAGTCCACACCGGTTTAAGAACTGTTTTATATACTAGCACATTATTGTCTAATCATAACTTAGAACCTTGTCCCAAAAAGCCAGTACAATTTATAAATATTCTCTGTAACCAAAAATGTTTACGCCATGTAGGTCTTATATTTAGGTGTGTACCCAGATATTTCAATGTATTTGATTTGATCTCAAAGTAAATGTTACTTGAACGGATTTAGTCTCGTTGACTTGGATTCGCCATTTATACAATCAATGTTGTATTTTATCGATACTATATTGTAGTCTTTGGGATGCTACATTTGGATCTACATCCATGGATAAAATGGCAGTATCATCTGCCAATGTAGCTGTTATATTTGTATTGACGACTAGTAGATTCGCGGTATAAATTAGATAAAGAGTTGGACCTGGAACACTGCCCTGCGATACACCCGATAGGATAGAAAACACATGCTAGAGTTCTTCTTGAAATTTGACTTGAAAATATCTATCTTCTAAAAAGGATTTTAATTCCTTTAATTTGAAGATCAAGCCAGGATACCATACTTTATCAAAAGCTTTGTTGACGTCAAGAAATGATCTTGCATAATATTTTTTTTTTTCTTGAAAGAAAATTACAAAATGAACAAACAAAGATTTTATTTAACTTTTTCTTTAAAACTAATCATTTTTAGAGTGTTTAAAAGTTTGATTAATGATAATTTTTCATGGCCTGTTATAAAATCTAAAATTTTGTATATTTAAATCAGTGGATTTTTATTTCCATGTTTTTTTCTGTTTTTGATTAAAAAATAATATAAATGACAGACAAAAATTATGAAAATAAATAAAAAGAAAACGATATTTCTAAATGGGAAAGTGCGAAAATGTCAGTAATGCAGAAAATTTTTTTCAATCAGAGACAGAATAAATGTCAAAATAAGATATTTATTGTACAAATTTTACAAATAAACATGTAATATAGAATTAAATCTAGTAGACATTATAAATCAAAGATTTGCATCTAATATTGGATCTACGTAAAATTATTTATTTAAAAGGATATCATACTTTACAAAAAAAATAACCCACTGAATTGAATTCATGAGTGGTTGACAAGCTTCAAACTTTAATAACTGAGAATCAAAGATCTAGAAAGCAGAAATTTTGTATGAGTGTTTCTATTTTTAAGTCTCGGTGTGTACTAAGAATATTTTAAAATAGGATTAGAAAAAATATAGGAATTCTAATTACTAAAGTTTATTTTAAATTATGAACTATGAGTGTATTTAATTAAATCCTATATTATTGTTTGAAGTTTGAAATTTCTAAAAACTGTTGTAATATTATCGCGGTTGATATATTGAGTAGTCATTTTTTGCAAAAGCACATTGTTCAGATTAATAGTAATTCGGTTAATTAAAAAAATAAAAAGAACGAAACAAAACGAAAATAATAATCCTTTATTTGAATTTTTCAAACTAAAAGTTGGAGAACTTAAAATGTATTTCCCAATATACTATGTTTGTAGAAAATCTTTTGATCCAAGTTTAATGAAAAACGTAAAAAATCTAAGGTTCACTATAATAAAGTCGCTAAACACTTGATAGTCCGCATTTTAACCAAAACCGTCGCTGAACAACAAGAGATAACATGAAGACAGAATTCTAAATTTGGTAAATTTATGATAAAGCAGTCACACCATTATACACTGCACACGCACCAATTTCTGGATCCAACTATTTGGATTCAGGTGACCTTAAAATAAGTTATTTTCGATGAAAACTTGATATCGAAATTTTGATTTACAACACAACCTTTTACAAAAAGTAAATGACACTCCGACAAAGATATTTCATAAAATATTTTCATATATTTGATTAATAACCAAAACAACAATAACCTACATTAGATTAGTAATAATACTTCCTTGCTCTTCCACCATCAAAAGCGACTCATTATTCTATAAAATATTAATTTATTTTTGACTATAGTAAAAATCCCTAGTTATAAGAAAGGTAATTGCCACAAATGAAATGTATATTGTCTTTCTTTGAATTTTCATGCAGAAATAACTCATAATTTACCAAATGGTACGAAATTCGGCATGCAAAAACATTGATATGAAAATGGAAAGCTTGTAAAAAGATTTTATCGAAAAAACACTTCTAAATATAAAGTACATATTTTTTTATTTTGGAAATTAATTTTGTGAAAAAAATTCTGATAAGCCGTCTTCGTTTTTATGTCAAATTATTTTATAAACTTGGGATAAATATTTTTTTTTTTTAGTTATTTGAGCTTGAAAATTGAAAAAAAAATACAAGGTATATTGCATAAACATTATATTTATTATAGAGGTCTTTTTATATTTATTATCTTTATTCCAGGGAAACCGTCGGTAAATTTAATTACACAATAACTTCAATCAATATATCTGTTCTTTATTGCTGAAATTTTTTCCGATCAAAAATTATAGCAGTTTTTGTTTGAAAAAATGGCCAAATCAATACAAAAACTGCTATAAATTTTGTAAAGGCTCACCAACCTTACATTAAACTTTTTTTTTAGATCTCGAATTACTTGTAAAATTTGTATTAAATTCTTTTAGAAACTGTTTCTTATGTGAACTTCCTGTGAAATCACTGCTTTTTATTCAAAAAAAAATATAAGAACTTTTAATGAAAATTTAACAACAATTTAATGAAAATTTATCACAATATTCTCACGAAATATTTGTGATTTTAAAAATTGAGGGGAGGTTAGTGAGGATTTTCAAAAGTTATATCAGTTTTTGTGGAGATATTTGCAAATATTTTTCAAACAAAATCACTTATAACTTCTGAACGGGACAGAAAAATGTTAATCCTAAAAATTTTGTAAAAATGTTTGTTTATTTAAGTATTCCATTTTTTTAAATAATTAAATTTTCCCAATTTTTAATAGGGAAGTTATTGGAATCGTTCCAGAAATCAAAATCGATAATTAGATCATATTTGCATGTTTCGAGGTCACCAAAATCGTGTGTTCATGTTTGCGTTTATATCTGTCATAAAATGTTGCCACGACCATACCCAAAAACCGAAACCAATGAATCTAAATTTTTGCGGTAGGTACAAAATGTTTATATTTCATCGGGACTTTACAAAATCGGGATCATCGGGACTTTAAACCAAGTTTTAAACCTTAAAACATAAAACAAAACTTCAAACGCAAAAAAGGTTCTGTTTTAAATAAACAACTTTTATTTGAAACATATTTTTATAAACTGTCAAATCCAGCAAACTAATTATACTAATACAATAAAGAGAAAACATTTGTATGTATGTATTTTTGCATGTAACGAATAAACTACTGGATCGATTTGAAAAGTTGTGTCACCGTTTGGAAGCTACATTATCCCCGAGTGACATAGGCTACTTTTATCCCTGTATTTCCACTGGAACTAGAACTATGCGGGTGAAACCGTACGCTAGTTATTTATAAATATATAATAAGTAATGTCATTAATCAGATATTCCGACAGAATAAGATGACTTTATTTTGAAGTTGTTGACTCCGCTTAGAGTCATATCCATTACGGACGGCTTCGTTAAATAGAATAGGTGTTAATTGGTTTTTTTTTTATTATATCGTACAATAAAATTTTATTCTCAAACAAAATCAATAAAATAAAACAATTCAATAAACACAATAACCACATAATATTCAATAATATTTAGGTGTATACACTTATAATATTGTCTCAACTTGTGCGACAACTTTAACCGATATTAAAAATAATATTCCCAAGAACAAAATTATCTTAATATATACAACTCCCGTATCATAATGTTGGATAGCGAGCGATGAATTGGGTTTGATTCAAAATTTAATATATTTCAAAATGTTCAATTCGACTCAATAACCTAAAAAAAATTGAACATGCAATTAGAATTGATTGAAAATAAAAGAAGTTATTAAAGATCTCTTTCTTAAAAACGATGTTTAACATGTAATTTATACGGAGATACTAACAGTTGACATCATACACATGTATTTCCACCTTTGTTTAAATAGGAATTTTGAATGTTTGCTTATTTTTAAAGATTTAAAAAAAAAAAACTTCTGATTCACGTTTATAAAGAAACGACGATTGCGGTCGGGTCCTCCATGCCAAAACTACTTACTTAAGGGGTTATACGCAGTTGCGAGGCTCAAAAATAACGTTTTTTTACGATTTTTTTGTCGACACAGCTTTTATTTATTAAGTACAAGTGATAGTAATTCTGAAAGAACACACTTTGAAGAATATAATTGTGTATTACTCGTGTCAAAATATTGATGTGCACCACCTCTGCAGATGATGTCCCGAACGACCTCCAAAAAAAGGCGCTCGGCGGTGAGCACGATTTCGTCGGTTTGGATTATTTGAAATAAAAAAAAAAGGTGAATTCTTTTAAAGGATAAATAAATGCAGGTATTGAACGAAGGAATAAACAAAATTTTTATTTTTGACAAAATGGTAGCAATTTGAAAAAAATTTGTCGTTTTCGATGAAAATTTTCGCTCTAAATTGTCAAAAAAAAATAGTAAAAATTTTTTTACGTCTTATTCCTTCGTTCAATACCTGAAGAATATATCTAAAAAGATTGTGTTAAAATTTCAGCCCGATTAGTTGAGCCATTTATGAGAAATATTGCTCACCGACTCTGAAATGAGAGTTTTGAGATAAACGCGTTTAAAGTTTCAGAAGTAGTTTACACATAGGTAAATTTTGTTTTTTTAAACTAACATGGTATCATCGATTCCAGGGCCATAAGAAGGACCTCGTGTAGGATCCTTAGCTTCCAGTAAGTCCAGCTGGTGTTGTCGTCGAGCCATTCTTTCTTCGCGCGTGCTCCCTAGCGTTCTAGCGTCGGAGATCATCACACGCTCTGCGCCCTCTTTCTGAGCATAATCATGAGCTGCGGTGCCTAATAAGCCGCTATTTCAACAACTTTAGAGCCACATGGAACAATTTTCGGACTTATTTTCCAGATTAGCTGATTGTAACTCTCATTATTATTTTGTGTGAATCCACCTACACATCTTTCCAATAAATTTACGTTGCTAAGGTTTTCATAAATTGGATATATAGCTTCGGCAACATCAGCTGGTAAAGCTGGATAATCATGGGTGTAAGAAGATAATGTATCTGTTGCTAGCGCTTGCTGCCAAGTACACCATGAACTTTCTCCACCTGGGCACATTTCGTGTTGAGGATTCTCATTGGTCGAACAATAGTGATAATAAGTTCCCCAAATTGCATTATACATACTGTCCACAGAATTATAATTTCTTTTTATTGCCAAACCGTAATAAACTGTCAGCTTATCTATTAGCTTAGCTGTGAGCTTACCTTTCCCAGAAAGTACTTTTTTATTAATTGTTTTTCCGTCTTTTTCCATTGATTTAGTCTTATTTTTTACTAGGTCGCGGAGTCGTGAGCCCATCCTCTTTTGAACATGCATGATACATTCTTTTTTAACAATTTCATAGTTATTATCAGGAGCCCTACTTTATATCACTCTGACGTGGCCTTACAAATTCAGGTACATCTCCGAAAGTATTTATCGGATTGACTTCAAATTTTCAGAGAATATACTCAAATATAAGTACATTCCGAAAATGAAAAGAAAAAAAAAACGATTTTTTGAAAATTCTAACTGCGTATAACCCCTTAACTGATGTGAATGAAATATTCTCATCGTGTATAATTTGATCTAACTTTAAATTCGATTTAAGGGTACTCTTTTTTCGTATTGTGTATAAGGCACAAAAATCAGAACTTTTTTCTATGCAAGCTTGGAAAATGCGTTTTTTTGAAAACGTTTGTTGTATAGATACTCGAAATATGGTTCAATATCAATGTTTGAAGTATTTTTAATCATTAACATTCATAAAATACCCTAAATAGGCAGTCCATACTGTCATAAATGCATATAAAATAACCATACCTATGTATTGCAAATATGTGATTATTAACTAAATTTGATCTAAAATTGTAGCGAATTTAAATAGTTGACGAAAAAATATTTCAAATAAAAGTTAATTGTTTTGAAAAACATTTTTTGTCTATGGATTTTCTATCTGTTATAGTTTAACAATTGAGTCATAGATCCATTTGACCCAATTGATCGATTTGTTTCATTCACGAGCGTCTGAAATATGTCATGGAAATTTCTGAGCTATCTTGATCATAGACAGGCAGATGGGCATGTGAAAATGGGTTAAATAAATGATTCTATGAACATCTATAAATTTTTTTTTAATTTTCAGTAGTGCATAAAAATTTGTTTTTTGTTTTTAATGTTATAATTTGTTCATAGATTGATAACTAATTGTTGGGTATTGTGTGTTCTAATTCTAAGTTAGAACCTTCTAATTTATATACAAAAGTTTAATTAGCCTAAACTTACACGATCAGTAACACAAAACTTACTATCAAACAATGCATATATGTGTCTCTTTCACTCGTCTATCTCTGTTCAAAATATTATTATTATTATTGTTATTATTATGAAATTGTAAGGGGATATATATATATATATATATATATATATATATATATATATATATATATATATATATATATATATATATATATATATATATATATATATATATATATATAACTGTATATGTGGCGTCATCTGTTACGACACTTAGCGGGAAAATTGGTATAAATAATACAATACTTTATATAAAATTGATATAAAGATGAAAATGGTTTGAAAATCATTACGAATATACACACATATATAGAGAATATTGGGTTGAACACGTTGAGCATTTATATCAGTTTACTATATGGATAATGCAATGGATAGTACTGAATGATTCGATAATAGAATCCATAGTCACATTTAATGGACACAAGATTCCCTTTCCAGCATGCTATATTTATTTTAATGTGAAACATCTTTATAACTTGTATAAAATATAAATATCTATAGAATTTAACGTGCGATAGTTTGAGATAAAAGTATTTATACGATTTCACGTGCGACAGGAAGACCGTGATTAATAACTGTGATATATTCGAAGGATAAGCAACCAAACGATAGCACTAGATCGTGTGCAACAGGGTTCGTTATACACGTCACATGTATGTGCATTGCATCCTCATTCTGTGTATGCAAGTTGTAGAGTGATGTTATACGCATATTTGGTGAATATAGTACAATAAATAATAAACACGTTTTTTATTTATTTATTAAAACCTGCAAATAAACAATAAAATGCATAATAATTTTAAAATTGATATCAATATCATCATAAATAAACCCTACAATTATCTTACTTCTAAAATTCTATATTTGTCTTCTTATCATGAAATTTCACTTCTACACATATGTTTTTTATATCCTAACATTTTTATCTTTGTAATAAAGTTTTTTCGGAGAGTCTTTGTAATAAAATTTTTTACTTATTACCAATATAAATAGAAATAAGAAGCACTTAGACAAAATTAATATTATACATCATTCAAAATAATCTAAAAGCACTGCATTGTCTTATTATTGAATTATCCTGTACATACATTCGAGTGTAAACGAAAAGTAACATGTTGCCAGAAAAATCTCTTTTAAAATAAATGTATATTTGTGTAAGTATTATCAACTTTTTATATACAGGATGATTATAATATTAAATAATATGGGAAATTTTATGTGTTTTATTTTAACACCATGCAATATCTATAAATAAAATAGAGACAAAAAAATTTTACTTAAACAAACGTCTATAACTTGAGCTGAGCTAAGTAAAACGCGCGTTATATTAAATTATAATGATTCCATATAAAAAATCAGAAAGCAGTTTTCAAAGCCTTTATCCGTACCGTGCATAGTACGTGGAAAAGACGATAAATAACGATTGAGACGCCAGGAGAAGCTAAAATTTGTATTAAAACATTCACATTCTAGAAAAAATAATTATTTGTTCAATTGTTTGCATGTAAATTGTATAGCAAATGACAAAAATTATTGAAAAATTACAAAAAATGACATTTAATTGAAGTTATTGGGTTGAAAAGGGTTATAAGAATGATGGAAGAAATTAATTTAGTAATTATTTATTATTTCAAATATGTTAAATCATACACCATTCATAGAGTTATAATATCATTAGATTGATAAACTAGTATTTCGAAACTATAGAATCGAATGAAAACATTTTGACATGCACGGTGCCCAAATATGATTTCAAGTTAAAATTTTTACCCAAAATCCATGTAAATTTCGCTACTAAGTTATTTCCATAGTCAGACAAATATGTAAATTTCGCTCCAATTATTTATGTTAAAACACAAGTGCACAATTTTTTTTGTTACGAGCGAACCATTGAGAAAAAAATCAAAAAATAATCTCAAATACAAATCACAAGACATCTCAAAAATTCTGTATATCTTTTTAGTGCAGTGTAGTGATGCCGCTATCCTATATATATACGATTATTATACACATTTGAATCAAAATATTCAAATCACTTTGTCAACAGCCTATATATGATACGATATGATTATTTGAATGGTAATAATAACGTTAAACGATCTAACTGAATCAACCCCATCCTCCTTCGAATAACACAAAAAAGTATTATCGGTGATGATATCCACGTTTTTATGATTATTATATATATATATATATATATATTATTCAACGTTTTTATTTTCCAACGATTTTGTTTTTCCTTTTTTACGGTTTAGGTGAAAATATAATATAAATTTGAGTATTGAAAATATATTCTACCTATAAATTTCGATTTTTTGCCCCAATTTTCTAGATAAAATTATTTTGTGTATTTTTATAAATACGTATTTCGATTACAAAATAGTCATCATCATTATGAATTAGCTAGTTGTAATGATTCTCTGAGGAGATGTTACTCGTTGCTGTGAGACCGTCACCAAATTAGCAACGAGTAACATCTCCTCAGAGAATCATTACAACTAACTAATTCATACTGATGATGACTACCTTGTAGTCAAAATACGTATTTATAAAAATACAAAATAATTTGATCTAGGAAATTGGGGCAAAAATGGAAATTTATTCCAAAAAATCTTCTCATTAATAATTATAAAATGAAATATGTCTTAAATTCACAACAAAATTTTAATTCTTCTTGTCATATTTGTTTTCTAAAATTTTAACATTTCAATATTTTGCCGCTCCTAAAATAGTGACAAAACGAAATGTTCTTTGTTGGACAGCATCAAAATTGCAATTTTTTGCAAATTTTTCGGATTGTCAGACAACGTACAACTGTTTTCATCACTTGGTGAACAAAATGGGTTTTTCCATTTGTTCGTGAATGTTCTTCGTATAACAATAACGGATGTCTGTCAATTTTAAGCTTTAGGAGGCAACCAAAAATCTTATATGATCTGGAAAAGAAAACGGCCTACAGCCTTTTCAGAATTTCTGTGAAAGAAAAAAGTTGATTCCAGTCCAGTACACTTATGGACACTGGAACTATAATAACGAAATAATTATTTAAATAAATATTCTTCACGGACCAAATAAAATTCATATAGAATATATTTTAAATAAAATAAAAATCAGTTTTAATTGAATAAAATTGAATTGTTGACCATAAAGATACAATTTGAATACTATATAATTCCCTTTATTTAAAACTGTATAAACAACATAATATGATATTCACATATAGTCATTTAACAGACAGACACACGCACAGGCACATCGGAGACATAGATAGATATACAAACATCTAGTATATATCATCATAGTATATATATTCGATTACGTTACTATAAAAGTCCGAACATCGAGACATTTTGGTACACGACATATTATATAATATATTTTAGGTCTAAAATTGGTAACGCTAGAAAATATTGATTGAACAATTTAAATTTTGGTATGGATATATACAAAATCACTCTAATTATTCCAATTTTATTCCAATCTGTTCGTCCGTCTATCTGTCCGTCATCACGATAAAACGATATGAGATAGCACATATTATAAAAAGTGATTTTAACGAACAAAATCGGTCAATTGAATCCAATAGATTCTGATCTAATTTTTAAACCATAAAAAATAGAAAAAAAATTAAAAGGCAAGTAATGTTTATTTTCTAAAAAGAAACAATTTTTGCTAATAATCACATATTATAATAACAATATATATATATATTATTATCATGTATGTATTTATAACTGTATATACTGGATATTTACAGTATTTTATCAATGCTTATGATATAGTTCAAACATTGATACTTAACCATATGTCGAGTATCTAATTAGTTAATTTGGGTATATTCACTTGTTAAGTTAAACATTTGATCTAGGTGGATGCTCTTAATTTTATGTAGACAAGGAACCTAAAAAATCGCCAAAAAAACACTTATTTTACGATTGAATAGCTAGTTTCTCGAAATGTCTACGCATCCGATTGTTAAAAGGATTTTATTGTAAATTGTATAAAAACCAATAATCTTTTTTTTTTATTATGTTATGTTACAAAAATCAACAATAATAAAAAATTATAATTTATTATGATAAATAATTAATAAATAAATAAGTCAAGAGCAAGTATATATAAAATTAAATTAAATTGAATTCTTATGAACGGAAAAATCTCGATCGATTACCAATTCGACAAATAATTATGTAACAAACTTGTAAAAAAATAATAATGTTGTTCCCGAAAGAACGATCTAGGCTATATAAACAGGGCAAATTGAGAATTGTGTGCTTATAGTCATATAATATTAATCAAGTGTTCATCTGAGTGATTCAATTAATCAATGGTGTTGTATTAAAGAATAATATTGAATTCGAGAGAATAATTTTTAATAGATTATTAATTAAATTTAAGGAAAAAATGTCAAAATGTAATTAATATACTGGTAAGCTATTCCTATTTAAAATAATTTGTGCTTAAACATTCACTAGTATAATCTATTGTGTTTCGACTTTTTATGTTGTATATATTTGCAAGTCTGTTATAGAATTTATCAAAGTTCAATTAATTGAGCCAATAATATCTATTTAAAACAAACTGGAAGCAAGTAACTAAATTGTAAATACTAAGTCATAGATGTTTAAATGTGATACTAATTGACTAACGGTATTGAATCTATATAAATATTGCGTACAATGGTGGTTTGAGCTATACTACAAACATTAACTCAAACAGACCGTGTATCTATATTATTATATGTATATATAGATAAATACGTATATATGTATATGAACAATAGACAAATGTAAATCGTATACTAATACTTCAAAAACGACCAACTGACTACTAACTGACTGACTGGTTTGTTGGGTTAGAGAGCTACTAGCAAGCAAGCAAGCATTCTATATTATAAACCAACTAAATATCATTTTAATATGTAGTGATGTGAACGAATGTTGAATATGAATTTGGTTGGGTTTGTATATGAAAATTATTCACGAATTTGCACATCATAACATTTGTTAAAACGTGCACAATTATTATGATGCCTCTTGCAGAATTCTCATCAACTCAATTCCCAATTATATGCAGAATAGATACTATATAGAATGTTATTATTATTATTCTACGATAATATTTCAAATGCACATAATATACGATTACTGACTGCAGTTAGGACAAACAACAAGTTGGCTATAAGCCCCCCCCCCCCACTCCGTTCAATCTCCATTTTAATTTATCCTAAAATATTTCCATCAAGAAAGTAATTTTAACCCGACAAGAATAGTCCAGCATATTGAAATGATATAGAAAACTTGAGAATTTTGTTATCAAGTTTGTTTTTCAGACTCAGAAGGAACCAGTAGTCTAAAATGTAAACACATAAATATTACATATATTACAATTATCCAGTCTGCGAGTTTGAATTTTCGATAAATGATTCGAAAATATTATGGTAACTGAAATATGCAATAAATACTTCAGTCTTGATCTGATCTGTAATATATACCAAAGATAAATATAGCCTTTCTTTATTTTCTTTAATTCCGATAATTACGGCAATATATAAACAATACACATGTTCAATTCACCATAATTGTTATGAATTGTGATGCCTTCACAAATACATGTGTACAATACATTACGTTTGTATAATGTTTTTACGCATTCTAACTCTGTAATAAATACTACATACTGCCTTCTCTCTCACGTACAATCCTATAGTTACTTCCATCTTAGATATATGCGGTTGTCTTTTGTAACTGCAGTCATTGTTTCGTTTGCACAAAGAAACGAAAGAAGTTTCACTTCAAAATTTCTAGAAAAAAAGTATTTCAATATTGAAATACTATGTCGTCCAATGATCCCCGATTTAAAATTGAAATTGATACGATGTACTGTTCTTGAAGTATATTGAGAAAAAATAATAATTAAATAAAAAACTAATAAGGTGTCAACTTTTGTGAGGTCTATCGTGCTACTACGCACACACCAAAAATTCTTCAAGTATGTATGATCAATATAGAGCTTTTGTACGGCCGACTTTCGATACATGAACAAATTGCTTATATATAATATCAGTAAGAGATGTGTTCGTGTTGGGATAATAAGATGAAGGTGTCCACAAAATAACCAACAACAAAAAACAATTTTCGATAATTTATTAATAAGTCGAACAATTTCATTTATAATTTATGAACTCTTAATAACTATAAATTATCACATTACTCTAAATTAATGAACCTGTTGTAGACTAACTATATTTCATATACCTATAATATAAATAATATACCTAGACCATATTTCTACCTATGAACGTGTCGTACTAGGTTATAGATACAGAAAATAACAGTTAATATTGTTTGTTCATCGTTTCTCAAACAGATTTATTCCTGTACATTCGAGTATACTAGAATATCTAATTTAGGTATTTGCGTCAAAGACGGTCTGTATTAAAATATTTTTTGTGTAGATTTTCGTGTGTTAATTTATCGTTTTTCTTTTGTTACTTGATTTTTAACCTCAAAACAGTCATAGAATTATATAGAATGGTTAACGAACCTCACGTTTTCACTTAATAAGTTTGATATATAAAAAAATTTGTTTTTATTGGCAGTTGGTAATGACTGAAATGAAATAAAATAATTTTCCTAATAACCTAACCTCTGTATAGAAACTTAAGTAATAATTGTGTTAACCCTGATTTTGTGTTAAAAATTCAACAATAACTTTATGTGGATAGTTTGTTAAACATTTAAATTGTGTTGGTTTTAATTATATCGTTTGAACTAAGAATTGCATTTTCTTAAAAAGTGTTTAATTAGTTTCACTCAGACAAAAATCCATTCATGTTAAAAGTTAAGCTTATAGATGGATATGCGATTTTAAATTTTAAGTTTAATCATTTGAAATTTTAGTATCCGTACCGTGCATAGTACTTGGAAGAGACTTATTTATCGATTGAGACATTTGTATTAAAACATTCACATTCTAAAATAAAATAATTATTTGTTCAATTGTTTGCATGTAAATTGTATAGCAAATGACAAAAATTATTGAATAATTACAAACAAAGACATTTAATTGAAGTTATTGGGTTGAAAAATGTAAGAATGATGGAAGAAATTAAATAAGTAATAATTTTTTATTTCAAATATAAATAATTATTCATTTAATAAATTTGTAACAATTTTCTATGTTAAATCACGCATTCACAATACTATTTGATTGATAAACTAGTATTTGTTATAAATCTTCACTTGTATTCTTCTAAATAGTTCTATAAAGATATTGTTGGTATACTAATAGTTGAAAATAGTTAAGAGATGTTTGTCTGTACAAACATATTTGAGTAAATATTCCCTTTATGCCTTATTCCCTCATCACCATTATTATTAAATCTAAAGTGTAATAGTGACTATTATAATATTACAAATTGCTGAGGGTAAATATTGTGGTTTGACAAATCTATTTACCACAAACACATACAACATTTTCTCATTATGTATGAGACAACACATTGATAAATAACTATTGGATACACTTATACGTATATAGACCAGGATCTGAATGGACTTGTGAGTGTGCAAAAATAGTGCACCGTATTCTGTCAATGACATTGTGTTAAGAATAGCTTATATATTAAAGATTCCCAAATGTTGTCTGATCATTTTTTGGTCTGTTTTTAAGGACCCCATCCGCCTAGTTAGATGGGCTATAATGTTTGCAGTCTTACTGATTTATTTATGTTAATTTGGTAAAATCAATCACTTTTGAACTCGGGTGATAAAGTTGTAAAAAAACGGGCAATAAAGTTGTAAAAAAACCATGTACGTTGCAACAACTTTTTAAATGCTGAAAAGTTAATTGCAATATATTAATTAAAACTTGGTGTTCAAATTAATGACGGATTATGTATTTTTTTAATCCTAATTATATTTTAAATGATGAATTCCATCAGAAAACTGGTTTGTAGTTTTTTTTTAAATTTGATAAAATTTATACGAAAAAATCCGGCGAAAAAGGTCAAAAATTGTTTTTCACTGTTTATAGATTGCTAGAATAATTGAAGTCTAAATGATTCAAAAATAATATTTATTTTACGATCGGTCGACTAGTTTTTGAGATATTACATGAAATACATCTGTTAAATCGGCCTCTGGAGCGAGTTTCTAGCGATATCTCAAAAACTACGCATCCAATCGTTAAATAGATGTAATTTTCGAAATCTGCGGGTCTAAATCTACCTTAAAACATATATTTCAATAAAATCAGATTTTTCGATTTTCTCGATTTTTTAAAAGGGGTACTTAAAAAAATTGCGAAAATTCGAAAAAAAATTTTCTATACGATTTCGAAAACAAGTATGTTCATAAGGGTATTTTGATCCGTAGATTTTAAAAATAACATCTATTTAACGATAGGATGCGTAGTTTTTCATATATAACCAAAAATGCGAACCAGATGCCGATTTAGCAGATGTATTTCAGCCAATATCTCAAAATTTTTTTAGATCTTAATTATCCTTAAAAATCCATAAACAGCAAAACATAAATTTTGAACTTTCCGACGATTTTTTAAGGAAGCGTCTTTACTTTACGACATTCAAAATTCATAATTAAACAAAGAAGGAGATTTACATTAATGACGTCATTCATATTCATCTCCATATGTGCTTAGACATAACGGTCATTCAAAAATTTTACTGTACGATTTTTCTATAGAAAATTCGTACAATCGCTTATCGTAGAATCATCACTCATAAAACTTATTTTACAAGAAAGAGATGGAAACCAATCTTTAATCTTGAGCTTTTGGCTTATTCGTTTTTGAATCAATTTTAATTTAATTTTGGAATTTTTTTTTTTTGTATTGAGTCTAGTTTCACACTTTGATGGGCAAATTTTGTTTCAATGCATCTTCCCTATTGACAAAGAATGGGTGGTAAGCAATTAAAATAATATTTATATAGAAACCAAAATATATAAATATAATTTGTTTTTAATTTATTTGTTTTTTTTTTTTTTAACTATAAAAGTTTATAAATAATTTTTCGTTTAAAATAATAATAAATTTATGTGTAAATGAAGTTGCCTATACACACAAATATACGTGGTATGATATATACATGTGTATATAATTTTCGTTGGAAAGTAAGCGTCGGTGTATAATATAACATGAAGGGGCGTCGACTTGACATCATAAAGGCGTCTGAAACACACGCGGCACCACGCGTCGGGGTGTGAAATTTCTAGTGACGGTGTTTGTCAGAATAGACGCCCCTGGCGTACAGTATAACTTCTGATGTTTGTATTATCCATGTATATATATATATATATAGCTCTCTAAATAACGTATTACCACATATATATATACATAGTGTGTTAAGGTACCTACCTTATCCTATCCTCTTTTAACATTAAATACTTTTGATGATGGCCTTAACTCATTAACCTTATAAATAGAGTATCTCGTTATACATCATATTATAACTTCCACTTTACTCGCATATATTTATATACTTTAGTATGATTTTATTATGTAATTTAAATTAAAAACAATTCAATATGCTGTTTCATACAAATATGAAGGGTTATCCGTACATCTTAATCGATTGATGCGCGACGAGTACTGAAAATTTCTAATAAAACATTCGTATTCAAGAAAATATACTTTTTTTATTCTATTGTTTGCATATAAATCATATTGCAAATGTCAAACAGAGATTATAAAAAAAAAGGATATTTAATTGTAGTTATTGGGTGGAAAATTGTCAGAATAATCGAAAATATTTCATTGGTGATTATTTTTAATTGAAAATATAAATAATTATTTGTTTAAATTTGTTAATAAGTTTTAAGAAATTTCCTTTGTTAAATTATATATCATGCACGACAGACTTAAATATCATTTTATTGGTTAAGTAGTATTGCGTAACCATAGAAACAATGAAAAAAAAAAACAATTTTATGCACAATGCCCATACGATTTTAGATTTTATATAGTTGAAATCATAAATAAAAGGCTCAAATTCGCCACAAAGAAATTATTTGTAGAAGTACATAAGTCTACCACTTTGCTCCCGCCGTTTTTTTTTAATTTGAAGCTTTATTACAACAAAACGATTACATACATTAAGTTTCAAAGTATTGTCCATCGTCGCCAACCACTTTGGCCCATCTCTCGGGCAGCAGGTGAATCTCGCGGCGAAAAAATTCTTCATCTTTCGATAAGATCCATGAGTCGATCCAATTTTTCACTTTTTCATACGAGCTGAAGTTCTGATCAAAGTGTAAATCTTTGTATTACTAAATAATTTACATAATATTAAAAAAAGTATCACATATTTCAAGCAAAAAATAAATATTAATAAAAAATTGACACAAAAAACAAAAACAATAAATACATTTTACTCGAAAATTTTCATAAATTCAAAACTTGTACATCACGATTCTAAACGTATAAATCCAGCACTATTAACTGGCGCAAATTGTATTAATGATTAATCCCACTCCAACATTTTGTATTTATTATTACCATAAACAATAATATTTAATGCTCAATTAAATCCATGTCATATAAAGCACCATTTTATTTTTAAATTTTCTAAACAATAAATAAACAACGTACCTACCTACATAGGTATTATTTATTTCATGCGAATACAAAATAAAAACATACTTTAAAAAGAATGAAATTCATAAATGCTCAAGCCCAAAAAAAAAACAGAAATAAAACTGTAAATATTAAATCTCAAAAAATAATAATATACATAAAAAAATAAATTGATATTGAAACATAATAATATTTAGGGTAAGTTAATTTAATACTAAAAAATAACAATTGTTACAGCTTATTATATAATAGTTTATGTATTATATTTATTAAAAAAAAAACAACACAGCATACTGAAATAACATTAGGATATTAATATTTTCCCTAAGGAATTCATTCATCCCTATACTTATTTACAGATGAATATAATATGTATCAGACGTATGTTAATCCTCATTTGTTATATATTGTATATATATATATACAATAATAAATAATGTTGGGTTCAAGTTGATTTTATCCGAACTGATTGTTTTTAATCGTTCTGTATATGACATGGCATACAAAGTGGTTTGTAAAAATAACCACTAACCCTGAATTATTATGATCATAAGTAAAATTAATTCTGTATTAAGTACAACAATTACTTATTTTAATAATTATTGTGTTCAGTATATATATTAAACACAATTATCTGGTGAACTACTATTCAAATTCATTTATCGTATTAAATGATTTTCTCTCAAAACAGATTCGATAGAGAATTTAAAACACAAATCAACTAGATTTATTTTGGTAGTGATGGATGGTGCTTCATTGGGGTTGCAAAGAGGTGACAAATAACTAGAAGAATAACTCTTATTTTTAAATAATAAACTTTCATGCCATTTATAAATAATGACCAAATTTTCAGCGTAAAATTAGAGTATATTTCAGCGAAATATTGATAAATTATGAGATTTTACTCAAAATATTCTGTACCATACATGGAACATTTTAATCGATTGCTGCGCCACGAATAGCTAAAATTTGTAATAAATCATCCGCATTCTAGAAAATATGTTTATTTGTTCAATTGTTTGCATGTGAATTGTATAACAAATGTATTATTGAATAATTACAAATATTTGAATATTTAATTGCAGTTATTGGGTTGAAAATTGTAAGAATGATCGAAGAAATTGCATTAGTAATTATGTTTAATTGCAAATACACAAAATTATTTTTTATTTTATTTCTTCAAATTCTTCTATTTTATTTGTGACAATTTTCAGAGAACAAATGTTTGAAAAAACAATTTCCTCATTTTATCAAAGGATATTACATCGATTTCATGCAAACTTTGTCTCCGATTTTCACCCCCTTGCGGTGAAAAATTTCGGTAAATTCTTTCTTATCGAATGCCTACGTCATGCAAAGAAAACACAAGCTTTAAGTTTCAAGTCTCTACGATCAGCGGTTTAGGCTGTGTGTTGATCGATCAGTCATTCAAGAGAAAAAATTTTATATGTATAGATTTAGAAACAGCTCCTATTGTTTGATACTTAAGAGTGATTATCCACAGCTGTTAAAGGAGTCTGCTTTTAACAAGCTGTTGACTTAAGTTACATGTAATATGCATTGTATTTCTTTCAATTTTTGCGCTCAAACAACTCAAAAATATGTATGGATGGCTTTTCTCGAAAAAAAATTTCAAAATCGCACATATCAAATTTCAAAATATTTGGATACTTAATTTTTGAGTTATTTGGGCACGAAAAAATAGAGAAATAGTAGATTTAAAAAAAATTTCCATTCAATTGAATTCAATCACAAACTATTTATTGGAGCCACCCTGTAATAATATCATAAATAACTTGAGATAAAACGATTTTGTTTTTGTTACAGAATTATGTAATGGCGGAGTGGTAACAGGGTCATCACAGTTTTTAAATATTGCTGGCGGTTACATGAATGCAGTAGCAGCAGGGAATCATATAGCAAAACCGGTACCAAGTCGACCTGCCCATCAACCATCATTTCATGCCCATTTACATTCACTTATGGCACAATGTCGTCCAGCGCCTTATTTTTCAGCTGGTATTTATTGTTTATTATTACGTACATTGGGGACTACATACTATATAAATATAACGTTGGGTGGGTTTGCAGGATAAACTGTTAGAAAATGGAGTTTTATTAGAATCTTTTAGAAAATTGATATACACATACTTGGAAGTGTTCTCCAAACGTAGCAATTTTTTTTTCCATATCTTGCGGCACTAATTTTTGAAACATTGTTAAAGATTGCATTTTATAATTATTAAGGATTTTTCGAATAAATTTCGATTTTTTCCCAAATTTCCTAGATCAAATTATTATATATTTTATAAATACGTATTTCGACTACAAAGTAGTCATCATCGGTATGAATTAGCTAGTTGTAATGGTTCTCTGAGAAGATGTTACTCGTTGCTAATTTAACCCGAATGATGATGTTACTCGTTGCTCATTACAACTAGCTAATTCATAATGATGATGACTACTTTGTAGTCGAATTATGTATTTATAAAATACAAAATAATTTGATCTAGGAAATTGGGGGAAAAATCGAAATTTATTTTAAAGATTGCATATTTGACTGGGTTCCTATTCGGGTCGATTTTGTAGCGAACGTTTTAATAGATAACATAACAAATTTTCTTACGATTGTCTGAAAAAACTGAAAATCATTAATAATACAAGCTCCATTCGTTTAATAATCAAAATGGAAAAACTTAGCTAGTTTTGATTGTTTTCAATGTTTTTCTCGTGAACTTACAGGTAAAAGAAAAGGAATCCGTAAAATAGCGCAATGAAATTTACTTTTGTATTTCTGTACTTGGAAAAATAATGGAAGAGGAAGCTCAGTGAATCTCATCCTTTTAAATTTGTTGTTATCATAATTTTTTACATCAGATAGTCTCACATCAACTCTGTGAAAGTCCTTAAATTAGAAAATAATTCCTTGGTCTAATAATAATTCAATTTTTTGCAAAGCTTTAGAGATGAATTTCTTGGTATTTTTATAAACCACAATTTTGATTATAACAATTTTTTAATTAAATCGAAAATTTTTGAATTATTTGGGAAAAACGATTTAAAAACGTGATTATTTTTTTAAAGGGAAGTTTCTTGTAAAGTATTGATATTTCGAAAAACTTCTTTAGAACAAAGTTTGCTTAGAAATCTTTTCTCTATTCATTTCTGGGTTAGGGTGGTTTTCACCCCCAACAAATAAGCGCACCACGTTGGCATAGGGTAAATTTTGGCGAGGAGAGTAAGTAGACCTTAATTTCAAATTTTCAAGAAAATCCATTTATCTTTATGGAATGGGCTACATTAACTGAGCTACATAGTTTAAACTTAAATTTAATATACCTTTATACCGCATTCACTTATTTGATAATGTCAATAGGCCATGCTTCACAACATCATCAACAAGCCGCAGCTGCGGGGGCAGCATTAATGCATGCAGCACATCAAGCAGCTGCAGCAGCGGCTGCCGCTGGTGCTGGTAATGTTGGTGGACAACCATTGGCTGCTGTTTTTCCTTGGGCTCATGGTCCACGTGGAAAACCTCGACGTGGTATGATGCGACGAGCGGTATTTAGTGATTTACAACGCAAAGGCTTAGAACGACGATTTCAATTGCAAAAATATATTAGTAAACCAGATCGAAAAAAATTAGCAGATAAACTTGGATTAAAAGATAGTCAGGTAATATTCTAAAATTAATTATTTTTGGAAAAAATTTAATTCATAGATTTGCAGCCGTCTTTGAAGTTACGACGTGAACTTAAATCCACATAAGTCCCCTCCTTCTCACTGCACACATAGTGCCGTGATCGATAGGAGTCCCCTAGTTCCTGCCAGATCACAAAATGATAAAGGTTATTTGTTACCGAAAAACTTTTGCTTATTAGCTTTTGTCTGCACGAAAGTACGCTTCTGTCGCTCAAAAATCAAATATTTCAATTTCAGCATACTTAGGTTGATGTAAATAAAAAAACAATTTAATGATATACTCAGTACCAGCACTGTTAGATGACACGTTCCATTTGAATTAAGCAAACGTAGATAAGCGTTAACCACGCAAAGTTTAAATTAAACATTTTAATTGATAAAGTACATAAAAATTGATACGAAATATGTTTTTTACAATATTGAATTGATACAAATTTGAATTTCAACAGTTTTTCACATGTTTAAAAAAAAAAAAGAAACTTTGTCATAAGGCCCCATTATCCTAATGCGCCCAGGACTTTTATCCATGCACCAAAAGTCAAATCAATCAAGCGACTCGTTAATTATAATTGATAAACTGCCGCTGCCGAGTTCGATCCCATTTCTTTCCAGTCAAAATAACCAAACGCTTAGACGTAATGCAATACCTATCTAGGCCACTTAGCTGGGTTTTGTAACAGCAAAATTTCTCTAAAATATCATTATTTGTGAGGAGAAATTACTGAAAATTTATTTATTTCTGTGAATATTATTTTTTGTCTAAAAATTTCTGTATTTTTAATATTGAAATTTTCATCTCCAAGAGTTGACACTCACCGTTTTCGAAAAAATCCCCACTTTAAAAGGTTTCGGATTATAAATTTTTTTTTAAAAGTTAAACAAATGAAATTAACAACAAGCCGCCGCTTCGCTACTGTAGAACTCCAAAAACAGGACCGATTAAAAAAATTGTTTCACCTTTGGGAAACTACAATATCCCCGGATGGCATAGATAGCTTTTTATGCCTGTAGTCCCACGGGAACAAGAACTACGAGGGTAAAACAGCGTGACATCTGCTAGTTTAATAATATTAAGTTAATTATAGTCAATTTTGTTGCTTTTTCTTCGAACATTTACACAGGATACAAACAAGGAAGAAGGAAACTTTGACCTCCAGTGTGCCTTCGACCTTTACTCAATGGTCGAAAACTTATAACACATATTTAATAGAACTATAGCAAAAATTTGGTATTCATTTTAAAGAAATCTTTTTTAATGAAGATTTAATTAAGCTCTTTTAAAATCCCATATTATCTGGCCTAATTATTAATAGATATAAAATTAAAAAGAAATATGATTATTATGAATGATTCAATTGTTTCTGACTGCAGTGGGGACTTCATAATTTAATTAAATCATCATAAATTCAATTTTAATAATAAGAGAGAGTTTATTGACTTGTAAAAAGTTTATTACATCAATGTAAATATAGTGGTAAGTAAGTAATATGGTGGTAGGGTATAGCATTTTATTATTGGCTACAATGGTCACCGCCCATACCATTCATGGTCCCTTCTCAAACAAAACACATCATTTATTATTTTCTTCTTGTATCCTTCATCATCATCCTTAAATAAATATATTATACCTATTATATATACGAACAAACATACACCGCTCTATTATTATCCTTCAACCCTGTCTGCCTGTCTTTACCCCTCTACCCCGTCTCTTATTACTTACAGATATATATAGTTAGTACATAAAATGTTATAACAGAGATGAACGGTTTTATAGTTGTCTATTTAAATAATAATAATCTTACGAGTATACAATGGATACCGATTTTATGGTATTTTAATTTTGTTTATTCGTACCGTGGAAGGAACTGCTTAATCGATTGAAGCGCTGCGAGTGTCTAAAATTTGTAATAAAACATTCACATTCTTGAAAATATAATTATTTGTTCAATTGTTTACATGTAAATTGTATAGCAAATATTAAACAAATGTTATTGATTTATTACAAAACATAACATTTAATTGTAGTTATTGGGTTCAAAATTGTAAGAATGATTGAAGAAATTGCATTAGAAATTATTTTAAATTGCTTATATAAATAATTATTTATTTAAATTAGTTAATAAATTACTAGTATTTCATAACCATAGAAACGAATGAATACATTTTGACAGACGGTGCCCATAATATTTAAAATATTATATTATGGTAGAAGAGCCCCAGCC
>CM035594.1:38918067-38943067 GCA_020423425.1 Chrysopa pallens
CTATATAAATTTAAATAAAACCAATATTAATGAAATAATTTCAAAAATTGTGTTCGCAAGACATGAAGGTGAAAAAATGCTTTCAATAAAAATATTAAATTAACTAAACCAAAAAATATCGTTGTTTTATTTTATAACCTGTCGTATGTACATAAGTTTATAAATTAGTTTTTATAGTTGTAACTAAAACTTAACCAACTGCTATATATTTTGAGTTAATGAATGAAAAACAAATAAATTATTTATTTTCATATTAAAATGATTCTTACCGAAAAACTAGCACCTTCTGGGAATGCAACATATCTTTTTTTTCTAGTTACACTAGATCGAGGTGAATTGTTGTTATCTTGTATATTGAATGCTGTATTGATTATGATTATACCAAAGAATACAAGTAAAATATAATTATTATTGTAACACATTATTAGAGAAAAATCTTCAGCTTATGATGATAATAAGAGCGATTATAATGCACATATTCGACAGACAGTTGCTTATAGAATTGTCACATTTACATGCACATACCATTTAATAAAAAAATAAACATCCCATAAACTCATCTTCCTATTCAATTATATTATTTATTATAAATTGTAAAAGCATAAACTTACATTACATCATTCTGAATCATTTTCGTTTTACTGTCTTTACAACAATTCATATTTTCGCTAATTTATTTTGAAGAATATCCACCTAGATAAAAATGTCCAATTAAATCCTATTGAATTTGAATCCGATTCATTGGCAATTGACTGGAAATTTCCAATTCAATCCGATTGAATATTAATTGGATTCAATGGGAATTAAATGAAAATTTCCAATTGGTTTCAAATAGAATAAATATCTATTTGAAAACAATTCATTAATCGGATAGAATTTAAGGATTTAAATGGAAATCAAATTTTCAATTGAATCTGAACCGGATTAAATCCGCTTCAATTTTTATTGGATTTAATCGGAAATTTTTATTAGGACAGTTATTAGCTCAGTATATCTAATAGTGTAGGCTGGTGTATATCTAACTATGTATATTTTTGTAACTGATTTACATGTGGTTTTTGAGTCATTGTGTCAAAGATTAACGAGTAAATTCCTCAAGGATGGGTAGTATTTATTATTTATATATTGCACTGATTTAAAAATACCCCCGTCCCTCGTAAAATTCATCATAATACCGTTTTTTAGAATACCGCAAGGATTTTGTATATTCTTTAATGAAATACGAATAATAAAGATCCTAAGAATTTTTAAAGTATAGATAATATTTTTGGAGGTTTGAAAAATCTTGAATTTGGATGCTTGTGATTCATTAAAACTATTTGAAGAAAAAGATATAGTATCCTAAGAAAGGGTAAGTGACAAATGCTGTGTAATAAATAATTGAAAAACAGATATAGAAAATGAAATTTTTATTATTTTCGCTTAAGGATATTATCGTTTGTATAAAATATATAAAAAAATATATTTTTTTTTTTTTTCATTTCTCAAAATTATCCGAATCCGGTATTTTCAAAACTTTAAAAATTAATATCTCCAAAATATTAACTTTGTCGTAAAAAGTCATGGGAAGAATGAAAAACTGATAAATCCTCTAGCTTATTGTAGATATAGTACTAAATATATTATTTTATTTAAGATTGTTATTGACTACTGATTATAATCTTATACTCGATTTGAAAAGTTTTATGCTGACTTATCATTACGTAAAACGTCGTAGAAAATCACTTTTAACGTATGCTCTCAGTTTTGATCAAGAATGTCAAATCAAGAGGCGGCTCAAGTGAATATTAAAAGAATGATATTCTGACTATATTTTTAAAATTATAAGTTGTAGTGCCTAGAGTTTATAAGATAATTTATTTCCAAAGACTTTTAATTTTAGAGATATTAGGATATAAAACTCTCAACATCGCGTTTGAGTATAACTTAACAAAGGCAAAAGATAGATATTATCCAATGCTTGATGATTCATCTGCGAATCGACTGGATAGAGCGGCCGGGTGGACTCGGAACAGTTTGTATCAATTTTTTTAATATATAGATTTAATAGATAATTCACATAATATTAATAAATTACACAGTAAATTTAAGAACCTTAACGCAATCTCGACAAATTTTTTAGTTAAACGAATGTTATTAGATTTTCAATCGTTAATAAAAAGACACTTCGAATCTAAATTCATGTATCAGTATGACGAAAGAATCGAAATTTCTTGTAATAAAAAACCTTGTTGACCGTTGACGAGATATGGCACATGACGTAAAATACATAAGGGTGACAAATTATAGTTAAGTATTGCTGTGTTTTGTTATACTTAACAAGTATTCAAATCGTGAATCAATAATAAGAGTAATTATTAGATTAAATATTATATTTAAAAAATACAATAAAACAGTTATTTTTAATAAATGTAGCATAAAATTGTTAAATTTTAACGGATTATGTATTCATAATAGCTAAGTACATAAAATTACTTTTATTCTAATTGTTTATGCAAATAAATGTAATAAATTGTAAATCCTCTTAAAAGTAGTAAGCTATCAGAACTATAGACACTCATTAAATGCAGATATGCATTATATTCTTTAATTTATTAATTTAATATTAATTTTTTATTTTAAATATTGTGTTTAATCTCTATTATTTTTAAAATTATTATGAATATTTATAAATCAATAAATTTTTTAAATATTTTAATATTGATATGTGATTTTTGTTTGGCTTGTGTGAATGAACATCAAAATAATTCAACTAAAATAATAAATTTGCAATGTCAAAATTCAACACGAATATTATCGAGGCAGCGAAGATTTTTAATATTCCCAGAAGGCAGCTCATTTCAATTAGGTTTGTATGCCAGGTTTAGATTTGTTATTGGCCATTTAAACATTCAATTTCTTCGTATGGGTATAGTTATAAGCCTATATCCTTTATCTTAAGTTAGTTTAGACAACTCATTCAATCCAAGTAAATTTGGAGAAATTTAATAGATAATTACACAAATAAAATCGAATTTCGTATGCGAAATTTTAATAAAAAACCTGACTTCAATACGCTGACTTTTATGTGAACATTGAACAGATAAAATTTTAATTCTTTGTCTCAGATATTTTCATATTGATTGTTAATTTCTTTTACTATACTAGTAAAAGGAAGTATTGTAAACCTGTCAAAATTCCGATTTCGAGTTTTTACCGAAAGTACGTGTATTGAGATTCCCTAAATCTAAAAAAGTGGTTTTCAGAAAATGACCCGGGTGTTTGTTTTTGTGTGTGTATGTGTGTGTGCGGGCTTATGGGTGACAACGATATCGTATCGAACGCTTTATCCAAAATTCACCAAGCTTGGGTACTCTGTCTTCATAGTACTTGTGTCTCGATGCTTTTGACTAAAAGCGAACTACCGGATGGTATTTTTTACTTTAAATGATATGGCCGTACGGGTAAGATGATCAGTCTAATTATTTTTGGAACCCATAGCTAGACAGAAATACTCAAAGTTTGGTTTACTTCCGTCGACGTACCATGTACTGATAGTAGTCTACGTCGACAGATAATTAAACTGGTCTCCCTCACGTACGGTAATCTCTCCTGGACTTACCCTAATAGTAAATGAAAGTTCTGTGACGCGTCGCAAGAAAACTTCATGTGAGATAATTATTTAAGTTTGTTAAACTCGAAATATCGAGTGTTTAAACATTTAACTCTGTTAGATGTTATCTTCACTTATTATTATCTAAAAATAATTAGATGATTATACTTTGATGCAAAAACTTTGTACATCTTTTTACGAAAATTGGACCGACGGAGAAGTATGAATTTTGGTACACTTATAGTTTATATAAAGACTGGAGAATGCTAATATTTTATTATGCATAAAAAATTCATTAAATCAATAAAAAAAACCATTACATACACTATGACACTACATAAGAGGTGTGGCTTATATTACACACACTACCATAAACACGTATATATATTGTTTCGTTTAAGAACAGTGAGATTCACTTTTGAGTAATTATGGTCGAATTTTGAAAGATGTGACTGGAGTCTAGTATTATGAATTGCTATAAATGCTTTTAGTTAATTTACTTTTCTTTACATTTCAGTATACTGTTTTACGGTACCAACATATGCAGTTCAAGGGGCTATATTTAATATTGGTGTAACGGCTAGTTTAGCATGGGAACTACCACATGATCCATATTCTGTGCTACGAAAAAAGGCAGAAGCAATACATCGTCGTAAAGATGATACTAAATTAAAACCGATTTTTATCAAAGCAAAGAATAAAAATGTAAAGAAAACTCAGCTAATACAATATGTAACAAAAAAACCAATTAATTATTATAATAGGCCAGAAACATCACTTCCAATACATTTCAAAAACTATGTAATCAAAAATAGAAAAATAACGGAGTATAAGAATCCAACTGATGGTTATAAAGTCATGCCAAAAAAGTATTTGTATGATCCTTATATGGATTTACATGGAATTCATCGTAGAACACGTCGTGATTTATTTATCAAACTTGAAAAGTTTTTAAATGCGTTAGTATTAATTATACTTTATTTCTTAAAAATCAATCAGTAGGCAGATACATGTATCATCCTTAAAGAATATCGCTTTCAGATATCGGAATGAATGTAATGAACCTCAGGGTGATATTTAAGTGACGGTGCAAACAGAGATGCTAGTAGCATGGATTGTTCCATAAATTTTGATAAACAATATAAACATTTCCAATAAATCACCTTATCTCTGGTTGCAACGAATTCTTAAATATAACTACTATTAAAGGTGTTCCCAAAAAAAAAAATCAGTTTTCGAAGAATCTTTAAAAAAATTTAAATACACATAGTTAGAAGTGTCCTTTAAACATAGAAAAATATTATTGATTTTCAGTTTCTGAAGACATTTATTAATATTCTAAAAAAATCTTCCATTTAAAACATGAACTGTAATAAAAATTTCATAACTAAAATTTATTTTTAACATCAACTTTGAAAACGCCCTTAAGAGCATTAACAACCTCATAAGCGTTCTCTTATTAATAAAAATATGCTATGGCCAAGCAAGGCAAATCTATCAAAGCTATTGATTAATTAATGCTTTTTTATGGGTTAGGCAAAGAAAAGATGGCCGTGCATGTATTTTGAAATTTTTATGTGAAGTTAGTCAAGCATCTAATAAAGAAAAGGGCACATTTGTTGAGACATTGATGAGAATAGTATTTACGTAAGTATTATTAAAACTGATTAATATTATGATTTTAGATGCCAGGCGTTAATTATTTTCTCGCAAATAAATTTTGTAATGTTTGGTAAATATTAAAAATATCAGTTGCCTCTGTTATACACGTGAATTTCTGAGAAACGGTGGTAAAACCCCATTATCAATTATATTCTTATTATAATTATAAGTATCAAACACTTTATTATTATTTTAATAAGGGTAAGATGGGGTATCGCTATACACCGTATTACCCTTTCATGCACAATTGAAATTAAAAATTGATTTCTAAAAACATTGTTTTCACGCTTAGAAATTACCAAAAAATGATTTGCTCAATTTTACACAGAAATCAAGTGGTTTTTCGGCCAGTTCTTCTGCCGACTGTGACTTTTATGGTGGCGGTATGTCCTGTGCAAAAACAATCATGATTGGTCAATTGGTTTTTGATATAAGATAAGTATCCCGTATTACGCCCTTTCCGCTCTTGTAAAACAAGTTGCATCAGACAAAAATTCCCGACGACAGTGGGTGTTTGGCAGTTAAATAATGAATTTTGTAAATTTTATTTGGTTCATACATATATATCAGCCCTATGAGCTATGGTTTTACCTTCCTGTAGAGCACAGTGTACCAGTAAATTGGTCGTCGGCACAATATTGCAAGTATGCATACGGGGAAAGTACAAGTGCTACACCATGTCTCACGAATTTTATTATATAAATAATGTTTTATTTGTGAGAAAATAAGAAATGCTTGCTGGTTTTGGGATCTACAATGTTAATGTAATAAATTTGATTTTCAGATGGAAACCCGATCCAGAAACTGATGATGAACATTACAGGCATTACAATAAAGCATCTACACAATTACAAAATTGTTCAAAGTTGTATCCAAATTGTAACGGTTCTGTATTTAAATTATTTCAATAAATGCTTATTAAATTTATTTTGGCAACTAAAATTAATAGTAATCCGAGAAATTACCAATTTTAAGTCAAAGCGGACGAAAAAAGTTTCTGCTGAAACAAAAAGAGATACTGCGAGCTGAAATTTTGGTTCAAAAATAAAAAGTGGGTCCAATGGACCCTGGACTATAAAAGATATATTCGCCACAATTTAAGCTCAAATTTAGATAATTATCCCATATTGGTAATTACAATACATTATTAATAAAAAAGTATATATAACTGTATAGACTGGATATTTATACTATTTTATGAATGCTAATTAAAAATAGCCCAAACAAAGATATTCAATCATGTGTCGAGTATCTAAACATTGAACTCTGTTAGTTGTTATCTTCATTTTTTTTTGTAAGCTTACGATTATTTATTACTGGTATTCGTGGTAAAGCATTTCCATATTATCTTGTTTTGCATTGATAAATCGGCTCGAAATTTCTAATTGAATACAATTTTTACATAAAATTTAAAAATTCCAATTCATATTTAGAAATGCATACGTATGTATATATGTTTATACATTGATTTTTTATTGTAGATATTTAAACTTCGTAAGTGTATTAGAAGAGCTCCGAAGACTATTTAATTAATTCCGCCCATTTGATTATCCGTTGCAAATATTATTATAATCAATAGATTTGATTATATGTTATTTTGATTTAAATCTATTACAGTTATTTTTATTTATAATGTAAGAAAATGAACATATTTACAATTGATTAATTTATGATATTTCTGGGAAATCCGGTACTATTGTTTCTAACACGCCTGAATGTTTCTACTATTGCACAGATTTTCGAATGTATATGGATTATTTTCGAATTTTCTTCTTCGCCTTTTCGTACTTTGTTTTATTAAATTATATTTTTTAAAACAAACATTTTATGTTTGAAACATTTATCGTAAAATCTTCACATATTTAGCTAAAATTTGGCTAATAAACACATATAGCTAATAACAATACATATTATTACTATACATGTATATATAACTTTATAGACTGTATATTTATAGTATTTTATGAATGCTAATTAAAAACAATTGAAACAATGTAATTAAATCTATATGTATTTGAAATCATAAAAAAAAAAATTTATTTTCTGCTCTCTCCAAAAATTTCTTGAATACTGCTTTTGAATTATTTCGAATAGGGGGAGTATATATTAGGTCAACTATTATCCTACTTTATTTTCGATTTTCTCGATATAATTTATGTAAAAAGAAATTTCATTATTTATTTAAACGATTCATAATTATATACCTTTGGATAAACATGACGCATCATATAATTAAGAATTTATCACATTCATTATTACATTTGTTTATGTCCGTCCGTATAAATTATAAAGCAGCTCGTAAGTGAAGAAAAAAATTCTGTTTAATTTTAGAACGACACTCATTAACAAAGTATTTTATAATTGAAAATATGTTTCAAATAAATATAATTATTTTTGAAATTATGATTATTTTAACTGTTCAAAGTAAAGAATTTGAATTAAAAAATAAATTTTTATCAGATGTATTTGATTTTTATGAAAATAAAAATATAAAATTTAGTTTATTCTTATGTTGGCCAAAGAGTAAGTATAAAAAATCTATATAAGGTAGTTCTAGCGTGAAACCACTTGGTATAGTATAGTCTGAGCATTTACTATGTTATAATTATTATTAACATTTTATAATGTTATAAATGTAGACAAGTTTTGAGCTTTGATAATAAAGGAAACTTTTCGGTCTCCATTCGAAATTGTGGTTAAGAAGTGATAATTGCTTTTGTGTCACTCAAGTAATGACAGGAAAAGTGCAAGACGGATATTAAAATTAGTTAATTTTAATTTAAACAGCCAAAAGTTCTGAAACTTCGTGATCGCATAAATAACAGTCGAGAAGTGGTTTCACGATAGAACTACCCTAAAATATAAAAAATTATTCGTAATGTAGCTTAAGAGTTATCGTAGAAGAGCCGGTCGTATAAAAGACCTTAGGATCAGATACGGTAAATTGTTCAACAGTGAACCAATTTTTACTTCTATATTACTTCCGAAGTAGTATAACTATACTTTAAGAAACATATTCATTGGAATGCTTGTAGTTTTGACTTACAATTTGTGTATTCAATTGGACACTAATTATCTATTTTTTTAAGATATTTGTATATTTTTAGAAGCGATCGGTATGGTGATGGATACAATGAGCCACTACCCAGTAATAAATAAAACTTAAACATACATTTTTTAAGCTCTTTAGACAACAAACCTAAATGTAAACCTGAAATCTGTTGGTCCTGTCAAAAAATCAAAACTATTCAGTGTATCATCAGTCAAAATTGATATAATGATCTGAATTTAGACAATCTCTCTAGCATTTTGCTTATCTTATTTTCTACATATGTCATGTTCTAAGGAATACGTAAACTAGATGTTCACTGTCTACTTCTTGCTGATGGCTCACTGTTGGATATAAGGCATTAATTATTTTATGGTTAAAAATCGAAGCTGTTTTTTTATTCAATTTTGGTTAAATTTTGGTTAAATGTTAAATGTTTAACATACAGTAATATTTAAAAAAATAATTTGAATTTACGATTATATAGTATGCGTAAGGAAATGGGACATAAATTTAGAAACTCGTTTATCGGATAGTCTTACGCAAGCGCATTACAAGACGTTTTTGACAAAGCCATGCCCGTATATCTCAAAACTTATTTTAATGAGCTTTCATACGACTTCCCGACTATGTAGCACTGATCACTAACTGGATAAATCAAATAGATGTGAATTTTTTGTTTCAGATTTCCTCATCAATTTAAGAAAAGAACATAAAAACTCAGCATTAGTTTTTTTTCAAGATAAAAATAAATTCTTAAACAGCTTTCAAGAAGATCACACAAACCTAAGAATCTTAGATATATCATGTCCCAATTCTTTTGATATTTTACTTCAAGTAAGCCCTAAAACACGTAAATAATCGGCAACATATTTCCACAACATTATTCATAATTTTGCCATAATGTAATCTAACATTAGTGGGCTAATAGTTGAGAACGACTGTCACTATTTCCATAAAATTCCGTTAGATTGGAAAATTTTCGAGAATGTGATATCTATAGCAATGTATTCTATTTAAGCTCTCAAGGGTTACATCTAAAAATTCAAAGGTTATAGGTACAGGTTTATATTTGAATTAACCTTTTATGATTATCCTGATAATATTTGTTCTTTTGAAATTTGATATACTTTCGTATAACCCGCTATATTTAGACTGAAATTTGAATTTTATTTTCAACATGCATGTAATATATGGGGGCATATTAATTTTAGTCTAAAGTTGGTAATGCTAGGAAATATTCAAGAGTTATATCAAATTGGGTTCAATGGATCCATGAGCAAAATTTAAAACAATTAGAGAAAGAAGAAAAATTTGTACACTTAAAATGTTTGATTCTTCAAGACAAACAATTATTTGAAACAAAAGTTTAGTTTAACCATCAATGTTTAATTAAACTGTTTTAATCAAATAAATTACATGTATAACTTTCCATAACTGTATGGATTGCATATGTAGTGTATTTTATTAATGCCAATGATTAAAATACTTCTAACATTAAAACTCAGCCATATGATGAATATTTAACAATTAACAATGTTATTTAGTTATTTATCTTCATTTGTTCATAGTTTTTAATAATAGGGACAAAATCCTAAAAACCGTTGGTTTGTAAACCTGTATTATCAATTATTATACGTTTCTTATATAAGCAATATTAAATTCTTTAGGCAAACGACAGTTCATTATTTACTGCTCCAAACAAATGGTTATTATTAAAATTTCAATCACAGAGTTTCAATAAAACACTGCATGAAATGTCATGGCTTATGGATAGTGAAATTATTATAACTAAAAACAACAGTAATCAAATTACTTTACAGCAGCCGTATAAGTATTCCAAATATTTTTCAAAATTGGGTAAGACATACGAATTTATATATTGGTAATAAATCGAATTTTTTCACTTGATAACTGCTTGGTTAATTGTGTTCCACGTTAAATTACCACAATCCCAGGAGGTTGTAGCTTAATGTTCCCAAGACCATAGCAGAGAACGTGTTTTCACTTTAATTATGTAACTAAGAAAAACTTCAAGGGCTCGAGAACTTACCAGATATTCCAAAAACCAAAATGATCATTTTGGCCCATAACATCCAAAGACCAGTTTAATTTTTTCTTCCGTTAAATACGGTTTTCAAAAAGGTTTCACAGTATATATTTTAATAGAGTAAAAATTAATTCTAAACCAACCCCAAATCATAACGTTTGATGAAACAATTTACAAATAAATAATCCTAAATCGGATCCATTAGAACAACCGACGGGTAGTATATAAGTACTCTATATATTATAAAACTTCCTGTATTAGATCATTGTCTATGTCTATGTCTAAGTCTATGTGGCCTAACCCGTTTACCTATAATATTCATCTTTATCTAGTCAACAAATTTCGAATATTTTTCTAACATATGTACAAGTCTAATTTGATACATATAATTTTTTTGTTTAATTTGTACAATTTATATGTTTAAACGTAATTTGGACCGAGAAATGGTAAAAAAATGTCACAGAACGTTAATAGATGAAAAAAAAAAGGAATTTGATGATATAATCGATCATATTAAAAAATTCATAAATTAAAAATTTGGAGTAAAAAATTTCAGTTTTTATACCTGTTTTTTAATTATTTATTACACAGTATTCGTCACTTAACTTTTGTGTAGTAGCAATGAATTAAATAATAAAGAATATTAAAATATATATGTTTTTTATTATTTTCTTTATATATTTTTAATGGATCAAAGCTATTCGAATTCGGGATTTTTTCAAAAAATTATATTTCTAAAAATATTGACTTTATCGTAAAAAATTAAAAATAAGAAAAAATCTCCCATTTGATAATAACAATTCCTTGCAATTGTTTAAACAATTTGAAGAGAATCGGGGAAAAAAGGAGGTGAAATAGTTTTTGGTTCTCATGCACCCCTACCGAATAGACTATTATTTTTTTAATGCGATTATTACCTGCGATTTTTATACGAATCTAACAGAAAAGACATCTGACACCTGAAAATTGTAAATTGAACAGAGTACTGTGTATTGATTTTAATGTTAAAGACCAGTTACAATTATTACTTAATTAGGCCCTCACCAAGCTAAAATCGGCAATGGTAGACTTACCGTAAAAAAAAACCGTTGATCAATCAATGTTTATATGTTTGCATGTATGAAACTAAATAGTATTATAAGATTTTATTTTTAGAATATGAAAATTTCGGTTTTTGGACTGAACAAAGTCATCTAGTAGAGACAAGAACTATACTTGAAACATCTTTTCGACGAAAAAATCTACATGAAACTCCTATACATGCATCTTACATACAGTATAATCCGGGTACAATTGAAATCCTTAAACAACATAAATTTTCGTGAGTATTATATTATTCCCTGCATATACAGTTTGTCCCCCCGCTTTTAAATTTAATCAACCTTATAATTTGTGGTAAAAAGCACAATTGAAAAAATACCTCCGTTTTCATGTGTAGATTGAGCAAAATAAAAAACATTACCCTATTGATTATTTTTGGATTTAAAAATTATGTTATTTTCACAAATAAATAATTGAAAAAGAATTTGACAACACATTTATAAAAGTATCATCTGAGCAAAAAAACGTAATTATTAGTATAGAAAACTTAAAAATATGCTTGAACAGTAAACCGAACTTAAAAGTAAAAAATAATTAATAAGTACGAAGATTTTGATCTATAGCGATTTTATTGTAAGAAAGTGTGGCTTCTACACATAAGAATTTTCGATTTTTCACTATCCTTAATATAAATTCATTTATTGATATGCCGTGTGGCTAATCAAATACAATTTGATACAATAATTTTAATAAATTACCTTCGAAATATAATATTAATTTCTAAATTGTTACACAGAAATTAAATTTTATTCTCTGACACTAAATAAAAATTAACCGAAGAAAATAAAAAATATACAAAGAAAAATACAAAATCATACTGTTTTGAGACATGAACCGGAATTATCAAATTTAATCCTTTCGTTTTTTGAGGATATAATTCAAATAAACGTAATTTGTTTTTATATTGTCAGCACTTCTATATCTTAATATTTGGATTGAATTATCAATCCCCAACATAAAAACTCTTTCCCGTTCTGTTCCTTCTGCGCCTTCTGCTAAAAGATGCTGCACAGTTTCAAGACATTCATTACACAGAACACATATTCTTTCCCCTTTCACTTTTTCTATTTCATAATTGAAGCTAAACATGCTGAAATTAGCATACTTCCTTTTAACTTCCCTATCACCCACAATTAAATATTTCGCACCGTCTTTATATTGACGGAACATTTTAAAGAAATTTAAGCTGCTTTTACTGTCTGTTTTTGTGAGTGTACGCTGCAACCAAGCTTCATAAATTTTGTATAATTTTTTTTGAAGATGCGTACCTCAGTAGATTTTTTGGTGTGTCTAATTCAACAATTGTTTTAACCTTAATTTCACTCTGCCAAAAATGTCTTTTTGAAACTTCATTTGCACTTAAAATGTAAATAAAAATATAGTTCTCGTGCAGCCTCACAAATTTTTATGTTAACTTGGAAAAATTTGAAACACGTGTCACGTTTATAAAATATGTAGACAATATTTTAAAATTTCCAGTGAGCCAAGTAAAGATTCATTAACTAAACATAGTCATTATGTTCTTTTAACTTTAATGGATTACGTGAATGCAACACTAAAATTTAAATTAACTGATGGTTGGGGTCATTTGGTAAATGGTACTTGGAATGGAATTATGGGCAATATAAAATATGGTGTAGACGACATTTCAGGTATTTAATTTCATATGTAAACAATGTACATGTATATTTTTAATACAAATCAAAGTTTTTGAGCAAATTGTGATAATTCAAAGAAGTTGTAGAGTCCGCTGAAATAGGTATTTTCAATTTTGTATATTTATAAATTAGAGTGAAAAAATATGCATACAATCGTTTGATTTTTGCACAACTCTTAGATTTTCCGAAAAAGGGGCACAAAATAATAGTGTAAATAAAAGTTCTTATCGCTCATAAAAATTTTACCTAAAATTGTTAGTAAATCAGAAAAAATTGGATAAAATTTTTCGTAAAGAAAATAATTATTAACTTTATTGATTATATTTGAAGGAAATGGATTATTAATAAATCCTTCAAGGATAACAGCCGGTCATTTTTTGTCAACAAACTCAAAAACAACATTACTTTTTTCTTTCCGAAAACCTCCACTCTCATATACCAATAATATATTTCGATTATCATTTCAAAAGAATGTCTGGATTTCTATTGGTGGATTGTGTCTTCTTTGTGGTCTAATGTTATACTTAACTATCTATTTTGAAATGAAACATGACAATTATGATCAAAATGAAAAGGTATGCCACGATACATTTAATAAATATAGACACAAAAAATACAAAACAAAGAAAATTGGGGTTTATCAACAGTTGTTAGAAAACTACAATTTTCCAGCACAAATAAGAAAAAAAAAAACTTACTCAAATGTTATGAAATTCTTTATGCACAATATTGACATGAAAACCTAGCCTTTGTTGAAGAGTTTTACCCGAAAATTGAAAGAAATACAATGTATATTGCATTGTATTTAAGTCAACAGTTCTATAAGCACATGACATAAGATAAACAGAAAGTGTCTGTTTGGGTAATAATTTGACTTACTTTATTATGTATTACATAAATATCTCTAAGTAAAAATATATATTTTTAACTATTAGATAAGGGTCGATAATTTTTGAAAGCAAAAAAAATTATGGTAGCATGAAACCCATTGGAAACGGAAGAGAAATGGTTATTTGAAAAAAATGTAAATACAAAAGTTGTAGAATTTTGTTATTATCTACAATTTTGTCACTTAACTTTTTTCCAGATGACTTGTACTTTTACCGGAAATCGAGATAAACCGTGTTTTACCCTTAAAATCTCACCCCCTTCCACTCCCAGACCTCATATCGCCCGTGAATTATTTTTTCTTTCATTTTTATTATATTCTCTTCCGTTTTCAATGGGTTTCATCGTACTATAATTTTTTTTTGGTTTCAAAAATTATCAGCCCTGGTCTAAGATGTATTATGATATATCTGAAAAACCCATCATAACTACTTCTCCATTTATGATCGGTGCTTAAAAGAGGTTTAATAAAATTAATACTTTTCCTTTATGTAAATACCGCCTATACAGATTCTAATCTATTTGATTATCATTTAATGATTATTATGATCATAATTATCCTTTTGTTAAATATATTACTATGTTGAACAGGATATTTATAATGTACCGCAATTACAACTGAAACCAGCTGAAATAGTTTTATTCTTATTGGGTGGATTATGCCAACAAGGTAATAAAAATAAAATACAATAGAAATATTCGTTGAAATCGAGCAGGATTTGACTGTGCAAAAATGGAGCACCACATTCTGTTAATGGAATCATGTTAAGGAAAGTTCGTCGGCAGTAATAGAAAAAAGAAATTCGTAGATAATGACCCGCATATTTAGTATGTGGTAGTTAACGTAACATATTATACAAGACAAAAATTTGGGACCTTGCCGATCAATTAAGAGAGTAATTATTAATTATAGATACTCTAAATAACTTATATAATATTTGTTAATTATTATAATATTTGTTAATTTTTCAAAAAGGAAATAATGTAAAAAAAAATTTTAACACTTCGAAAAAAAAAATTTTAAATTCAGTAGAACGCGCGTAAACCGTGTTTAAAAAATGGTGGTTTTCTAGATTTTTCGATGTTAAAAATCAAGTAGAGTATATACGTTTTTTTTGTCCAATTGAATCCAATTGAAAAAAATAGAGGACTACTAAAAGAATTTGACCCAGATTCTTAATATATTTATTGAGAGAAAGAGGTTCTCTATTTTTGCTTATTTAAATACATCTAGGTCCTGCTCTAAAATACATTATTCTTATACTTACTACTATTTTAGGTGCTGAAAGCGAACCTCGTCAATTAACAGGCCGAATAGTAACAATATTTTTCTATTTATCATTAATGTTCTTTTACGTTTCTTACTCAGCAAATATAGTTGTACTCTTACAATCAGCATCCAATGATATTAAAACACTTGAAGATTTAAGAACTACTCGAATAAAAATAGGATCATTGGATGTAGAATATGTGAAAGTGCTTAAGGTAACGAAATTATAATAATTATTAAAATAAAAGGATTACGTTAAAATTGAAGGAATGATTTCGAAGTATTTTTCTCTTCCTTATTATTTTATCTCAAAGTTTGGAGCAATAGGTAAAGATAAATGTTAATCATTGCCACTATTTAAAGTTTGTTAGAATAGCAAATTTGCAAACGTTGCAATTTATCGAAAACCATTAAGATTATTTTATCTAAGCAACGGCTAAATAATAAGTAAACCCTTTAAAAAATTTGTTTTTTTTTTTCAAGTACTCAAATGATCCGACAACAAAAAAGTTGTATGAAGAAAAAATGGTTGGCAATCATTATCCGATAACAGAAGGTATTAAAAGAGTTCAAAACGAATATTTTGCTTTTTTAGCAGAAAAAGGCAATATTTATTTTGAAATAAAACAAAAATTTCAGGAAAGTGAAAAGTGTTATCTGGATGAAGTATTACTATTATCCAAAGTATGACCACAAGATATAATAATTTAATTACACACAAACATTTAACTTCAATTGTTTTATTTATTTCTAGACATTGTCTGTAACTTATTCAGTTGTATCAAAAAAATCACCATATATAGAAACGTTCAAAGTTGGGTAAGGATTAACAAAAGACTTTTGTATGCCAATTAAGCTATTTATTGTATCAAATTACCAATCATTTTTACATTTAACATTTGAAAGCATAGACAGAATGCTAAGCAAGTAAACTGTTATTTACAAGCTCAGTGGCTAAGTGAGTAAAGGCACTAATACCTTTACTGGGTTCTAATCCATTCAGCGGCAATTTGATCAAATATAATTAAAAAAATTAAAGGGGCGGGTAATTGATCATACTGCCGCCATTGCTTGGATAGGAACGAAGTGACCAGCTCAATCAACGACATAATAACAATATTATTGTCACCTTGCTATTGCTAAGAACGTGCCCCGCCTTCAGGGGACGGAGTGCTCCAAAGAAGGGCCAAAAGGTCTAGGTACAAGCGATGCGGTAGCGGTGCCCCTCTTAATATACTCAAATTTATCTTATCTAATATTAATTGGAAATAATTTTCAGCCCCATTAAAAAGTTATAGGAGTATTTCTCAAGCAAATTTTGTTGACTATTTTTTGAAAAAAATAATGATTTGATAGGCAGATAATTAAAGAAATTTTTCCAAACACGAATTTATTGAAATTTTTACACAACATTCGAACAAGTAATCCGAGGGCTCAAAAAAATTTGAAGTGGTGTTAAAGAGCATTTCCAAAAGTAATAGCAGTTTTTATTTAGAAATTTTGCAATTATTGAAACAAATATTCCTATAACTTTTTAAAGATACAGAAAATGGTTACCATTTTTTTTTTGTGAACTGAGGTCTTTTAAGGGAAGTCTCTTGAGGTCTCTTAAGGGGTATGCCAAAATCGTCCTTTAAAAATAATTTCCTTATAATCCAACAAATAAACATTTTATTTTTCCGCATAAAAAGTTTAAATCTTTTCGATTATACATCGACGAAGCTTGATAATTCAATTGATTAGACAGGCAACGGATTACCGAAGATTAACTGTATTCTATTTATTTTTAGAATAATGAAGATTGAAGAGAGTGGGATACAGCAAAGATTTTATAAAAAATTCTATTCTGAAAAGCCTACATGTGATAATGCTGGAGCGAATTTTGTAATTGTTGGATTAAATGAAGCTTATTTTGCATTTCTTGTTTGGATGATTGGAATATCAATTGGAATTGGAATTTATATAGTTGAAAGATTTTTCTATAAACGTTATGTAGCTTCGATATTTTGCTTAAAATAATGGAATAATATCTAAACATGTTGCATTGTTATTTTGTAGTTGTAATAAAATAAATTTTCAGATCTGTTTAATGTTTTAATAAATCCATAAAATTTTTATTGATTACAGATTAAAAGAAATAATTAAAAATAATTTCTGTTTAATCAAACTTAGGCTATATATTATATAAGTCCATTTTGGACAAAAATCAGTATTTGTACTTACTAGAAAGTTTATTGTGATGATATTCACTTATAAAGAGTGAGAAATATTTTGCACAAAAAAAATGTTGACATATTGACTGCACATGCAAAATTTTAGTATATGTGATGTTCATAAAATCATCTTATTCATCAATTTCTGCATGTCCATTTGCCCGTCCAAGATATTCAAGTGGATTGAAATTTTAATGGTAAAAAAAATATCCAAGACAAAATATTGTTTGTTTTTTTCAAAACAAAAATCACATTTCGTCGTAAACTATGTAGATTTTCCACAATTTCAGGCCAAATTTAGCTAATAAGCACATATTTAATTACAATAATTATTATTATATATGTGATTATAACTGTATGTGTAATATTTATTATTTTGAATTATAAATACTTTTAATTTCAATTGAATTTAGCACTAATCGGTGTACAATATTTTTGATTAACCTGCCTTTAGCTAATACAAATAGATTCAACGGTTTCCCTACACGTGAACATGCAACATATAGTTGCCCATGAGAAAAACATGGATTTTCTAAATCCAAATCACAAATGGGCATTGTTTGGCCTTGAGACTTATTTATAGACATGGCAAAAGCTAAACGAATTGGAAACTGTGGCCTTCTAAAGGGTATGGTAGAATCTGACGGTATCGTTGTAATACGTGGCAGCAGGACCACTTCTCCTTTAAAGGTCGTCGGTTATATTGATGAATTGTAGCTTATTAATTAAAGCGTTAGTACTTTTAACTTAACACCAGTGTTGCCGATGGCTCAAGTTAAAATTACCCACTCCATAAAGTCCCCTTACCCGTTTTTACCCGGCACACTGAACGGTAGTGTTACCAACTGCTAAAAGCGCAGTAAATTTAAAACTAAATATTAAATCTTGAAGTATTTAAAATAAAAAGTACACAATAATTAATTATTAATAAAATTTATTAAATTATTTCCAAGTTGTGAAACACTCTTTATGTTCCGGTAATGCGCAAGTTCAAGTTATGAGAGCAAGCGGGAAAATGTGAATTTTAATTATACATACAAAATATTTATTCAACGTTTTAACAAAATGTAATTTTAATAAAAAACCATTACCCGACTTTACCCGCCTGAGTCCAATTGCTAGCTCATTTACCCATTCAACGTCGAATTACCCGAAAAATGGGTAATTAGCCGGACATTGGCAACACTGCATAACACATTTATTGGATACTCAATCAAATCATCTGACTACTTTATACAGTGCCATCTGTTAGAATCTTGCTGAACTATGTATCTTTGTTAGATTTAACTACCATCTGTTAAAATATTATCGAACTATATCTGTTTGTCATAAAAAACAATGAATTCGCAATAAATTAAAATTGCAATCTCAAATTAAGAAATAAACTATCCTATCTCTTAAGTTGGAGCATAGCACTCATTTAAAAAAAAAAAAAACGTTCGAATTGGTTCAGTAGTTTCGGAATCCATCGCAATCAAACAAGGTGACATGTAATTTATATATATTAAGATTTAGTAGCAAAGTTTCAATGTAAAATATTCAGGTATTGATATTAGATCTGTGTTGTATTACTTTATTGAAAAAAGACTTGTTTTATATTAAATGTGTTTAATTTAGATTAATTTAATTATAAATGTCTTCGAAAAATAGATAATTGTATTTAACAAATTAATTTTGGTAAATTATCAAAATTTTATAAATTAATAGGGATGAAAAGCTTGCTATAACCACTATTTTATGATGTAATCTAACAAAAAATTTTGAAACATGAAACAACAAGTTTTAAAATTTTGTAAATGTAAAAAAAAATTTTTAATTATTTGCTATGAGATTGTAAGCTTTTTTCTTTTATTTATTGAAAAAATTCTGGTTTATATAAATTAATAGTAATTTATTTTTTATCATTTTTAAAATTTTGTGTCATACCATTTTAGTATAAAATAAAACTTAGATTTTATTAGTTTAATCTAACACAAAATTCTGATAAATAAAAAAATAATTTTTTATAAATTTTGAATAAAAAAATGTGTTTCTTCGAAAATTTCATTTTAAAAATTAATAATTAACTTTATTTTGATCGTTTGATAAAATTTTGTTTACCATTTTGGGTTAAACTATTAACTAAATCAAAAATTTTTTTTTTCTAGTGTAAACCAACAGAAAATTTTGGAGTTTGAATGATAAAAGTTTTAAAAATTCGTAATTATATACATCTAAACAAAGTTATAATAATTACTGTGTGATTTTGAATTTTTTTTATTAGAAGTAATTAATTGTGACGAATTTAATTAATATATCTTCGCAAAATAGTTTTAAATATTCATTTTACTTTATTTCTTATATTTTATTTGGCTGAAACTCTTTTTCCAAAATAAAATTTTAATTTATATTTATCATTTTATAGTGTAGTCTAATAGCAAATTTTGAAATTATAATAATAAAGTTTCGTTTAAATAAATACATAAGATTTTCAATTTAAAAATGTTTGTCAAAAGATATCATGCTTGTTTTATATTTTTAATGTATTTGTAATTTTAATAATAATATTATGGTGAAGATTCGAAATACAGTATCGATAATTTTGACTAATTTTAATTGAATGAAAATATTTTAAATTTATTTTAGCCATTGTTAATTTTATTGCATCATTTTAATAATTCTCTAATAAAAATTGTACAATCTTACGTATGTTTTAGTTAGTAATTTTGAATGATAAAATTCGACTAATCTTTAAAGTATTTTAATATATTCTTAATTCTTTTTTAGTCTAGATTCACAATTTCTTTGCAATTTATATTTATATTATTACCCTGCAAAATATTTATTTGATCATATAATTTGTTAAATAATGTTATATGATTCCATTCCAAGTATAATTAATAATCGAATGACACTAATAACTGCAATACTATAATATTATTATTTTTAAAAAAGATTTTATACCGGGAATTTGATATTTGTTATTGACAAAAAATAAAAATAATAATATGTTATGGATACCAACTTACAAATAATATTATTCTATTGGTGGGGTTATCAATGTAAATTTTTATTGTTTATGTATTAGTATGTGTTTATTCTATATAGAAGTATTTTAGTAATCATGTATTCTATTTCTCTATGAAAATTAAATGCAAAAACTGTGTAGGATATTATTTGTAACAATGGCATTCATTTAACTGTAAAAAATTAAAATATTCTAATGTTTTAGTCTGTTCAATTTTTATGAAAATAAAAACATTTTATTTTTATATTATCAAACTAGGTAGGGACATGTCCATAAGAAAATCATATCATTTATAAATAACAATCCCAAAAATGTGTATGCGGGTTAGCCTAATTATGGCCTAATAACTTTTCCCTTTAGTTTTAGAAGAAAAGCTTTTTTTTAAATTAAAATTTATCTATTAAAATTTACTTAAAAATTCAAAAATCATTTTATGCTGGATAAAGAGAAAAATTCGTCGTCGGAAAATTTGAAAGTTGGAAAAATTTTGTTTTTGATTAATTTTATTTTTATTTTTTTCTAGTCGAATAAGAATGAAACAAAATGAAGGTGTAGCACCAGAGCCGGAAACTATTGAGAGTCAGAACGAGAGTCAGGTGGAATCACCAGGATTTGAAGAACATGATAATTACTACTTCCTACAACATCCTGCTCAATATTATTATCGATATCCCATTCAACGCCCTTTACAATATGTTTCTCAATACACTCCACAATATTCTGCTCAATGCCCCTCACCAATTTCGCCACAATCAGCATCTGCACAACCCAACTCAGTTCAACTTGACCCAGTTTATCTTAACCATACACAAATCAATCCAACACAACCTAATCCTCAATTATCGCCCTCCGAACCTACGTCTCTTTACCAGGCAGCTTTAATTCGTATGAGTGAACTGAATCTAAATGAAGATAGAACGTCAGAACCGGAAACAGTTACTCGACAGAACGAGAATCAGGACCAAAGAGAAACTGAAATTCCTTTCCGATTTCTGCTTCGACGCCCCCCAACATATTCGCCTCAATACACTCAACGAAATTACCCACAATATCCTGCTCCATACTCCTCACAATTTTTGTCACATTCTGTACCAGCCCAATCCAACCCAGCTTATCTCAACCGTTCACACACCAACCTTAGACATCCCTACCCTCAACCATACCTCCGTCGACAAGTCTCACTAGCGGAGCGAGCTTTAGATGGTATGGTCGAACATATAGTTCATGGTGAGTATTTTCAATATGGTATTATATCATAGAAAGAAAAACAAAAATTAATTATTATCTTGCTGATGTCCGTCAAAAATTAGATAACATAGAAAAATGTTATCTAACTTATTTTAACACATACTGAAAGTTGGAAAATGTATTTTTTCGTTGAAAGCTACATTTGTCTCCACGAAATGAACTTTTATTTTAACGAGATAATATGCAATAATTTACGTTCATTCAAAATATTCATTTTAAATAATGGTAAAATAAATTTTGAATTCAAATCGTTAATTTCGAAAATCACAGGATATCCATACTGAAAGCCCGTTATAAATATTGGTAGAATAATTTTTTATATCGATGAGTAGTTTCGGCTATTACTTCTATAGTCTCTTGCCATGACCTTTAATTTAAAAAATTTTTGAATATGACACATCAACTTGACGCATACCAAAGCATTATTTTCTGTAAGACTTGTATTAATTAATTAATCTAAAAGATTAACGCCTTTTTGTCAAAAATTAATTTTATATTCAAAATTTCTACTATTTAAAAATTAAAACTACGAAAAAAATAACAATTCTTCGGAGAATCATTTTTTATTGAATTTATTGGCTACTTAATTAAAAAATTTGTTATGACAACAAATCTATTTTTTCAGAGTTACCGAATCTACTTAGAATTGAACCAAGAGGAAGTGGGCGAAGAGCAAGTCAAAGAAGATACCGAGGTCTCGGCCGAAATAGCGGCAGTATAGGAAGAAGATACAATTATACTAAATATTATAGGCGATATTAATAATATATTTTGTTAATTAAATGTTAATTAAATATAACAAATGTTTATTCATCTATGATTATAATGTAATTTAATAATAACGAAATAATTAAAATAATTTTTATATATAAAATTTTGTTTTCTTATTGGAATAGTGATATTCCATCCCTTTTTTTTTACAACATTTGAATAACTGAGCTTACAACTGCCTCACCAAAATTCCTTTTATTTTAACAGTCTCTAATGTACATTCTAAGTTTTGTTATAAATATTTTTGAATATGTGAGGAAGGTCATTCGAAATATTGTTGAATTAGCAAACAATGAAGAATTTTTGTAATTTCGTACAAAGTTAAAGTACCCCATACTAACACACTTAGGCAAGTGAAATAAGACATATAATTGATATTTAAGAGACAGGTGATCTATTCTAAACATAAGTGGAATAATTTATAAAATTTTTTAAACTCTTAAATTCTACTTTAAGGTGGATTATTACCTCTGTAATAAGCACACTCCTTAATACATTTTTTTTTCAATTTTTGCGCATAAATAACTCAAAAAATACATATCCAAATGTTATGATATTTGGTAAACACAATTTTGACAATAAAACGGAGGGCATTCATCTCAATATTGTGTATACCAAATTTCTATAGGTAATTCTAGGAAAACTAGGTATTTTTGTGAGATAAATTCTTTACCAAAGGCTTTTGATAACTTTTCTTTTAAAGTTTTGGTAAAGGTCAAGCAAGTTGATACTCCAGCTGCATTATTAAGTTTGATAGTGAACATAAACCGGCGATGTTACATATTTGGGATAAAAGCCAAAAATTAAATTTGCTTAAAGCCCTGGAGATAAACAAATTAAATAAAAATAAATAGACCTTAATAACTCCGCTTTATTAAATTTGAAATTATAAATATCGTAAAAATATTTATCAACTCCACCCACAGTTTCTTCATTCATAATAATCTTACGTACTTACCCTATATATATTTCTAAAATAAAAGAATTAATTACTTGATAATAGCTTTATAAAATGCCAACTCATAATTTAAGAAAATGTTAAAGCGATAATTAGACATAGTTAAAAGTTTCCTTTATTATATAATATTATATCAGTTTCACAGTAATATGATTTATTAATTTTATGCTCATTAAATTCGTACTTAATGTTTAGTTCTACACTATCGGTTAACAAAACAAATATTAAATCAATAATAACTTGTATTTTGTATACAATATGTATGAATTTTAAATAAAATCAAAACATATAATTTTAAGCAGCAACTTTTTATTTGTGCTGTGAGAAAATCAACATACTACAGCAGATTAATTTAATTTAATTATTTATTAGAAATTATTAGTAACAATATTATTTTTAACCTTCATATACACATTCAGAGGAATCATTAAAATCCAACACATTTTGGAATGTATCAAAAAAGAAAGTTATGCTTACAATGAGCTATTATGTGCCACATCGAAGTACATAGTTTTTAAAAGGTAGTCCTATTTTGATGTGAAGTTAGCACTCATTTTTTATCTATCAAAAGCGCTTAAATTATGTTGAATTGTGCTCGAAGTTTGCTATCACTTAAAAGATATACTTATTAGAGAGAGATATTCAAATTTTCTTTTGTTAGTTCATTTAATAGTTTGTAGGAATTTTATAATATGTGAGCTCAATTAAAATTAAAAATTTGTGCCAAGCCTCGTGCAGCAGTTTAAGGAAACTTTGAAATCATAATCTAGAAAAGCATTTGCTCCTCAATGCTAAATAACCACTCTCTCTCTCTCTTTCTGTCGTCTCTCTGCCCTTTTCGAAATTTGGCGAACGGAGTGACTAATGAAACGAATTGAAATATACTAGTTTCCTAAAGGGAACCATGAAAAGTCAACATGATATAAAATTATTGTTTTTACTAAATTTTAACAGAAATTAAAACAAGGGTAGGAAGTGCAGGGAATTTAAATGAAAATTTCGTCTTTCTCAGTGGTTACATGTTTGTAAATATGCCGACGGAACTCGGTCTGCAAGTAAAATCTAACCGATCTAGCTTGCAAGTATTCAAAAGTTTGCAATTGATTTTGCCAGGAATTTGCCGTATTCAACGAACTGATAATCGAAATTTATGAAAAATAAAGGGCATTCGACCCTACGTTACAACATTTAACAAGTATGACTTGTATTTCCTATTGTTAGTATTGCTTTAATAATAACCTTAATATTACTTCTGCAAGCTTTAAGTGAAGCCTCAGTAAACTGAAAATAATTAAAACATATCTGCGTAAAACAATGCCATTAAAAAAGCACGTCACGTAGCGTCATATAAAGCTGTAGCAAGATAAGTGAGGAATAAAAGATGTATCTATTACCAGATTACGAGTAGTCTCCTATGTATTATATGTTTCTAAATTCAATTTTATATCACACAAATGAAAAAATTATCGGTACTAGAGAGTTGAAATTTATAAAACGGTGGTTCTATTTCTCTAATATTAATTATTAAATAAC